>VWYH01005072.1:1892518-2080656 GCA_013399365.1 Pampusana beccarii
CGAGGGGCTGAGGGGAGAGCGCGGGGGCGGGAAAAGGGCTGAGGGGAGAGCGCTGAGGGGACACGGCGTGGCTGGGGGGACACGGCATGGCTGGGGGGACACCCCTGAGAGGAGGCGGCTGAGGAGCGGCCACTGAGGGGAAATGGCGGGGGAGTCCTCTGAGGGGAAACCGCTGGGGAGGGGTGGCTGAGGGGCAGCGGCTGCGGGCAGGGTGCTGGGGACAGCCCGGAGGGGAAGCAGCTGGGGCCGTCCCTGGGTGTCCGTCACCTCTTGTGCGGCCTCGGGTGTTCTGTGCCCTGTGTCAAAACCTCCTTCCGCTGCCCGGGAGCACCACCCCAGCACCACCGGCCTCCCCACGGAACCAGCCCCAGTGCGAGCACAGCCGTGAGGTGCGGCCTCCAGCGAGCGGGAAGGGCTGAGGGGCCAGCGCCTCTACAATACAAATAATTTTACCAAAATATACACAGTCCATATTGCAACTTCTGCTGTCTGCTCTGCCCAAGCCTGAAGGGGGAGGGGAGGGCGGTATGAAGGCAACATCAGGCCTTCCTGTTCCTATACCAATGATAGAGGATATTATAAATTTAATAGATCTTCTTCATAATTCATAGCTTGCTTGCGGAAAAAAAAAAAAAATCATAATAGCTTGGTGTGGTATGTCAGGCATCTATAATTCATGGCGCTGAGATCACACAACCGCCATACAGTGGGAGTTTGCTCCACAGAGTGAGATGTTTGTAATTAATCTGTGAAAGAGAAACAAAGGCAATAAACTAGGAAGGACGATAAATGAGGGACAGATCCTGCCACCCACACTGACGCGGAATAGTGCTCGGCCAGAAAGCTTGAATAATCCCTGGCTAAAATCAATAAAATTAGCCAAGAAGTGGGGTAAATAGTAGATTTATCATTGGCTGGTTCATTACAACACACAGACGCAGATTGAACTGCTCTTTTGGGCAAGAAGGTGGCGAAAGCAGCAGGACGGGCTATGCTTACGCTAAGCCTGGATCAAAGCACGAGGAGGTGAGACCACTTGAGCCAGGTCTTGCGGCCGTGTTGCCAGGGAGTGCCAAGGCTGTGCAGTGGGGACCAGGGGGTCCCTCCACCCTCCCCTGCCAGGAGATGCCGGTTTAGGGAAGGTTGGGAAGCTTGTGGTCTGCGCAGAGTGTTTGCGTCAACCTCATTGACCTCAGCGGGACTGGGGCATGCACCGAAGTGCTTTACTGAACAGGGGAGTTTCCTTGAATCAGAGCCTGAATGAGGATTTGAACAATTTGTGCTACTAACGAAGAGTGGCTGCAGTGGTGGAATGAGCCAAAGTCGCTTCCTAATTGGAAACAGGGAGCTAGAGATCTCCAGAACCCCCTTCCTCTCGCTATTGTCTGTTTTCATCCCGGTGAAGCTAAAGCTGGTAACTGCGATGCGACAGCTTAAAAACTCCCTGTGGTTTCTCACAATAGACCAACCGTCTACACTGGTTTTCAAACGATGCAGGGAAATCTTGTAAGATTGCACGGCCAACCAAGGAGGGGGGGAGAAATTAATTTCTTTTAAAGTGGATACTGCAAGGAAAATGAAAAAAGAAATCCTCGTCCTTCTGGGAGTTTGTCTAACATATGGTTTCAACGGAAAAAAAGTGGTGCCAGGCCCATCAGACAAACCTGTGTGTCACAATTAAATAAATCATTTTAATCTGAGATAAGGCACAGGGTAAAGGGGCATCACGGTGAGCAGGAGGGACTCCAGAAGGAAGCGCAGGCCTCTCTTGCAGGGAGCTGTGATAGTGCCAGTGTGCGGATGCTGGAGGCCAGAGGCGTTCACGGTTTTGTTTACTCGTTTGTGACTCCCTCAAGAAATAATTGGTTTCCTTTTGTTTCTTGCTTGTTTGTTTGGCTGTTTGCATTCTTTGGATTCAATTTCTCCTGCAGTATGTCCTTGATTTGCATTGTGAGGATCCATGTTTATTTATGCATTTAATTTGTTCTTCTTTTTTTTTTTTTTTTAATTACTCCTAGGCTGCTGGCCCTGCAGAAGGACAATGGACACGTGGTGACGAGGCCAATCAGCCCCAATCTCCACTGCCCGTACAGCTCCTGTCCCAACCCAAATGCCTGCACAACCCTGATTGCTGCTGCTCTTGTGCAGCTGAGGCACAAGGGGACTCGTAGGGTGGTGCCATTAGGCTCAATGTAGTGTTAACAGCAAAATCCACAGAATTCCCCTCTGTATTGTCCCCATATAATTCCTGGTCACACCCAAGCTGAGTTTGGGCTCTGCGAGTCTCGGTGGTGCCCTTTGGTGACATGGGCCCATGGGAGCCGCTGGCAGCACACGTGTGGAGCCAGGGTTGGTGGAAAAGTCGCACAGGAGGGCACTTTTCCTGCTCTCTAGCTCCTCAGGGAAACTAAGGAGAAACTGGGAATTTATCAGGTTCTCCAGCTCCAGCTCAGCCCGCTGATCACTTGCTGCTGTGTGAGTCCCTGCAGAATCCTGGTGCTTTTCAGCATCTGGGAAATAGCTTAAGGAAACGCTTGAGCATCTGCTGCCTCACACTGGAGTTGTGGGCACTCAGGAGAAGTGCCCCACCACCCACAGATCTGGTACCCTGATGAGCTGCTCCAGTTATCGTGTAGCAGAACACACTGGAATTAGTGATTTTTGACCTTAACTGGCTCTAACATAGCCATCCAAAAAGTGCGTGATTGTGCTAATCTGCCCCAAAGGAGCATTGTGAGGCCAGATTCATTGTTGCGGGTACGACGCTGAGAACTCTTGGCACAAAAGACATTGTGCAAGTGCAAAATATTTTCCTCTACATTTTATTGGTTTTGCCCAGGAGCCTCCTGTGGCTGAAAGGAGCAGCCTCGTTACCTGACCCGTGTATAACAATGGGACTGGGGCAGTGTTAAGCTTCACTCTGCTGTTATTTCTCCTGTGGTGTTTGCCTGTTAGTATTCTGTCAGAGAAATGATACAGAAATCCCTGTTATAAAAGGAAGGGTGGACAAATGGGTAGAAGAAGAGGACGGCGTAGTGATTGTCTTTTCTGTCTACAGCCCAGCAAACAGCACACAAGCTTGGATTGAGTTACCCCGAAACATCAGACGTGAGCTTGCCCAGGATTTCATAACTGGGATCCACAGTGCCTTTCAGCCTTAGTGGAAAGATTGATTTTGCAGCCTTGGCTCTTAAACCCTGGAGAAAAGCTCAAAGGTTGGGCCGCCTGGCACCCTGCAGCTGTGGTTCTCCTTCCGTCCCCTGTCTGCTCCTCACGCCATGTCCCCTCACACCATGTCCCCTCATGCCATGTCCCCTCAGGCCATGCCCCATCATTGGGGGTGTTGCTTCGCAGTGGCTTTGGCACAGCCATGTGTCTCGGGGGTTCGGTGGGAGTGCTGGGGGCTACAGAAGAAATTGCCCTTGGCCACATCCAGGTGAAGGGAGAGACAACAGTTTCCAAAAAAGACTTTTTGAATTTCCACAAGTCTCCTTCAAATAAAAAAGGAAATAGGCAGTGAAAGCCAAGCTGGGTGTATAAATAACCAGTACATGGCAGGGTGTTCGCCCTTCCCACACTGTGGATTACCTAACGCCTCGCATTGCTCGCTGCAGCGGGAGGTGGGGAGCACCGTGCCTGATAACCGGAACAGCCCGCAGCATCACGAGCTGGTGATCCTGCTCCGAAACATGAACAAGGCAGGGCCTGCTCCTCACCGCTCCAAACGCGGTCACCCTGCATCCCTGGGGAGCTGGAACAACCCACCTGTAAGATTATCCAGGCCAAATAAAAGAATAGCAGGGGTGTTGGAGGGGAGTTACAGAAACATAAACAAAAATGGTCCAAGCTTGCTCATTTTCTCAGGAATCAGGTATCTATAAAGCTCAGGGATCCTGTCCCTCACGCAGCAGTCAGGGCAGCGCAGGACAGGACACGGCAGGGGGCTGTGAGCCCCAGCTTGGCCTTCTGTGGGGTCATGGGCTGCAGAGCTCACATCGCCCCTCGCTCCTTGGCTCCCCTGGTACACGTCTACTCAGCGGTGGTTTTAACTCCGAGCTCAAAACCTCCCCAGGTGTCTGCCTTCCCCATGGGATGGTGAATTAAGAGAGAGCCAGCGAATTGCCACAGTCAATAGTAGTAATAAGGGCACCTTCCATCCAGTGGTCTCAAAGTGCCTGGCAAAAATAAAGCGGCTAATACTCCCTCCTATCATCACCAGTATTATACATTGCATAGTGGGTGAGCAAGACCCGAGATGGGGACTTCACCTGTGTGGTGGCACAGTGACAGATAGCAAACAGCACAGAAACCGAAGCCTGAGCAGCATCTGCTTATAATCACTTATCATTTTGAGTTGGCCTCTGCGTTCGAATCAGTTGCCAGGCTTTTGATACCACAATTCTTTAGATAGAAATAGGATGAAGGCAGGCACTCATTTTTTTTTACCTGTCCCCTTCCTGCTCTGGACTCATATCCAAACTTCTCGGTTTAACCTTGTCTTTATGGTGTGTTGAAATCAAAACCTTCATGCGAACATCCTGAAACGCTGGGGATTTTCAGCTCAGATCTGAACTTGAAGCTATTCTCCCAGGCTTTGCAGTGCTTGCTATTTTTAGCTGCATGTCAAAAAGTTGAAGCAGCACGTGGTAAGATGTTATGACTCTTAAAATTACTGTAAAAATGTTCCAGGGAATGGTACCAATTCATCAAAAGTAAGTTTGTTGCATGAGATAACTCCATGACCTTTCGTGTTGTATTGAATTTGTGGGTCACTGGCTATGAACGTTGCAGCAATTTCTTTAGCAATAACCCAGTGATTACGGAAAGGGAAGTAGCTATTAATAAGGTAAAAGGCACACCTAAGCGAGGATGTTTACTCATGTAGACTGAGAGGGGGAGGGCTAGACACCCTTCAAGATGTTTTTTGTAGCTCTTTTTTTCTGATACTAAAGATAAGGACCTTATTCTCCCTTCCCCCAAGACCTGACAGAGTATTGCAGTTGGGAAACAGCGCTCTGGCATCTGAAGTGAAGGATGCGAAGACAGGCAGCAGGTGAAAAGAAGCTCCTTCGTTGTTTGTGAAGCCAAAACAATCTGCTTACAACACACACAGGGGCTGCAGGACGACCTCTCTTTAACACCCAGACACGTCAGGTCTGCTCGTGCTCCTAAGGCCCTCCCAGGAGGATCCTGTAAGAAGTCATAGATGGTTTCATGGCCCAGGGTGGCAGTGACTACGGGAAGCTGAGGACGAGGAACCTCTCCTTGCCTGGCATCTTGTTTCCCCCATCAGCCGTTGCCCCACACAGAGACATCTGTAACTTACTACCTGCTTGACTGCAGCTGCTGGGACTTTTTATCAGTCAGTTCAGCCTCGTGGTTTTGACACTGGGGTACCCCAGGTTAGATCCTGATGCTGTTGATATGAACAAGAAGCACCGTGCACAGCAGGAATGAGGAGATTCCCGGCAAGAAGACAAAAGAGAGGAAATTGCCCTATGATGGATGGATGGGGAGAGGAATATAAGGCCAGAAGCATCTTCTGCAGCACCAAGCAGAACTGCACATCTCTGCAGTACAATTCTCATCCTGCTAAACCCAGGGACAGTGAGTAAAAGTAACCAGCCACATCCAGCATGAATTCGGGTGGACTACACTTTGCTATGCTTCATTTTGGCAGGAAAGTCTTCTGCTCTCTATTTGCTTCCCCTGTGAAAAGCTGCTGTATTTAACAAGACCAGAATTCTGCAGAATAGACTGTCTGCTCTGAGAAGCAGTACAACAAGACAGGGACAAGATTCGGACATCAGGGAGGAAAGCAGAGGGGTTTTACAGCCCAGCCACACCGCTGGCGGGAAGGGAAGAGCCACAGCTCTTCCTAACAGAGGAGGAGCTCAGGCATTCACTGGTGTGGGTTGCCACAAAACCCTACCAGTCTCAGGCTGGTTTGGAAAATGTAGTGCTCCATATACTCCATTATCAGCAGGGTGGGCTGATTTGTAGTCCCACATGCAGTTATAGCTTAATAATAACAATAAAGAAGGTTCTCAGGCATTCCAGCCCACTACAGCCTATCACCTTCTTGCCTCTGCTAAATTTCCTTCTGATTTACAGTTGCATAAGCAAGATGAAAATCAGTCACCTCAGTTTCCAGATGGTCTGGAGCTAATGAAAGGGAAAAAGAGGAGGATAATTTCCAAAAATGGCCTGGTTTTATCTCTGCCTGCTTTCAGAAGCGTCCATTTTGGAGCTCCCGTGATTAGGCTACCTGTGAATACAACTGTCCCCATAGCTTTGTTGATAAATACTGAGCTCTTGACATCCTGCCTGGCAAGTTTTGTGAAGTTTCATTGATGTAAAGCTCCTCAGTTTATTTTGTGCTGTGCAATCATCCAGGTTTCTGGGACTATTCCCTGCAGGAACACCCTTCTGCTCTCACTCCCATCTCTCTCACAAGGTACTGCTGAGTTTCTTCAGTCTTTCCCTCATCAGCACTTTCTCTCCAAGATGTTGAACCTCAGCCATATTCTTCACACATTTAGTTCACAGGGGAGTTCAGTCCTCACGGACTGCTAACGGCCACACAGTTAATTAGCTATCCTCAGCTGTATTTTTCACCCAGTTTGGATGCCTGCTCCTGGGAAACCCACAGGGTTTGAGAACCCGTAGTCCTGAGCATTGAAGCAAATGCTGCATCTGCTTCTCCCACCCATGCACCTTGCAGGGCTTCATTCACCTGCTGGGACTCATGTGGAGAAAGCAATTGAACATTTATAGCTCTGTAACCTCCTGGCATGTGTGTGGGGCAGCCTCCTGCGTCTGACCTATACAGAGCATGACTTGGCTGCATTTTCCCTGTCACCTTGGCGTGGTCCCCAGCCTACAGACCAGCAAAGCTGTGTCCCACACCATTAAAACAAACCCCTCAAAGGCTTAGAGCAGGACGCAGAGTCCTGCGCACGCCAAGGCTTGAGCTCTCACTCGTGTCCCTGGGGTGGCTGAAGTGCACACAGGTATCATCACAGGAGACATCCCAGGCCACCACGACAGCTCCTTGTGCCCACTGGAGCTTGCAGCACTGGCATTTTTCTTGCTTTTCCTAATCGGGTTTTAAACAGTGCTCACCTGAGGCTGAGGGCCTCCCTACAGCACTAAAGCGAGTGATGTGAGCAGACGTTAGGTGACTTAGGGCTCTTGGCAGCCTACAGTCAGCTCCATACGCTTCATCTTGCTGCAGGGCCACAGCTCCAGATAGTCACCAGCATCAGTTGTCCCCTGGTGTTTGGTGTCACTCCAGGCGGCCTCAGCTTTGGAGCTCCCGTGAAGCCCACCCTGGGGGGATCGAGAGGCTCTCGAGCCTCAAGGTTATGCTGGGTGGACTGCAGGGTTCTTGTAGGCTGCCTTTGGGTTGTCTTTGGGTTGCAGTTCCACCTTACGATGTCTCTACTCTCCCCTTCTGGCATTCGCCAGGCGAGCCCTTGGCCCTCGACCAGCAGCACGGCTGGAGCAGGAGTTCTAGATGCGCCAGTAAACATTTTGAAGACTGAAAATAAATCCATCCATCTCTGTAAGAAATGCTGCCCCCAAGAGAAATTTCTGATCATAGGCAAGGCTAAGTGCACAGGCACCAGCAAATTCACTACCAGCATTGATTATTTCATTATAAATTGCTCACTTGCTTTTTCACATTTGCTTCTGAACAGAAATGAAACACCAGCTACTGAAAATAACAACAGCTAACACACAACCATAAACCTGACTTGCATATGAAAACACTGGATTTTCCACGGGGGCTTTCCTACTGTTTAAGCTCCTTTAAACTTTAAAGTATGGGCTCCATTAAGATTATAAAAATGTACTGCCTTAGCTGCTAGATTTTTCACTATGCTGAAAGGAAGACAACTGCTCAGAAGCTGATTGAGAAGAGCGATTGAGAAGAGCAATCTCAGTATTAACAGCTACTCCACCGACATTGTTGATTGATGGCAGAGATGAGGATGTAGATGGAGGAATCAGGGACTTTCCAAATTGTAAAATGGGGAAAAGAAACCAGTCTGCCCTACCATGGCAATAGCTGGTGTTCAGGCAGCACTAGAGATGATTTTCCTCCCTGGCACTGAAAGGAGATTGGGGAAAGGCAGGTGGATGCTGAGTGAGGAACATGAGTGGAGAACGAAGAGTGGAGCAGAGAAGACACATTGGTCCTTGACCCTGGGAGCCGAGGTGGCCTCAGCAGCACTGCTCCCCTTGTGTCTCTTGCCTGATGGCCTCAGCAGTGGCTGGAGGTCAGGAGAAGACTTCCAGTGCCGTGGTGCAAGGCCCAGGAGCAGTCGGAGCAGGAGACGGGCCTGATCCTGGAAGAGCTGTAGAGCTCTGTGGTTTTCCATGAGGGAGGTGTGACTTTCACCCTCATGGAGTGAGTAGAGAGAAAGCTATTTAGATGTTTTCTCAGTGCAGGATTAGTTGGTTTCTTGGGATCTTCTCTCGTCTTGGAAGGAAATTTCTCCAGGAGACCATAATTTGGCCCATTAGTGTTTTTAATTTTCCTACATCCTGAGCTGAAGGTAACTGGAAGAAAGGAAGTTGTGCAGTATTGAGTGACTACCAGCAATCTTTGCGCTGAAGCCGAGCCAGGTGACTCTAATGGTACAGAAAAGATGCTCCCACTGAGGCAGGACATTTTTCTGTTTGCTGTCCTGTGGCCTCTTCCCCATGTGATGAGCCGTGTGTAATTGCTGACAGCACACCTGGTATGGGGCTGGATTTACACCATCTCATTCTCTGTTTATGGGGGTGATTCATCTTCAGAAACACCGACTACTGGATGCCGTTACAGGAATATTGCCCTCGATGGCACGCTCCGCGGTTCATTCTAACCTTTGGTTTTCTGGGTGACATCAAATGATGGGAGTGTTTTTTATGTTCACCTATATTTGTACAGGCAAGTACAAGAATGGGCATGGAGAAAAAAAACCCAACAAACATGTCTCATTTGGTAGAGACGCAGAAAACAACTCCACGACAAAAGAAAGTAGGAGATAAAAGGTAAATATTTCCTTTCTCCCTAAGGCATAGTCAAGAAAAGCCATCATCATTTTGCTCAGACGCTAGTATAACCTCATGTTTCCCGCAAAACATATTTCCCTGAGATCAGTTTGCACATATCAGGTTTTGCCTGTGAATACTCATGAGACACAAATCAGTCCTTTTAATCCATGATTAGTAAGTCACCCCACGCTCAGCAGTTGCATCATGATTTGGTGTTATTGTTGAATGGATGCTGTGCTATTTAATTGTTTTTTGCTTAGCGATCTGTTTGCTCTGTTAATATTTAATTCTCTTTTTCCATGCCCCTTTCTTCCCCCAAAAGGCCTAAAGAATAGGAAAACATCTTTCATTTTCTCAGGCTTCATGTGCTAGTGTAAGAAAATACCTATTCATAATCTACTGTAGATGATAATGATGATATACAGTCATAATGCTGGAATTCTTAAGTGGTTGCCACGGCTGCTTTATAGCTGAGAAACACAACAAAACAAAACCAAAACCCCAACAACAACAACGGACCTGATTTGAAATAAAGCAGGTTAGTATGCTTTATTTGCCTTTTGCAATGGTTTGGATAATGAACAAATTGTCATCTTTACATATCCTCTGCCAGATTCTGAACTGAGTGCTGCACATGAGCCTGAATGACAGTAAACAAAGCACTGCCTGGTGCTTTGCATGCTTTGCAGAGGTGAATTCACGAGAACAAATTAGACCTTTGATTGATCCTTTAAACAAAAAGAAAGGAAAACAGTAACATTAATTTTTACGAGCTCTAGCTGCATTGCATTTTTTTATAGTGATCAATATTCTGGGCATTGTAAACAGCAGCTTTACATAATAAATAGCTGCATTATGTAATGCTAGTTAAATTTAGAAATGGTTATTTTATTACCTTAGTGCACATAAAATAGAGAGTGATAGAGCCGGGGTTGTCTGTGGGTGCAGGGAGCAGCTGGGCCTGGCTGTGCACGGCCAAAATCGCCCCCCCAGCCCGGTGCAGCAGCTCGGCTCTGGCTGGATGCTCTGGGTCCCCAACACGCTTTTCTGTGGGGGTGGCGGGGGCAGGCCCTGAGCCGAAACACGACGTGCTCGGGAGCAAAACATCTCTGCACAATAAAGATGGAAGATTTATTATGAAGGAATGAAATGTGCTACTTTTGTTCTCCCTGGTGTCCCCATAAAGCTTTTGTCTGACAGGCTGGTTGGGGCTCTGGGTAGCTCCAGTCTCTTCTCTGTAGCTACCGGCTGCTCTGAGACCAGTTGTGTGCAGACTATAGATCAATTATCTCCCTGCTAGGGATAAACAGTGTTTTCCTTTTTCCTCTTCAGCAGCATTTGCTGTTATCCTGGAGCGTAGGAGCCCTTTCCTTTCCTTCTCAGCCACACACACACACACAGCAGGGTTACTGGAGGGAGAGGATGGAAGAATTCAAATTTGTTGCATTAATCTTAATAGCCTGATCCTCTTGCAGCCTGCTGCTGCTAACGTAGCATTCAGTGTGCTACCCATTTACAACAGGCTGGAAGGACAAATACTTTCGTTATAAATAATTGCGAGACATCTCAGTCCAATACATGCACTGAAATGAGAGCGTCTGAAAATGTGAGTTTGGAAAAATACAGCTGAAGAAGGAAAGTCCCGTTGTGAAATCTGTAGCTAAGCAGAAACACTGTTGTTTGGGTGTTTCGTAACACACAGGGAACTCCAGTGTGGGAAACGAGGGGACTTTAATTAGGACATCAGAGCTGAGATGTTTCTTCTGCTCGCTGGGGTTGGCACCCATTTGTGGGGGCCAAAGCGCTCTCAGGGCTGTAGCTGGAGCCAAACTGCTCACGGAGTTAAGTGCTCTCTGTTGCCTGTGCTCTGTGTTGCAATTATAGGGCTCTGAATTGAAAGTTAATCTAAAGCGTCATCAAACTTGAGTAAAATCCAGATCTAGATCATAATTTTACAAGGAGAGCCTGTTGGTTCTTAATGGTCTGAAACAAAGTCCTGATTCAGAAGAGCATCCAGCTCTTTCAAAATATGGGTTTGGACCGATATCAGGAATATCTCTAATAATTACATGTATTTGATTTTTCTCAACTACTATTCACAGCTTTAGTATGAAGAAGAATCTTGCCTAGCATCTGTTGTGCCTGGAAATCTTCAGACCGTTGAGCAGCACATAACCACTTCAGAGAAATCATTAAAAATTGTTTTGCTGAGCCGGTGTGAGAGACAAAGAGTTAAAGCTAAATCCCGTTTGAAAGTAAACTTCGCAAAAGCAGTGAATTTTCTCAAAGGCTGACTGCTCTTGATTTACAAGGATGTTCCCAGTCCTGATTTCAATTAAAGAGAAATCCTCAGGCATTTCTGCTGTTCGGCGTTGTTCTTTATTCCACATTGTTATATATTGAGTAATAAACAAAACAAACAAAGACTGTATTCTGCAATGAACTACAGACATCCTGTGCAATCTCAGTGAAATCAATAGGTCAGAGTCTGGCCTTGGATTGCCTCTATCAGTTGTCAATAATTCCCCCAGCTTTAGTAGAGTTTACATCTGTGTAAGTAAAAAATGAATGTGGAGATACAAATATGTCTGTATATTCCCCTAAAAAAAAAGAGAGAGAGAAAATACTGTAGATTCCACTCCTTTATACAAAAGGAGAAATAAATAGATAGGTAGCTGGCACTGTAAACTCTGATTTATTTGCCAGGCCTCCCAAAATCATGACAGGACATTCTAAAGAAAGCGTGTTAAGCCAAGCTTTGGGATTTTTTTCTTTGCTTTCTGCTTGTTGCATCTCTAGCTCCTGGTTCTCTCGCTGGGTTCTGCAATTCACGAGGACCAAGACCTTGTTTGTACATTGGTGGCTGAGTCTCCTGTAACAGCACGACAGCGAGCACTGGCTCTTTAAATAGTAGTGGTGATGATGATGGTAATAAAAAAAGCCATTTTTGACAATTTGGTGTTCTTTGCAAGTGCTGAATTACTGATTTCTTTCACTGTCTGGGTGTTGAGCTGTTTGGATGTGGATGCAGCTTTCCAGGTTGCACACCTGGGCTTTCCATCTTGCTCACACAGGAATAGATCGCATGGAGTTTCTGCTTGAAGGAGGATATGTGGATTTTTTTTTTTCCATCTATTAATTAAAGCAAAGGAAAAGGAAGGTAAGACGGGGCCTTTGTCACCCTGTGAGGTCAAAGGGACAAAACCCACATGCCGTCTCCTGCCTTGGGAGAGGAAGGAGGCGGAGGGTGGTGGTAAAACATCTCAGCAATGGCTGTGATTTCCACACAGCCCCACAGCAACTCTGTGACAGAGCAAGGAGTCGAATGGGCTCAGGGTTACAGGGCTGTGTCCCCACCCTGGCCATCGGCCGTCCTCCCTGCCCCAGCCGAACAGCAGCCTCTGGCAGGGCTGGCTGCCTCTGAGCCTTGTACCTCTGGCTTAACCCTTTCCTGAAGCGATAAAATATTCAAATTGGAGAGATTTTAATGTCTCCTTCTATTCCTGTTGTAACCGAGTCTTGTTTTTAAATAGATCAGATTTTCATCCCCATTTAAGACAGCATAAATCAGGAGTTAATCTAGGCAAAGTCACCCGGCTCTTCTGAAGCCCATGGAAATGCAGTCGTAGGAGATCACAATCAGGCCTTGTGTTCGCAGAAAACACTCACCACACTGGGAGAACAAAACTGTTCCCCAGAGCAATAAATATCATAACCCACCTTTTGACATGGGCTCTTCAGATCTGCCATCCTCTGTTACCACCTGGCCGGAGCTTCCCCAGTGTGTGCGTGAGGCTCCACGTGCCCTTTAATCCTCCCCACACGCTTCTTCCTAAGTCTTCATTTGTATGCACACACTTAGTAATCACTCATTCTGGCCATAAAACGTACAGGATTTTAAATTGAACTGAAGTCCCAAATGCTTTAAAAGAATTTATGTTGCATAATTGTACTGGTTTGCCTGAAAACAAACAATGATGTATGGCTAAAATATTCTCTCAGGGAGATGACTCAGATCCTTCCTTGTGGCTTAGACCTTGCTTGGCTGCTGATGGTGCAACTTGTAATCTCCCCTCTCAACGCAGGGCAAGGGAAGGCAAACAAAAGAGTAATGCACGGAACATAAGATGAGATAACACAAGTTACTTGGAGCTTTTAGAGACACTCAACCCTTTCATTTGTTCCGAAACGAGGCAACGTTGGAGATCATGGACAAGAAAGCCAAGCCCCATTGGTACTGCACACTGGCCCCTCTGCGGGTGGAGGGTTGTGGCTGGTTTTGTGCCGCTGGCCTAGCAGCCGTGCCCAGGGTTCCCCACAGGGGCAGCCTGCAGAGAGCACAGGGCACAGCCCCACGAGTGGGGCACGTGGAACCGGGGTGGGGGAGTTTCCCACCCCAGAGTGCCCTGCAATGCTCAGACTTCCCGAAGTGCCACTGCTTCTGCTTGGCTCCACGAATGGGCAGGCTTGGGTGTCTTGTAGTCCGAGAAGGTTGTGGGCAAGTTCCTTGTGTCCGGATGTCTCACTGCCAAGGGCTGTGCGGAAGATCCTGGCAGCTGGGGTGCTTTGTCTGTACCATAGAAATGGTTTTGCCACCGAGTCAGCAATTTGTGTGGCTTTCGCTGTCACTGTTCTCACTTTAAACATCTTCCCCTACTGAGCTTTCTGTAATCATGCTTTATGTCCCAAGGACATAATCTGACTATTGGTAATTAAATTAATTTTTCAACCAAGGCTCCAAAAGGTAAATGAAAGCTTTACTTTCCAGATGTGACGTTCAACCACTGCTTAAATGTCCCTCAGCTGTGATGGCCACCTGTCAGGAGCAGGAGCCCTAAATGGGTGTAGGAAAGACCAAAGAGACCTCACTTCATGTGTTTCTACAGACCTATGCTTCCCTAGTGCATACCTGAAACAGTTTGCAGAGGTGGCTTTGCAGGTTTGGGGATTTTGCCATTTTTCTGCCGTTGGTAGACTTGGGGATTTCTGTTCCGAGCACACTAAAACCGTGGCTGCCGCTGTGCGTGAGCATGCGATTTCAGGACGTTGGCCCCACGTGGATCTGTCCGTTTCTTTCCATCGTTACCAGCCGATCAGAGGACATCTGAGGGTCTGTAGCGCCCTGTTAGTGCTGGAATTGCGGTGCATGCTCTGGTGTAATTTGATGCATTCGGAGCTATGGGGCCCTGCAAGCGCCCTCCACCCTTCCTTTTTCTAAAACAAAAATATCAGGTATGAAGTTGCCATTACAGAGTGTACTAAAGTCGCATGTCTGCCTTCCATTCCATTCCAAGCAAAGCAAAGCAGAGCAGTATAATACTATCAGTTTGCAATGAAAGAATATTAAAAATAGTAAAAAAAAAAAAAAAAGGTTAACTTTGTGGCAAAGAATAAAATAAGAAACTTTTCTGTTTTTTTTCTGCATGCACTGCCAGGCATCATCAGGGAACATATCAATTCATAACAGCTGTGGGTAGTTATTTCTGTCTCAGACCTCAATAGTTTAATTGGAGGGGCACAGCAGAAGTTAACAGATCTGTGTCCAGCTAGGTTAATTCTGAGGTTAACAGATTATAATGCAAAGAAAATCAGCCGGTGTTTTTTCTCCCTCTCTATGAATAGCGTAATTGCATTATTGCTACCGGAAGGGTAGTCAGCGCTTCTCAATCTGTGGTCTCCCACTGTGGAGGGAGTAACCTGTGAAAAATCGGTTTCCTTTACAAACATACCCTTCTGCCTTTCTTGTTCAATGCCTATGTAACCATAATGTTGAAGAGGTAGCTGCTAATATCACGACTGCTTGTGATCACGTTTTGCAAGAGTCATTCTTTTATGTAAGTCCAATGAGTAATTTTTTGTGCTGTTTAATTTTTTTTTAAAGATGCTGAAACCCGAAAGAGTTGTTAAAATGCTTTCAAGCAGTGTTTCTGCAAAAATGCCTGTGATTTGTGCTTCCACCTTGTCACATCTCTGGTTTTGAAATGATTTGCATGGCTCTTCCACCCTGTAGCATTAGTGGCGATGGCAGTGGGAGGCCGTTGTGCTTTTTCCAGAGGATTTCCAGTCCAAACAGACCCTGCAGCCTAAAGAAGGAGGAAAAAAAAGCCCATGCCACGAGGAGACTTGCAAGAATCTCTTGATTCCTGGCACAGTGCTCTGTCCTGGCCGGGGGAGCTGTAGCCACTTTGTGCCGCCTAATTTTGACATATGTCATGAGAAATTGTTTCGTTTCTTGGCCATACAAATGTTGGCAATAGTGATTTAGAAGTTAATTAAAAACTTTCCAGCTCAGCTTTAGGCAGATTGATCTAGAACAGGGCTAATGATACACTTTCATAATGTGCTTTGAGAAACTCTGGTGAAGATACCTGAATAAGTGCTAAGTACTATTCATAGACCTGATAGGATAAGACTGAAACTCTTTGCCAATGAAATACCTACTTCAATCAAAATGCTTTCAAAATCATGCATGTTCCCCAAAAGGGTAACCAGCTGTCACTGCTTAATCAACATCTTCCCCAGAGCAGAAGGAGGACGAGGATCCGACTCCTGACTCAGAGCCACATACCCAGGCCTAGTCTCGTCCAAGGGGAATGTTGCCCTTTCCTCAGGACTGGTAAGTCCAAAGGCATTAAAATAGCAGGGGTTTAGGGTTCCTGGCCTTAAAATGGACCTTCAGAAATAGTTTCCTCAGATATTACCTCGAGAGCTTTCTATGTGTATTCTTGCCAACAAGCTCTTGTTAGGATATTTGTGGAAAATAAACTCAGAAGAGCCACGAGCAGAGCCAAGCAGATTAATTTAAGACAAGCAAATATTTGTGGGAAAGTTTGTGTTTGTTTGTGCTATCCACCCAACACTATCATACAACATTTTCCGTGAGTACATAATTTTGCCAATGTACCTTTTGATCAGAGGGACAGATCAGTTACCATGTATTCATTTCCATGTGTTTCAGCTGTGAGGCACCAGTAGAAATTTTGGTATTTCCTCCAAGAAGAATTTGGTTTTGGCTCTGAACTTCATTTGAAGAGTTAACATTTCTGAAGCCATGACCTCAAAACCACAAATAGAAAGAAAAGTAACGTTAAGATAGATGAGCACAAAGTTCTGGAAGCCCTAAAGAGTAAAAAACGGATTTCAGTATGTTTTGTAACCATCCGTTTGAGTTAGGGAAAAAGGATATTTTAATAAAACTGCACCCTAGAGCCCACAGGGATTTGCTAGATAAATCACAAACATGCAACTGAATGTGGGATGGAGGCTGGGTCTGTAGCCCTCCAGCTCTGAAAACACCATCTGAGCAAGAAAGCTGGTGTTGGCCTCTAACTCAGCCCCCTGGACAGGTCGTTGGACTCTACCAGCGCCCATTCCCTTGAGCATTCACTAAACTTTGAAGCGCAGCGGTATTTTTCTCATTGAAAATCACCTGAAGGAAAAGGAAATTTCTGCTAAATCAACATACTTGGCTTGCGGAAAAGATCCAGTTGCAGGACTCTGACCCCCGGCTCTAGGTTGACATCCCTGCCCCACCGGCCCCTCTTGCAGCAGCTCCTGGGCCGTCTCGCTGAATCAGAGCTGTGCTCCAGCCGTTGCCGAGCGCTCATGGAAGACGTTCATTTTCTTTTTCTTCCCCTATTCTGGGTGAAAATTGATCTAAAGATAGGGGATGTAGCTACCGGCTGGTTATGCCAGTGTGCAGCTCTCTCTTCTGCATTGAAACGTGGCTTTTTTCAGGTCCTAAAGATTTCATGGTCTGTAAATGAAGCCACCAAAAGATTCAAAGACCCTCATCTCATAGGTGTAGTTTGTGTCCTGCATATCTGTCTTTTACCTGTGGGCATGGACTGGTAGATTTATCATACTCTTCTGCCAGAGAAGCTCAATCCGCTTCACAGAGAGCAGATCTTATCAGATCCATTGATTTACAGCAGGTGACACTCTGCTCTGAATTTCCACAGCATGGGCACAGAAAGAATTACACATTTTTTGTGCAGCATTCAATAAATACATCACATACAGGAGCCCAAGCAAGCCTCCATTGACTCCCATTGGTTTTATTTCATGTAGATCCCTCTGTTTTGTAGTGAAGACACTGGGAAAATAATTCAAATGCTGAAAATCCCCCCACACCTCATTGCAAACCCCCCATGAGGTGAGCACAACAGGCAAATCCTTCCGTGGGCTGCAGGAAGGCTTGGGGAGAGCTTCATTTCAGGGGTGAACTGTGGAGCCCAATGGTCCCAGTGACCCCAGTGTCAACGGGGACACAAAGGCTTACCAGAAATCCATCTTGAAGAGAGCAAAATGTCACAGCCAGCATTATCCCTTCCACGCATGCAGCACCCTGCTGAAGGGGAAATGTTCATCGCTCCTCCTCCTCCTGTCTTCCCATCCATCGCTTTTCAGGCCATTTTCTCTCCCCATCCTGGCTGTCCTCCTCCTGCTTAAGAGGTTTCATTCCAGGCTGACATCCCTTTGGCATTTCCCACAAATACACCGTGGCAAGAGGCTGTTATTTGGCTGTACCCAAATAAAAGGACGGAAGAAACCAAAATTAGATCAGTAATTCCACATGCGGAAAATCCCACACAAACAATTCCAAGTTTTTCCAAGTCAGAAAAGAGAAAGGCAGGAGTTGGATTCGATGGTCCTCGTGGGTCCCTTCCAATTTGGGACATTCTGTGATTCTACAAAAAATCGAGCAACCGTGAAAATCAGGCTTGATTTTTACAGGCTTCAGTTAAGACATCCCAGCATGGGAAACCTGTAAACCTTTGTGAAGGTTTTGCCACCGATCAGAATCTTGTGAGTGGAAATGGGATCATGAAGTACCACATCAGACTGGAACGAGTGGGGTGTCGTGGGGGTCTGTGCTAAATTCAGTTTCAAGGTGACACCTTCATTAATGGGGAACAATGCTGCATGAATGATCTCTGCAGATGTTCCCGAATTATGAGGTGCGATGAGCAATGCAACTAATCGGCAAATAAGGCTTTAAAAATTTGCTTAGGGAAAAAAAAACAACGAGAAACCCCCTTTCGTTGCTTGCAAGCGTGCAGCGCTTTGCATTAGCAATGCCGTGCGCTCTGCTCAGGGAGGATGGGGCTTGCGGTATCCGGTTGCAATCGGGTGAAAGCAAGGGGAGATACAAAAATAGCTCTGCAACCCACACTCCCACCCACAGAAAGCACAAGTCACCCAGGAGCAGTGTTTGCTGCAGCTGCAACCTGCCAGCACACGCCGTCCCTCGGTCCCCGTCCCGGGGCGCTGGCAGCTTGCAGCTGTGCTTGGGGACAATTAATGCCCAAGGCTCCGTGTAACAGAAGATCTGCTTTACTCCAGGTACAGGTGAAGCTGCGTTTGCTCTGGCAGCCTGTGAGCTGGCCACCGTTACCCACCCTGTAGTCACCTCTCAAGTAAGTGCGGCGGATGGGAGATTTTTTCCCTGTGTACTCCCAGCTTCAGCTCGGCCAAATCAGCCTTGAGCAAAGAGATGTGAGGTTAACCACCTGCTTTTCCCGGGCCATGTGCTGCCCTTCTTCCCCCGTGGTTTCTCATGGGGTTTCCGAGCAGGAGAGGTCTTGCCCAGAGATTGTCACCCCACTCCTGAGCCAGGTTTTGGGTGTGTTGTTTGTCACCTCCATCACATCAGACCCTCAGGGGAAGTTTGTTAGAAAAGATGATGCTGAAACCAACCCAGCAGCAGCCATTTGCATCTCTCCATCCTGCTTACAAAACCTCAGAAAAGGCTGAAATCAGTTTGCAATATAAGGTGAGCTGCATCTCCAAAACCCCAGACTTGAGTCCCCAAAGGTGACACCATCCTGGCCTCAGTGTCTTGTTCAGAGATCAAATGGGGGAACA
This sequence comes from Pampusana beccarii, assembly GCA_013399365.1. Classification (NCBI taxonomy): domain Eukaryota; kingdom Metazoa; phylum Chordata; class Aves; order Columbiformes; family Columbidae; genus Pampusana; species Pampusana beccarii. The sequence continues at coordinate 1,911,434 of VWYH01005072.1, forward strand.
ACCCCCTCCGCCACAAGTAGCAGGCAGAGCTGGATGCAGTTAGGAAAGGGGTAGTGCCACATGCATCTGACACCTGCGACCAAATTCAGGGGATGTGCCGGGACCTGTTTGTCTTTGGGAGTGAGTCCCGTGTCCTCAGAAGTCACCCAGTTTCGTGGTTTCTCACTGGTGATGCTCAGCACCCCTGAGGATGTTGTCCCGGGGCTGCCATTCCCCCAGTGCCGCAGTCCCACCATCGTGCTCTTCTCCATGCCGTGGTCCTGCTTAACGAAAGGAAAAGACGTTGCTCTGATTACCCAGGCTCTGTTACTCCTTGTGTAAGCACTATGGATATTTTTGACTGTCCTTTTCAATTCCAGCTAAAGTCGGTGCCACAGGCAGCTCTCTTAGTAGATTGCTTTTGTGATTTATGCAGGTCCAGAAGAGTCCAAGGATCATTTATCTTCAAACCAGGAGAGAGATGAGAGAGTCATGGTAGTAAAATTTCCCACAGAGCTAGATCTGAGCATCAAAGAGGGGAAAATGTCATTGTTTTACTGAGGCAACATGACGTGAGGCAGGTTTTAATGCTGGGGGATTTTTTTAACTGAATAATTTGCCTTAAAAAAAAAAAAATATGACAAAAAAAAAAAAAAAAAAAGAAGTTTTGGGAAATGAAAAGAGGGCAAACAAGCTTGGTGGGTGCTGCTGGGAAGTTGTCTCTGGGGAGGGGCAGAAAAAGCCAGGTAGGACCAAAACCCAAGGGGCACACGTTCCTCCCGGGATGGGGGGCAGCACCAGGCGGGACTGGGTGGGCGTCTCTGATGGGAGAGGGCAGGGGGTGCCCCTGCAGCCGCGATGCCCGAGCGCAGATGGGGCTGCGGAGGGTGCCAGCAGCCCTGTCCCACCGCGCCTGCGCAAACAGACATGGGCGTCAGCCCGAAATCGCGTGGTGTGACGGGTGATACTGCGGGTGCGCGGGTCCCCACAGCAGCACGAGCGTGAGTGGCCTAGGGGAGAAAACAGGCAGTTCCTAATGCCAGCGAGTCCAAGCGCACACGTGAGGAGCACCACCCGGGCACGCTCCTCCCGCGCTGCCGTGGTTCGGCACCTCCTCAGCCGGCTCCTGGCCGCGGTGTGACGGAGCAGCACCCGAGATCAGCATCCCCAGGCCTCATCCTGCCTCATCCAAGCACAAACCTTGGGAAATTCGATCACGTCAGAGGGCTGGAAGGAAACCGAAGGAAGGAGAGGGCTGGGAAAGGGTCCGTTTACATTTGCAGCAGATGCTATCTAGAGGAGAAAAATACTTTTATTTCCCCTGTGGACTGCCAGTTGATTTTCTTGCGGCAGGCACTAATAGAAAATAATAAAACCCGTTTTAGTCAGGCTGTATCCAGAACACTTATAGGTCAAGCCAGTACTCAAAACAGACCGTTATGGAACATAACACATTAGTTTGTCACCAGCGCCTATGGTGGCCAGGGGATTCTTACAATTTGAAATTGAATTTTATAGGTCAAAGCCTTTCATGGGTCTTGAAAAACAGTGCATCTCCGTAAAGTTAGCATGTGTGTGGAGGCAATTACTGAGTGTAAAGATACGCAACCTTTGTGTTTTTTAACAGTGAAAAAAACAAAAGGGGACCCGAGGTGGGAACTGTGATACAGCTATAAACGCCAGAATATAACCATTAATTGTTATGGACTCAAATATTTCAGTTTTGTCTTCCTGCTGTTAAATCAAACTCAGAAAACGCACAGGAGGCATCTTTCACTGAAAATTATGTTCTCTCAGTTTATAATTTAAAAATCACTGATGACTGTAAAGGAAGCTTGGTCATAGGAGCCCAAGTTTCTTAGAAATGAGTCAGAAGTAGATCATTTGTTTAGGAGAGATTAACTTATTTCAACATTCAGATAACCTCAAACATCTTCCATGTGGTTTTATATTTCACAGAATAAATAAAGCAGGAACATGAGGTGGTGCTTGAATTGCCACACATGTGCACACACACACCAATGTCTGGTTTATTCTCCATCCCCTCTGCTTGCACAGCCCCATCCCCACTGACTCAGGAGGGCTGTCTAAGGGCACCCAGCGTTTGCACGTTGCCCAAAATAGAGAGAAGGGCCACCAAAACCCCAGTTTTGAGCTGGAGGTTGAAGACAGTTCACATCTCCTCGCACCACCCTCATCCCCAGCAGCCCCAGGGATGAGGGTCCCCTGTGCCACGCTGTGCCCCAAAGCCCCGCATCCTCCGGGCATTCCTGCTAAGCGGCTGCCTGACACCAATGGCTTCATTATGATCCCAAATCCACGTGCCAGGCACCCTGGGCAGCTGTCCCCACGGGCCTGGTGGCACCGCTGGGGTGATTGATGCCCTGGGTGGGAGAGGAAGCCTCGTCACTCAACGCATTTACACGACACCACCTTTTCTGCCATGGCCAGATTCCCACTGACCCACGTACGGCGTTGATGGTGAACATAATTAATACCAGCAGAACGCTCAGATCCAGGCTGCAAACCTCTCCTCTCAGCTGAGCAGACCCTCACACGAGTGGCCGGGGGGCTGAGGCTGTTTGGTCGCTCAGGGCAGACGTGGTGCAGGCATCCTCCATTCATCTCAAACACAGAGGGGCCACGTATCATCGTTCCCATCTTCCAGCTAAGACAGGGAAAGTGAGGCTTTGGCACTGTGCACAGGAGCTCCCTACAGGCCTTGTACATCAGAACTGCATTTTATTAGTCCTTATCTGAACTGCGCTTTGCTTTGCTGTTAACTCCCTGTTGTATTTTCTCCTCTGCCCCACTGAGAGCATCTTCCAGGAGCAGGGGGTAAAGCCACAGCCCCTTGCCGTGGGCCTGAACAAGATCAACCCTGCCACTTTCTTGCTGAGTCAGCAAGTGTTCCCATCAGCTACACACAAATAATCACTGTGCTTTTCTTTCCTTCCTTTATTTATTTTTAACCCAAAGCTGAGTGTGCATCTCAGGAGTGAAGTGTCTTGTGTTGCTAGTAACTGATGGTAGGTGGGAAGTCCATACGGCCACTCTTTGCCAGTAATATCCACTGAAGTCTGGAATCACTATCGTTTCTGCAGATTTTTCCTGTAATTCAGCTTTGGTAAAACCCCCTCTCAGGGAGGAATTAATAGCATGCTGTGGCTGTGCTAAATATTGATCGACTTTTTGTCTTTATATGGAAAGCTGCACAGGCTGTTGGACAAGAATCCGAGAACAACAAATATTAAATCTGCTAATATTTAGATAATGACAAAGATCTCCAGTTCCTCACCCTGCTAATGTAAATGCCTCTTTTGTGCTGTGTGAGGTACTTTGATGGGCAGTAAGTGCCTCTGCAGAGAGGGTGGCAGCTGGAGCCTCTCCAGGAAGGTGGAAGCAGAAGCGATGGAGAAAGAGGTCCCAGGGCAGAGCAGCATCACAGCTAGAAATAACACTTGTATCTCCTAGTTGCCATTATGCAATGCTGCACGGTACCTGAAAAACCCATCACATTTCTTTTTCCCAATGATTTTATTATCCTAAAGCTTCCAAAACCTTCCTTACCCGTGGAGAGGGAAGATTATCAAGTAAAATTCAGTGATGTAAAACTTGAGGGAAGAAAAAAAAGAGAGCAATTTAAAGAGTATACGGATATAGGAAATAATGAAGTCCATGTCTGTAGGCTGTTTTTGCTGACTTGGGCAAATGCACGCTCATTTCAGGGAGCTGTGGTTTGTCCACGGAGCGCTCTGCAGCACCGCCGGACCAAATTCTGCAGCTCTACCTGCGAGCAGCATTTGGGTCGTCCCATTTTCAGACATCAAAAAAAATCACATGTGCTATTCAGACCTGGGTCCTCAGCCAGTGGGGGTGGTTTTGGTTTTCGTGTTGAATCAAGCACCGAGTGCCACGTTTTGGATGAGCTTGCTGTCGTGTCCAGCTGATCCACCCTGCTGGGCAGCAGCAAGCGAACTGCACGAGCTGCTGTCAGCATGAAGGGCTCGGGGGAAGGACCCGAACGATAAGATCCGTTTGACTGCTCCTCACGTTGGAGTCATGGAACATTACTGAAAGAAAAAGTCCTCTGTGAGATGCAAGGGGTTGTTGTGCATTGGGGAAGAGAGATGAGCTAACACAGGGAGGAGGGTGATTTTTATGCAGAACGGTGAACCTCCCTCCTGTAAAATGCAGTGTCTCTGTGTACCAGCCCAACAACTCACAGCACATTCCAATAGGAACCACCTTCTCTGCGCGCTGGGTGCAACTCTCCACCTAGTTGGCAATTCCACCCGGGTTGCGAGGTATCCAGCACAGGCATTTGACTCCCATGGAAGTTAAACGTATGCAAGCGCTTCAGGATCAGACATGTTGACTTTTCCTCTGCTGCGTCGAACCCGTTGCACAACAACACGTCTTCAGTGCAGAGCACGGACCTCCACCTTCTGCACAGCTCCTGGCCCCCGCCGGGTCTTCCTGCCTTGATGCCGGCAACCTTATAAAGGTGATTTAAATGTTAAGATGGCTGAACTGCCTCTTTCTCTCTTCCCTGACAGTTTAGGGAGTGACCCAGAGCAGCGGCACAGTTTGGGTGCTGAAGGTGGGGTGTCAGGGTCCCCTGGCCTGGGCTGCCCGCACAGGTCAGTGTGCAGAGCAGGCTGGCACACAGCGCCCAGCTCCCGCTCCTATTCCCAGCTCAGGTATTTTGCACGTCTGATCCCCTTCATCATGAACTTTTTTTTTTAAAAGACTCTGCTGTTGCTGACTCCACAAAGGTCTCTGCAACATAATGAAAGAACTTTTCTAACGACTCGGAGATTTCTAAATTAAATGTAAAATGTTTATTGCAGGGATGCACGGCCATACATTATGCATTACTGTTCCAATACAATAACATAATTCTGGTAGAAATTATCCATGTGAGCTGCAATCAGCTTTAGCTACTACTCTTTGCATGCTTGACAATCTGGTCATTCGGCTGTGGAAAAGTGCTTTTACTTGATTACTTACACTGTTGATAATTGCGGTGGCTTTTGGCAGCACCAGGACATTATTTCACTCCCTGAAATTGCGACGCTATTTGCGGAGGGCCCGGGTGTAGCTGCCACCGCTCTGCCAAACCCCTGCGGCCTCACCCGACACCGAGGAATGCGCAGACTCCAGCACAACCCTTGAAAACTCCTTTTAACAGTGTGGGCTTTCATGGGCTGCCACCAGCCTACCCTGCACATCCAGACAAGCAGCATCAGCCTCCTTCGAGCTCCCAGCCACCCCTTGCAACGGCCGCCCCATTTAGCAGGTGCCAGTCACTGTTTTTTGCTGAAGTGCCCCCAAATCCCGTGCTCCCTTTGCTGGCTGGGCTTCAACACTTGCCTGTGTCCTGTGGGTTTTGCTTTGTCTCCAAAGTGAATGTGCCAAGGCAGCGATGGGGCGGTGGAGGTGTGTGCTGTGCAGGGCTGAAAAAGTGAGCGTTCTTCATTTTCTGTGATAAAAAATCCCGAAAGGGAGAGATGCTGAAATAATAAGCTTGTAGTAAGGATGCAAAGAATCTGAGACGTATTTTTCCTCTGCTTACATTTGGGCAGTTATTATGCTACTATCTTTCTTCCTGGGTTTCGTCAGCCTGTTTCAGTACCAGAGAAGGACGCCTAAAATGACCGTGAGCCTAAAGGTTGAGTAACCCCACGTGCTCACGCGTTCCCAGGGGCTCTGCCAGGCCAAGCGGGTCCCGTCCCCGGGCAGGACAGCGGTGCCGCTCCATCGCACGCCCCACAGGAGAGCTCGCTCCCACCACCACAGCACAGGGAAACTCCAGACGGGGACTGGCAGCCTGGAGACACCGGGTAGAGCATCAGCCTGACCAAAGGGCTTGTTTCTGCCCCCAAAAAGCTTACGGACCTCTCTGGCTGTGGCCTACAGAGGAGGAAGGTCCCCAAACTGACCCCTGATGCCACCCTGCTCTCAGTCAGAGTCCCTCTGATGTTAACCTGAGGTGTCAACCGCATTGATGGGAGAGGATGGTTTCTTCTGGTGTTTGGCCACCGCTGACTTCAGTGTAAAGTTGTGTAAATCAGAGCAAGGGCTGACGCTCGAAGCTACCAGGTCTTGTCTGTGTTGGGCTGATTTATTTTGTGTGGGAGCGGCAGTAGCAGTTTACACCTCCTAGTGCAGATTACGAGATAAATCTGGCCTTCAATGAGACCCACTGGTGACTGACAGTGACAGAGCTTTTAAATCACCGCAGCTGCCTGGATATAGCCATGGGCCAGATTTGGCCATGCAGGTCAGGTCTCTTTTTGGCTGCTGTAAATCAGCCCAGCTTGGATTGGGATGTGGTGTCAGGTTCTAGCACCGCTCTTATTTTTACTTAAGTGTCTGTATGTTAATTTGAGCTCAGAGGGACACCTGAGGGCTGCAGCCCTTCTCTGCTTGAACTGCCAGCTTTTGCCATGGAGGATCTATTAATACCTTTCATGGTGAAATCTTTAAGTAGCAACTAAAAGTCTCCTTTTGGGTGCCACACGGGTGCTCTGTTTAAGCCCCACCTCATGCTGCCGAGGTCCATCCATGTAAAGATGAATATTATTATTCTGATATTCTATTAATACACTCCAAAAAGTTTTCCACTGATTGTGATGCTACGGACAGATTGTCAGCTGGTAGAAGCTGGCCTGGGCTCCCAGAAATTGCCAACTTTGATTGCTCCTGGACATGATCTGGTCTTGCTTTGATAAACTCTCCAGCATTAAGGTAGTGAGAACTTCCAAAGATGAGATGAAGGTCCTGTCCATGCTCTGTCAGACACCGTTCTCTTCTGACATGTGTCCCGCTGCCATCAGCAGGGTTGGCATTGCTGCCAGATGTGCGCTGCCCTGACAGCCGGGTACTGTCCTTGTGCTCTCCTTGGTGGGGCTGGTTTCACCTCGTGAACGTGCATCCAGAGCAGGACCAGCCCTGCAGAGTGGGCAGGGTCGCTCGCCTGCTCCATCTGTGGAGCTGATCCTTGGCCAAGCATTGCTTTTTGACATTGTGGGAACATAAGCGTGTGTGTATCCTCTATCAGCATCATACCCAGACCATAAGGTCATTTCTAGACAGGTTTTATCTGGACAAATTACACCATAAATGGAATAACCTCACCAAAGTACAGTATGTCAAAACCAGCCTAATTTTGAAATTAATTGTATTTTGCTTTTCTTAGCTTTTTGCGTGGTCCAGGACATACCAGACTGTGTGGCAATGGTCCATGATCTGGGCTAGGGAAGGGAAAAAGAAAACACCAGCACATTCCCCCGCCTCTTGCAGCCGCTGCTTGTTGTGCTGAGAGCCTGATGCAGGCAGCCCTGGCTGTGTTCCCTCAGCTCACATCTCCATTTCTGCATGTTTGACACGGCCAGTTGGTTGCGATAATTTTCAGTTCCACACAGCGATGCTTCAGTGAGAGTTATCCAGGTACGTGTTTGCTGTGTTGCTCAGAAGAACGTACACTTGGTTGTAGTGTGAACGTCCATCATGGGTGCATTCATCATAGATGGTCAGAAAAGTCATCACCACTAAAATGGATCCATGGTAAATTTGAAGACTATTGTATTTTCTATAAAAGTCCAGCAGTCCCGAAGACAACTGACAGTCAGGGGCCGGAACATTCCAGTACCCCTGTGATGGACAGGGCACAAACCCCAAGGCAATTAGATAGCAAAGCAGATATTGTTTTGCAGCTTCTTTATGTCTTCATGAAACAGAAGTTAAGCCAGAAAGTGCTATTGTTCCTCCTTCGTTCTGAGGAGTTCGCTTTGCAGTACTTTAGATAAACATCCATCGAAAGCAGAGTTGTCCACAGTTGCAAATTATCTCTGTGGCTTTCATTACCATCTTGATTAGACCCCCGAGGGCAGAGCATCAGCTGGTGCAACAGGACATCACGCCGCTGATAGGCCTTATGGCAATTAGTGCTATTTGCAAATTTATCTCTTCAACTAACTTAGTAGCTAGATAGCACTGAAGGTATTTTGTGGTATCTACTGTCTCAGGTACGGCAAAGAGATGACTAATTTGCCTTTGAGTGGTAAATAATTGCAGAAATTAGTATTATTCATTTTTATTGCCGTTGGACCAGATTCTGACGGATACTATAGCTGTCTCATGTAGGTGTTGTGACTATAATAACATCTCACTGTGATGAGCAGTTCAGACCCCTCACTATCCAGCCTGTCACATCCCAGCTCCATAGGCACCCAGTGGGAGAAATGGTGCTGACATGTGCTCATCCCCTAACGCAGATGGCCTGACGCTGGCTGGAGACTCCACACAGATACCAGAGAAAGGCAAACACAGGACGTGGAGCAATTTAAGAAAAAAGATTGAAAAAGGCCAGGGGATGGGAAAGAAATCACCGTTTCTGGGATTGTTTATAATTTGTGACTGGCTTGGCACAGGGCTTTCATTCCTGACTGCAGAGGGGAGTTGCCAAACCTGGGAGCAGCTCTGGATTTCAGAGTCTCATGATTTCATCTCCTTGGCTGCTGGCATGAAACCGTGGTGCTCCAGGACCCTTATTCATTTTTATGATTCAGGCAGAAGGTTCTCAGTCAAAATCACAAAATCATTATAGCTCAAACAACGTGTTCAGTGATTCAAGACCATTTCTCACCCACATTAGTGCTTCCTGCGCTGCTCCGCTGACTCCACCACGGATCTCTGCGGAGTTTCTCCGGCTTCAGAATCACCTTCTGGCACTGCTCCTGGCGAATGGAAATAGGAAGTTGAGTTGCTCCACCAATAATCTAGTTAAGCCCAGACTGAGCTTTTTTGGGGTGGTTTAGCCCCCTGCTTCATCAGCCCCCACCTAAGAGCCCATTTCCCCCTCAGACCAGTGCTCAGATGGGCAACCAGAGGGACTGCAGTGCAAGTAGGGGACAGGGATGCCTTTTCCCAATATCCTGCTGATTTGGAGAATATTTCAGAGCTACCTCAGTGGATCCAGCTGCCTGACAGGAGATACTTCTGACCTACTTGACTGTACTGAGGAGTAGTAGGAAGGAGAGTGTTACATTGCTGCATAAAAGGAGCCGTGCATCTGATTGACCTAATTTTGGTCTTTCTTGCACTCTTTTAACTCCACGGGCTTCAGCAAAGGACTGCTGATTTACACCAGTTGAAGCTGACCCTGTTTCTGTGGCCTGCTCTCTCTGTGCATTGGGCCATGGTGACATTGCTGTCACCTGCTGCCCCGTTTTCCCTCAGTCCAGGTTTCTGAAGGAGCGCGGGATGGCAGGAGCACGTCAGGTACAAACGTGGGTGCAGCCACATTGAGGCGCGGAGCAGCAGGGGCTGCGTGGCCCCCATGGCCAGGCAGACACTTTGCAGATGGGTTGCTCTAAACCCAATTTTCCTTAGAATTTCAGAGCGCCAAATCACAGTGAGAATCCTCACTGGGGGTCATCAGGGCTGTGGGTTAACACGAGGATGAGCTGGGCTGGGTGGGTAGGGGATGCCCAGCCCCAGACCACTGTGGCTTAATCCCCTCCTGGCACCCTGGACCACCACCCTGGCTGCTGGTCCTGCATCTGGATGCCGTATCTGCATGATGGCGAAGAGCCTAGAGTCATGAAACTCCCCATACACAGCAATTGCCATCCCCTCCCTCCTCCTACACGGCAGCTTTGAAACCCTATGAGAGCTGCATCAGAGGATCCTCGCTGTTGAAGTTTGTTAATTAATGTGCTACAGTTAACTGCGTCAAAAGCTTTCTTCAGATCAAGCAAAATGGATCCTCACCTTTCCCTTTGATGGAAGGCAGTGGAGATGTCACCGGTGGGTGCTGGCAGTGGGTTGATCTTAAACAAGCTGGAGCAGGTGTCGCTTTCGGCAGCGGCTGGTCGTCAGCTGCCCCTTCTGTGATTGCATATAAACCACGGGAGATGAACCAGTACTGCTCTGCTGCTGCTAAAATTATTGGACATCCTCAGATAAATGGGCAGGAGGGATCCAACTAGAGCAACTGTTAATTCTTTGGGACCATTTCCTAATATTTTCAGGGAATAGCAGCATGAGGTGCCTGGTGAGCACCAGCGAGCAGCAGCAAAATCAGGAATGTCTCCCTGCCACTGCTTTTATCTAAAACCTGCCTAGTCAGATGAGTTAACTCAGGTTGGGCTTGCTGGATGGATTCAAGTGAAAACACCTGTAAAAAATGTTGGAAAGAGAAACATGCTTTGGTTTTGAATGTTAATAGTTTGAAACAGTCAGAGGTAATCACAATAAAACAGAAAGGAAAACAAAATCCTTGATATAAGGTATTCTAGCTAACTGGAAAAAATAAATGAGGAGCAGTGAAAGCCATTAGTTTTTCAGTTCTCCATGTCAGCCCTGGCTCTCCCCTTCCAGCATCTCCAGGCTCTCAGCAAACAGAATTTTTTAATCCAGTCTCAGTGTTAAACTCCTCATGCAAGTTTGACCTTGGCTGGGATGGTGACGGTGATGGCTGAGAAAGGACAGGGGATCTGACGTTTCATAATTAAATGGAGGTTTAGCTGCCTGAGGGTCATCGAGGGCTGACCAAGATGTGCTCTCAGGGATGAGGTTTCTGGCACAGGCAGCCTCATCTTACAGCTCTTTGTGTGGGTCTCGGCTTACAAAGCTGGTGAGCTTCACTGTCTCTGTGTGGGTGGCTGGATCTCCAGCTGGAGATGTGACTACTCACCAGCTAACTCGGTGGAGAAACCAAGAGCAGAATTTGGTGCCAGCCCGGCGTGCTCCTGTCTGGCCATACGACGTTTCTGTGTGTCTGTGCAGGTATCACGTGTGCCTGGGGTCACACCTGCTTCCACAACATAAACGTCCCATTTTAGAAGTTTAAGCGTGGGAGAAATCTGTTCCCCCACTGCTTCAACCTCAGCCTGAAACCACCCCCGTTTGCCTGCTGCAGAAACGCAGCAAAATGCAAAATTGTTGTCAGCACTATCCAGCGCTATTAACATTGAAGTAAAAGGTAAAATTTGGGTAAAGCATGCCATGAATGAGAAATGCCTTTGCTTTCTGAGCCCCACACCACAAGGAGGAGAGCAAGCTGTCTGCTGTGGGAGGAGCGGGTGCTGCAGCACTTGTGGTACCAGCTTGTATTGTATTTCCTGGCCACCTCTGCTTATTTTGTTTGACAGCGTTTTAAGTGCTTTATCTAATACAGCAATGCAATAACAACCTGGGGATCTCAAAACACCATTGTCCCCCGGAGAAACCCCGAGGAGCGCAGAAAACTGCACCCCATGCTGCTCCCCTGAGGGAACCATGGTAAAATGAAGATTTAACAACAGCCCTGAGTCACCAGGTTTCCACGCAGACCTTGTCATTGGGAGTGAAAATAAACAAAGGGAATTTCTGCCCTCCACACCTCGCTCAAATAAAACAGGAGCTAGGGCTGTGCCTGCACGGAGATGCGATTGCAGGGGTTTATTATTATACTGCTGGCAACAACCTCCTCAGCCCTGGAGTCTGCAAATGCCTTAAAATATCTGCTTGGAGTTTCTGGAGCAGCTCTGCACCCTTTTTGGGGTTGGGTGAATTTTATGGCTATAATCAGATGCCTCCATTTCTCATTTCTGCTCTTTCTACCCAAAATGTCTGACAAGTTCAGCTGCTAAAAGCAATCTGTAAAAACCAGGGCCTGAGCTGTCAGGTCGCCCAAGTGCTGCCTCGTCTCCTGCCTCCTCGCTAATGAGAGATGGGGTTGTGCTGACAGACGCTGCCTGGACAGGAAAGAGAGGGAAAGGAGGGCTGAAGCGATAAACTCCTCAATTTAAAGTGACGTTTTCTGTGTTACCCACCGCTCTGGCTCTGCCAGCCTTTGCAGAGTTAAAAGAGACACTGCAAAGAGGGGGGAGAAAAAAAAAAAATCCTTCCCTCTGTCTGATTTTCAGATGTCTGGTCTGTACGATTTATTTTTGTTACTAATGTGGCATGGTTTAATGTTCTGCCAATTTAATTAAGCTGCCAGAGTGATGTAGACAGAGCTTGAGCTGAATCCTCAGGTGAAAAAATGATCTGCCTGCCCCAGCGGCTTTCCCAGCCGTCAGCCCGCAGTGACGGACGTGGTGCCAGGTCAGGAAGAACAGGGCAAGCGCAGGATGTGGCCCTTTCCCATCCCAGCATCACTCTTACTCTCTTTGCCCTCACTCAGGAAAAGCACCGTGAGCAGGGCGGTCCGGGCGCTACCTCGACCTCCCGGCTCTTGGGCCGTGAAGCTGGGGATGAAAATTCGCTGCGTTACTGAGATGAAGTATTTGAGTTGACCCAGAGCGCTTGTCCTCTCCCGTATGTAATTTCCCAGGGAATTTTGCAGGAATTCCCGAAGAAATTAGGGAATGGAAAAACTTCCTTCAATAGTAGGGGGGGGAAAAAAAATAAATAGTTTCTACAAAGGCTGAATTTTAATATTACTTTGAAAAAGCAGCACCTGGATCCCTGCAGCCCAGATGATGGCTGTGTCAGGAGGTCAGGCTTTACCCAACCACAGTGGGTTTAAACCGAAGGATGCTGTGGATGGGAGAGGTCAAAACCCCAATCCCCACAGGGCATCTGCAACCCCCTGCATGCTGCCAGCACTGTGGGGCTGGGGCTGCCCGGGTCCTCGGGCACATCCAGCCAGGGCCGTATCTGTATCTCCACTGATTAAGGAAAAACTGGTCTCCAAGGAGGCCAGACAGGCCTTTCTCATAAGCATTAAATCAACACACTGGAAACTCCTGCAGGACTGACGCTAAGGGAAAACATATAACCATTGCACAAGTAATTTTACTAATTGAATTAAAAAACCCAAACGCTTTGCACAAAAAATGACAGATGATCTACAAATAAATAACCTCTCAGTATAAACACAGCAAGAAAAATTCATTAAGTGCCTTTTAAAAGCATTGGATTTGACTTAGCAGATCTTTTTCAGATGTTCCTCTCAAGCAAACCTAAACATCAAATAATAATTGTGTAAAGGCAAGTACTATAATAATAATAATAAGGCTGAAAATGCATTATGCATCTTTTCCTTTGATAAAGGTTCTCTGTGCTTTTATGAAATGTTCATTAGCAGTAATTTCCCCCTATATCTGAAGAAGAGAAACCAGCACTTTAACATCTGAACACTTCAGCACGCATGGCAGAGAACAGAGCCGACAGGGCACTATTTCTGATAGACTGATGTTATAAAACTATCCTTCACGCTCCCAGAAAAATCCTTTCTGTTATTTATTTGAAATTAAAACCAGCTCAAAAAAAAAAAGTTCCCTTTTAATAACAGATTCCGCTAATGTTCTGTTTGCTTGCAATTTATATTAATAACGATTGCTCTAATCTTTTAATGTATTTCAACAGTTTCAGCAGGTTTATGGGTTAAGAATGCTATTATTTACCTCAGTGACTGCTTTTATGGAATAGCTGCAGCTTTCTGTGGAGGTACATCAAGTGCTGAAATGAAACAAAATAAAATATAACACCAGTTCTCACCGCTCACATAAGAAGCAAAAAACTGAAGAGGGCAAAAAGGACGGGATCTATACTTAAAACTTCAGCACCACCAGCTTCTTGATTTAGACTGACTGGGGTGGTGCTTTATAATGTTATTTTTAGTGGGTCTGGGCGAAACACAGAGGAGGTCACATCAGGGAGCGATCCAGCATTGGTGTCCCAAGGCAGGACCCTTCTCTCCTCTCTCCCCACTTCCCCACATCATGATTTTTGAAGATACTCAGGGCTTTTGGGCTCTTATGCTACTGAACACAGATGTGTCTGCTGGCCAGGGCTGGACAAAGCCTTCTCAGAGACTGGAAAAACAGTACAACGTTGTTTTCTCCTGTGGGACATTAATAAAATGCAAACAACCATTATAAAGGTGTTGCAGTTGTGGATGGAGCTGAGGGTACCAGCCCTGGATCTGAACCGCTCTGGCACTGGGGCTCCAGAAAGTGTCAGGGATCCCATCCAACCTCCCATGAAGTCAAGGGGCTCCTCACAGCTTCAAAGCAAGGAAATACATTCTTAAAAGCTGAAATCAGTTTTATAAACACTTAGACCTAAATCTGGAAACCTCTAAAAATGTAATTTTTTTTTTTCTTATATGATAATTGGAAACATGTGCACCCAGCTCCCGCTGCGTTTTGGAAGCATCTGTCCTAAGACGAACAAGCCCTGCTGCTCGCCGGGCTGGAAACTCCCCAAATCTCCACAAACATGCAAAAGTGAAACCTAAGAGTCAGCAGGGCTAACATCGAGGGTTTCAGGAGAATCAAGCCTCTGGTTTATGAATTTAAAGACGAAAATTGCAAAATCTTTCAGATACCAAAGGTTTTGGCAATGGGACTGTCATAGCGGTTAATGGCACATGAAGAAATGATCAGTGGAATGTGATCTCTTCTTTCCCTGTTTGAAGATTGTCTGTGGGCAAAACATGATAGCTTTATTTATCCTCTGTCAGAGAAGAATGCCGTTTTTTTCTTGCAATAAAAAAAGGTCTGCAATGATTTCTGAGATTATTTCAGGTATGTGGGATGCGTCATGGAGGATCCAATACGTCACATAACACTTGTCCTTCCTGAACAGCAGAGTGGACGAGCACCGTAGAGCACAGGCCACAGATAAACACGTTTGTGTCTTTAAGTGCTACTGAGGTTTTAAATTTGAAACATTATATTGGGAAAGTGTGGAATAAACCAGGCAATTTTCCTCCCAAACAATAACCTTCATTTTTAAGCCAACTTCAAAGCTAGTTGAAATTATTCAAAGTGCCAATTCTGAGGAAAAAAATCAGTGCTTCTTTTGCTCCCACCAGAAATATTTGTCTTGGTACACCAAAATGCAGAAGTATAAATGAAAATCAAATACAGAAAGAATTCATTGAAAGAACAAACAGTGTACTTACCCAAGAGAGTTGCAATCATTTCCTGTGCTGTCCTTGCAAAATTAAGAAATACTCAGAGCTAACCCTTTTGATGGATTGCTACAGACAGTACAAAGGAAATTTAACAGTAACTTGGAAGTTTTTTCTTGGTTTATGATGTTATTCCTTAGACACTTAAAAAAAAAATTGTTCTTCTTTTACAGAAGCACTAAGACAAAGATGGGATGCAAATAATTTTGTATTCAGATGACTGTCATTGTTTCCCCTCACACAACTGTAAGATTTGTGCCTTTGGCACCTATTACTCTTGATAACCGTACATTTCTGATGCTGTTTTTCAGCATCGAGCGTACAGTCTTCAAAATTAGTCATTGCAGAAAAATCCGTGTAGCAGCAGCGATGATAAAATAAAATCGTGATGAGCATGGATGAAAAATCTAACAGCCTGAATTCAGGTCAAGTGCAGCACTGATTATTTTGAAAGAAGTCCTATATTTATAAATCCTTGGCAGTGCCATCAACTCATTTTGTATCAGACTGTCAAATTAGGATTTTCTCTTAGATGAAACCATGATCCTGAAGAAAAGCGCAGGCCTGTAGCACAGATACGTGCGATGGGTCTGTGCGTGCTTGCTGTAACTCAAGTGGCCATTTGCAAAATTGGCTTTTCCTGCCCCTGCTCAGCAAAACCTGGCTGCTGGTCATGCCGCTGCCTGTGCCGAGCCCCGCAGGATGAGCTGCTTTGATGTGATCCGAAAAAACAGAGGAGCCTGGGGCACAAGGCCAAAATGAGCTACATCTCCCCAGAGCTTTATGGGGCACATCCTCCCGGGGCTGCCCATGGGCTCTGGCCAGCCTTGCGATCACTGACACAAATTTGTGGGTTTCTATCACTTCCCCCATAGGGAAGGTTTCACAACGGGTTGGAGTTCAGAGTGAGGAGATGTTTCCTGGTGCACAGCCACGGTGGCTTTTACTTTGCTCAACAGCAGCCACCTCTGTCCACCCGCCTGCCCTACTTGTCCCTTGAGCATTTCGCTCTCCAAATGCAATCATGGAACCCTTGGCCCCTCTGCCCAAGCACTTCATAATTTTTCGTGTTCTTCCCTAATTCTGTCTTGTTTTTTGGCATTTCAGAGCTCATGAGCTGCCCAGAAATACAAGGTTGGTATTTTTCAAAGATGCCTGTGGGAATTGGATGCCTCACTTCCCTTCTTTTGGGATTTTTTTTTCCCAGCTGGCATTAAGATTTCCAAGACAACTCTGAAAGCCCGAGCCTACAGATTTAGGGGACAGGGACACTGGTGCAGAAAGCACGCAGCCCACATGAGGAAAGAGGGCGATGTCAGCCCGGGCTCAGCTCAGCCCTGGGGGTGTTTGTGCTGGAGCACGTGGGAAATGCTCCCCCAGGGCTGCACTCAGATCCCTGCACTTTCGGGGTGAAAGCCAGGGAAAAGAGGTCATCACCGCGCTACATCACATGCCATGGTCACATCATCCATTATCGCACTGCACGCGTGACACTTTTTGAAGTATTTGCTGGTAGTAAGGACAGGCAGAAAATACACACACAAAAATCTTAACCTTAAGAATTAACTTTGCTTAAAAAGACAGTGACAAATCCCATGTCTCCACACAAATCTGTACAGAGCAAGAATTCTCCCCTGTGTAATTTCTGACTTCAATAGGCAAGGGCTGGTCACGAGCCATAATTAGAGCTGGCTGGGGAACAATGGGTTTGTTTCATGGCAACTTCTGAGGTTTCAAAATCTGTTTATGTTCTGTGGAGGAAACAAAATCAAAACATTTCTCATGTGAGATGGGACTCTCTCAAAACGTCCATTTTTTCTGAGCAGAGAGATCCTCGTTTCTCTGTGGGTCTTCCCCTGCCCTCTTCACCGCACCGGGGGCGCAGGGTGTGTGTGCAGCCGGGAACGATTACTGGGTGGATATGCCTGGGTGCAAATGCATTGCTGCTCAAAGCAACCCATATGTTTTAATAAAAATAGATTAAGTTGAAAACACTGTGAGTGTTCTTGCCTGAAACATTCAGCTTGTTTGGGATCACGTTGACCCGGTAACACATCACACCAGCATCCTGGTGGGGCAAAGGCCGACCTAAACGGACACGCGTCTTCTGTTCGGTACATATGTCTAGAAAGACTTTAAAAATTTGATTTTTTTTCTTAAGGTCTAGGAAACACTTTAAAAATATCTGCTCTGCAGAGCTATTAAAGGCCCAATGGCATACTTGGCAGGAGCCGACGTCTGCCCGGGAATCACTGGCATTTCCCCTCCTGCCCCACGTGCTCGCTGACTGTCTGCGCTGCTCCCCATCCCAAAGCGGCTCCGCGCAGCTGCTTGTCCAGTGTGTAGCTCAAAGTGCTTCATGATCCTTCCTGTGAAAGCTGCTAATCAATTATAGCTGGATAGTTTAGTTCTAACATCATCGTGCTAAAGAAGTGTTCTTTGACACTGAAAGGAGGACTTGAGCTGGCAGATATTGGTAGGCTTTGACCTTGGAGCAGTTTGAGAAATAGCACCTCTCTATCACTATGGATACAGGGAGACTTATCAAACCCCCCACAGACCAAAGGACTGGGGTTTTCCTGCTGGGGTCAGATTAACTTAAAAGCCTTTGAGATAACCCTTATATTGACATAAGAAAAGTTTACCTGTGGGAATGACCAGCCTTACCCAGCTGGACATAACTCCTGAGCCTCTCACACCCAAAATTTCCACTCTGACCTCAACACGAACCATTGCCTTCAGTGAAGAAGAAAATGGGTTCAAATTTGGTCCAACTTTAACGTACCAGCACCTTACTTGTACTACTGATTGATGAAGACGGCTGCAGTGAGGCCGACTTCTGAGATCTCCCAGGTCCCATGAGCTGCAATAAGACAAATGCAGCAGCAAATGCAGGCAGAGAACAACTTTCCTGGCATTGACATCTGAAACGTGGGCCCTTACGTTACTGCAGAGCCAGGAGAAGTGGAGACTGTGTTTGGGGTTGAGACACAGTATTTCTGCAATGTAGTATGTGCCCCAAAAGCTCAGCTTCTCTCTAAATAATGCAGCCACTTGCTTTGCAGTGGGGCAGCCAGGAAGTTTACAATAAAGAACAGAAACTGTTCTCCTCTACCTGATTCACCATCATCACATGTTTAACCCCTTTGACATGTGAACGAAACCCAAGGGCTGCCTTTCCCATGTGAGAATATTTGGGTTCATTAATAGATTCCAAAATATACCAGATATAGGGAAATTGAGGTGCAGTGAGATTAAACTGCTGCTTCCAGCTCTGCAGATGGCGACTGCTGCAGAGCAAGGGCTCAGCCCACGCCAGAGCCCCAGCTGCAGGTTCCTTCTGCACTGGGGCTGATTTAATTCGAGGAAAAGAAAAAATACCTGGCTGGTTAGATAACAGTTTGCCCCTCCACGGCCCTGGTGTCCAGACCCACATGTAGATGGTGCCAGGCCACTGCAGGAGGTGACACGAGGCTGTGGGTGACTTCGGGCTCGGTGGTGCAGCCATTTGGGGCAGGTTTTTGCCGCCCTTGCTAAATGGCACGTCCCCTCCAAAGGCTTTCCTCCAGGCCGTATTTTCAAGGGGAAATATGCTAAGGTGGTATTGAAAACGCTGCCTCCTGATTTTCCCACCCCAGCCTCACCGAGTCAGGGAATAGCCCTGGCTGATGTCCCAGGAACCAGCCTTTTTGCAAGAGAAACCGCTGTGCTTCACGGTTGTTCAGAACCCCCTTCACCGGTGATCAAGGGCCAACCCCACAAGTGGAATCTGAAATCCTTTAAAATCAGAAATCTTGAGTTTCTGAACAGATTATATCCTCTGACTCTTCAGGAAGTAGGATACACAGAGCAACACCGACATGCAAAGTTCAGTGGTACTAATATTTGAGTGCTGCTGTGAACCACATGCCATTGCAGCATGCAAACCCCTGTGTCCTCAGAGAGCCAGATAAAACCCCCACTGGCTGCTGGGGTGCTTCCATAAAGTGAAATCATTCCTCCCACACTTAAAATAGCACAATCTAGATAAGGAACAGGCAAACTTTTTGGAAAACTCATTTGTCTTCTTATCACACCAGTCATTGCTTTCTCCGGGGATATACAAGAATTAATTCCTTTTGACCACAGTTAGCAATTTTTATGACTAAGGTTCTTTTCTTTTTTAACATATTTTGTACGTGAAAAGTCTGTTTAATTAATTTTCACGGAGTGGTGAGTCTGACACCAAAGCCAAGCAGGAGAATGAGGGAGAATGATGTAAAAATGTGTCAAACCAGCAAAGGATGGAGTAGCTTGGACGGGATGAGCTGCTGGGGCTGCTCCCCGCAAGGCTGGGGATGCGAGGGATGGCTGAGGGCACGATGCTCTTTGGCCACGCTGCTCACCTTCAGAGCCAACAGGACCAGCACCCCAAGGACTGTCTGGAAAACACACCTGTCAGCTCACGGAGAACGTGCCCTCCTTCTTCCCAACGTGCCTCAAAGCCATGGGGAAGGCAGTAGCTGCCATCAGCGTGCTGCTGCATCTCAGTGCAGAAAGTCTGGGGAGATGCCTGCTCCTCTGCCCCTCTCTTGTCCCCTCTTCTCAGCAGGGTTGGTGGCTCCCAGCTCTGCTGCATTGCTCACATCCCCCAGCAGTCCCATTGACATCAGTGACATTTCCACAGCAAAAATGCAATTCGAGATCACAAAGGGACAAAAAAAACCCGTCTCCAAAGTGTGTCCACACTGACCATTACTGCAGGGCTAACACCAGTGGGTTAACACAATAAAAAAAAAGGAGTGTAGTAACTTTAACAAGGGCTTCCTAATAGCCCGAGTGCATTCCTTAGTACGCTCCAGACTTAAAAAGCCTTTCTCTGAATAGCTGTCTGCTGGTTATATCACCAACAGAAAATAGCTTAGAGGGAGGGAGATAGGTTCCTTTTGCATGCAGACACATGCGTGTCTGTGTCACCCCAGGTTTGTCGTGCCCCGACCCAACTCAGCTGCCCGGCCGGCGCTGGGAGCAGCAGCTATTCCTGGGCACTTCCTGAGGCGCTTGCCAAACCAGAGAGACAAGTCACAGCTCTGCGGGACGGCAAAACGAGGAGGATGATCTGAGCGACTTTGAGCCACGAGTTAGAGGAGATAGAGGAAAATGAAAGACTGAGAACACGAAAACCTTCCCCTAAACTGTATGCATCTGATGCTAGAGCCTGAAAATTTACCAAAATTATTCACCTTTTCTTTCAGATAGCATATTTCAAGTTTGATACCCCTTAAAACATTCCCTTCAGTAAATCCAGTCCCATAATCTTCACTTGGGCATGAGCAGGCCATTCTCTTTGAACGCCCTGATGCTGATGGACAACTCTACCATCGGAGAGAGACAGGCCCCAGCTCTGCTTCTCCACCAGCCCCCCCAGAATAAACCAGTGTGTGCAGAACTAGGGACCGCTGTCCCATAACAACTATGCCCTATCAGTGTGCTCCTTCCAGAGACAGGCTGAGGAACAAGATCCAGCGAGTCCATGAGGACTTGTGTTTTATGAAAGAAGAGTCAAAGTGCTAGCAACATGCAATGGACACGCAGCGACCGCTGGGCAACAGCTCCTGTTGGAACTGCGGGTAATTCGACCAGAAATGTTGTGCTCATTTCATCTGGTAGCATTTGATCCATTTATTTTAATTGCAAATAAATGCAACGCAGAAAGAATGGGTTGCAGTTATTGTTGGAGCTGGTAAAACATTTTATGCGAAGAGAGGATTGATCTTCAGCCATCCAAATAAAACCCACTGCCTAAGCAATAAGCTTAAAAGACAAACAAATTGCTGTTTATGGGCTGTTCCAGTTCCATACCACTCAGGACAAAGCCAGGGTTGAATACATGAAAAAATTTGCAGCCTAACTTATTAGAAAAGATGAGCCTTGTGCAGGATTTGAGCCATTTTAAATCACTCAGAGCAAAGAGGAAAGACCAGAGCAGCAGCAGCCGGAGCAATATCAGTGGGAGCGTTATCGATCCAGATCTGCAAACACTGGTGCAGGCAACACGTATGCGAAGGACACAGCATTAATGTAACTGCCTTGTGGTAGCCCAAAGAAATAACCCAGATAGTGCTGTGTGCCAGCCAGCCCACCACAGCCTGGGAAGGGGGTTGTTCCCCTGTGTATATTCTGATTTCTGACCCACACCCTTCTGTGTGCTGAGCAGCTGAACCAGATTTTACAAACTCAAGCTGGTTTGGGGAATGTGATGCCTCGTTGGCATGCAGCTATTCAAGCTGGTGCCTATTATGTCACTCATATTAAAATGCTATGAAAACAGGCATTGTGCACTGAGAGGCTGAGCAAGTCTTGTTATACAGTAATTATGCAATCAGGATATAATCTAATTTCAGTGGCTGGGGTGTGGAAGGGAAGTTTTGATGCCTGAATGCTCATAGGGGTCTCTGCAATGAAATATGCATATAGACATATTTACAACCAGTGGCAATAAAAATTCCAAGCGATGCTAACTATATTGAGCTTCTGCAATGTCAAGAGCAACTTACAAAAGCCCTGCACAGCTGGTTAGACTCAAAAAGACTCCTCTACTCAATAGCCAGACTTTCTGCAATTGAAATGCTCTACAATTAACAACCCCTTCTGGAACAGGGCAGGAAAGAGCTTTCAAAACCCATGAAGGGTTGTGTGGTTTTTTTGTGGGGTTTTTTGTTGGTGGTGTTTTGGGTTTGTTTTTTAAATTTTTTTTGATTTTTGCAGCTCTTCCTCTGAATTTGAGAGGAAGCCAGAGCTTTTCAAAGCATTTATAAAACAAACAAGCAAACCCATACCCCTCTCCACCCTCCCAGCAAGAGGAACACCCCAGATGAGCGAATAGCCCTTTACCAAGATGCTTCCCCTGGGGTGAAAGTCCACAGGCAGAGCAAGAACTGGAATTTGAGTTCCTTGCCACCCCATTTTTTCACATCCCTGGTGCTCAGCATGATTTGAACTCAACTGTTTGCTGTGGCTGGGTACAAATTTTGCTGGGGGGAGAATTTTATAGTTCAAGCCTGCTGAGAAACTGTTTCTAAAGGAAGTTCAAGCAGGATGGGTGTGTTCCTTTGTAAAGTTTAACTTTCCTTGCATCCACAATTTTTACAAAACTGTGTTTGTGAAAAAGATCCCTTAGTTTTCCTTCCTATGGACACCGAGTCCTGTGGCTCTATGGGGCAGAAACTAGAGAGGCACAGAGGAGTCCAGGATTTCTTCTCTCTGATGGGCCACATTCTTTGCCGGTATAAATAGACTGAACTCTGCTCAGTGGGGCCATGGCCATTTATGCCAGTAGAAGACTTGGCCTGCAGTCACAGCCTGTTTCTTTTTTTAAAATCACAAGAGACACGACCCGAACCACACAGAGCCAGGTTCAGACTCCAGCTACCATCACTTTCTAGGCACGCAGGGCTATTTTGGTCAGCAGTTCCGCTCGCTGCTTCAGCCTGTGCCCAGGGGACAATGAGGGGCAACGGGCACAGACTGAAGCACAGGAGGTTCCATCTGAATATGAGGAGAAACTTCTTTGCTTCGAGGGTTGCAGAGCACTGGCCCAGGCTGCCCAGAGAGGCTGTGGAGCCTCCTCTGGAGACGTTCAAACCCACCTGGACACATTCCTGTGTGATCTACTCTAGGCGAACCTGCTTTAGCAGGTGGGTTGAACGGAATGATCTCCAGAGGTCCCTTCCATGGAACCCCAACCATTCTGTGGTTCTGAGGGGATGGAGAGAAATCCCAGGTTTGGGGAGCCTACAGACATCCTCATTTTCTGTTGGCTGGCGGAAGGGCTGTCAGATGTTGCATCTTGGATCAGCCTAGCTAATCCTGGAAGAGATTAGGAGTAGATTTGGACAGGGTCTATACATAGAGCTGTGGGCAAGTGTCCCAGCTTGGCTTTACACATCACAGACATTCACAGAAACTCCCTAGAGAAGACTTTCTTAGCCACTTCTCCTCCTGCTGATTTTTGCAGCTCTCCATCCCTTCCTCAGCCACCCCACGGCCGCTCCCCTCCGCTTGCATTTGCCGAAATTGCTGCCTGCTGCTTTTTCTCCTCCTCTCCCCAAGATGCAGATCTTCTCTGGTCCCTTGGCAGAGGGTCCCTGGGGACTGAAAGCCAGGGAGCTGTGATGTGTCCCCTCCACATCGGCTGTGGCCAGGGGATCCAGGCTGTGCCCCTCCTCATGCAGAGCTCCCACAGAGGTGGCTGAATTTCACTTGGGAAACTTCGAGGGGCTGAACACCCATGTGGGGTGACAACGGTGGCCATGGGTTTGGGCTGGTGTCAGAGAGCCCGTGGAGGCTGAGCAGGTGTTCTCTGACTCATAAAAATGTGCTTTAAAAGCCAATAGATTTACACATCTGTGTTTTTTTACAGGGCATTTTTTAAATGGCAACTCCTGACCCTAAAAATAATACAACCAACACACCAAGAATTCAACAAATCACTGAAGTGCTGCATCCACAAGCACAGCCGTGTCTAACCCTTCAGCTTCTGCATTTCTGGGTACATGAAAGCCCAAGGCTGCCATTGCCAACCAGCTCAACGCTGCAAACCACGGTCACCTCCAGCCAACCCTCACCCCTTTGAACCAGCACTACAAAGATTTGGTTCCTTGCTTCCACCTGCAGAAAAATTGCTGTTGCTGCTGCCCTGCAAAGGTGTGTGGAGAAACTCACCCCGGCCCCCTGCACCCTCACCAACCTATTTTTAGGTTGGTTTTCTGGTAAAATAAAACTCCTGAAATCGTGCTGGCTGTGTGGATGTATTTCTGGCTGCCTACCCATCCTCCACAAACGATCTGTGCTTCCCCCGGCCACATTCGGTGATAGTGGCAGGATGAAGGCAGACTCCTCTTCATCCCTCCTCCCCCAGCCCAGGGCAGAGCTCGCTCCGGGGGTTCCTTCCCATATAGAACATGCAGCCTGACAAGGGAAGAGATTTCCACTCTCATTTTCCTCCTTTTTTCTTGTTCAACATTTTTACTTCCTACAAAATTGTTTATGCCCTCTGGCCAAGTGATTAAATTAGGAGATCAACGATACACAAAGAAGGAACGGGATCAATTCACAGAGAAGTGGCTAAAAGTGGTTTATTACATTTTTTATCTTTTTGCCTGGAGATCATTTGCCAAATTATTAAAAGAAAAAAAAAAAATCAAGTGAATGGGATGACCAGCAACTAAAACCTGCCTTTTACTTCACAAATTGATTGATGACAATATTATTTTGAATAAAGTAATAAAACAATAGATTAGCTAAGACTCCTTTCGAGGTCAGATTCTGATCTCAGTTTTGCCAATAGCTCACTAATTTACTGTAGCAATTCAAGCCATCAAATCACCAAATAAGCAGACAGGGCTCCCAAGGTAGCTCGTCTGACAACAAATTATATATGTGCACCCAGCGCTTGCTTGCCAAAATACAAACCTCCAAATTTTTCTCGGCTTGCACCACCGAATCGTGACTCTTAAAGAATATTGGCCATCAACATACAGGCAGTGTTACAGTATTTCTTGCACCTTACATACATCTCCACTTTCACCTCCTCTTACACCAGCAGAAGTCCAGAAGGCAATAAGAATAAACCCATTTGCAAAAAAACCCTTTCAAACTGAGAGAAGTTGCCAGGTTTTATCAAGTAATAATTTCCAGGTGCAGTAAGCTGTCACAGCACAAGATGTGCTGAACTAGGCTGGGAATAACATTGCTGAAATCACCAAAAAATACTGCAAATCCCAGTGAAAGAAACCCCTAGAGCTGCAGGAGGGACATCGGGCTTGATACCTTTTCCTGATTCTCTCTTGCTCTTTTTTAGCCTCATTTGAGCTGCTTGTGACTGGCAAGAGCATTGGCTTCTGCTTGAATCTATCTGGATTCAGGATATACAAGCCAGAGAAAGATTCAAAGCCTGTCAATTATCAGCAGACAGGAGATGATAATGCACTCAAAACAGGTCCAACATTTAAAAACCCATGCTATAAAACGGCAAAAGATTGTTCAATCACAGAAAACAACACTGCAATACCTATTACAGCTGGGTCACCGTGCTTTTTCCGAGAGCTATGTCTTCAGCTTTTACTCCATCATCTGCTATTCACATGACTCCACTTAGCAACCGTATCTGATTAGGCTTGTTTGCGTGTCAGGTGCTATTATTTTTTATTTGAATTAGTGCCTCTTTTTTTTTTTCCCTATTTCCCAAAATATAGCTGAATTATCTCCTTTCAAACAGAGCTTGGGTGTCTGGTTATTCCCCTTTTGCATGTTAAAAGCGAGCATCCTCGCTGTTGATGTTTTACGGTCAGGATGGGAGAAAAACCTCATTTTCATGCAAATCCCCACTGTCTATCAGACATCATAGTTGTCAAGCAGGTCATTAGAGGCCTACTGCGTAAAATGAAGATTACTAATTAGAGCTGAAGAAATAATTTGCAACAAATAATTTATCCAATGAATTGAGATTTTTTTTCTCCTTGTGGAGTCTCTGTGAGCAGGTTGTTACTTTGCCAGAGTTGGCCATTATTTGAAATGTTTTCAACTCATTATGCTCATTGTGATTTATTCTGATTTTTCAGTACTGCTTTTCTGAGCTAGATGGTTAGTCGACATTGATCACATGATATGGGGTTTATCTCCTGGCTCAG
Organism: Pampusana beccarii; assembly: GCA_013399365.1. Classification (NCBI taxonomy): domain Eukaryota; kingdom Metazoa; phylum Chordata; class Aves; order Columbiformes; family Columbidae; genus Pampusana; species Pampusana beccarii. The sequence continues at coordinate 1,937,000 of VWYH01005072.1, forward strand.
GTGTCAAAATATGGCTGAAATGAATAAATACCAGTATAGGCTTAAAAAGTACATTCCCTGAACACTGATTTGTGTTTCTGCAAACATCACAACAAAAGTAGTTTGGGAATTTTCTATTAAAATACAATTTATCTAGCAAAAAATACAACTGCAAAATCTAAAATTTTACCCTGAGCAGATCTTGCATAAGCCAAAAAGAGCCTGCAGCCCATGGTGTATTATGCAAGCCTTGTGAATGACTATCACCAAAAATAGGAAAAATAAGGAGTTTATCCTGCAGAGAAAAGGGGAACAAATGTATCTGGCTGCTAATGTCCCCAAAGGCCCTGTAGGGCTCTACACACATCCATTAAATACAGGAGTAACTGAAAATGAAAACTTATGTGTCATGATTCATAGTCATACGAAACAGGATTTAGCAAAATCTGATCAGTTCACTAGGACAGAAAATGTCAAAACATGGATTTTGGATAATTTTGATTGACCATTTCTCTTCAGCCCATGACACATTCTGTTACTTTGACTCAAAATGTTCATCTGATTCAGCTCGAAAAGAGAAACTGAAATTTTCTATTGATTTTCACCCTCTTAGAAAAGTCAGTTTCTACAGACATTAATTCCAGTATGATGCACTCTATGAACATTCAAAGAAATGTGAAACACAAAGAAAGGAGTGAAATTCACCCAATGAATTAGTTCCAGCATGCAAGCAAATATTCACAGGAAACCATTTGCAGTATTCACCATCTTTATGAATAACGTGGGGCAAAGTCACACCTATGACTGATACTCCAAACCGCTGGATTGTGAAAGAGCAGCTTCATTTTCAGCCCTGCTAATGCAGAATATAGAGAGCAGTCTTGGGGGGGGTGTGGGGGGGTGGGGATGGCAGGGTGTGTTAAGAGAGTTTCAATGAATTTAAAAAAAAGACAATTTGTACCAGACTCATCAATCCCATCTGCTTCATATCTGGAGCACTCTGTGTTCTCTGCACTGAATCACTCGCCTTTGTGTTTGCAGGCGGGAGAGGCAGCGTCGCAGCCGAGGAGGGATGGGAGATGGAGAGATACTCAGCAGGAAAGGGGGAGGGGGGAAAAAAAAATTAAAAAATTCAGCAAACACTCAAAGCTTGCTCGTCTAGTCTAAACAGCTCCCAGGGCAAAGCAGACAAGCTGCTGAGAGGGGACAGCTGGCTGGGGAGAAGCTGTGAAGGTTTTTTGCTTCATGGCTCCTCTATGGACCTTCCACCCTTACACCACAAACCTCAGGGAAGTCAAGGCAACCAGGACTTTTCTCCCCAAAATGAGATGTTTTGGAGCATGGCTGCTGGAATCGGATACTAGAGCCTTTTACGGCTTCCTTGCCTACAGTCTTGGCTAAGAACAGCCAAATCTTCCTTTGCTGTCACCAAAACCAAAGATGACCTCATGAAAACCACAGGAGTCACGTGGAAGGGGAGATGGTCTGGGATAAAAGGAGGCCTGAGGTTCAGCAGCATTTATGCTGATGGAATCGCACTGGTAACAAGGGGACATGGTGACTCTGGGGAGGAAGAAGCAAGCAGCACTAAGGGACATGGGCTGCAGTCCCAGCTCAGCACCAGTGCTGTGTGTAACCCTGGATGAGTCTCATTTTCATCTCTAAACGGGGAATAATCGCTCTTCAAGATGTGCTTTGAGTTCCCTGGATAAAGGATTTTGGTACACAGATAAAAAGCATACATAGAAAGGATCCCAGATCAAGCCCCAAACCAAGGAAAATATTATCCTAGGCATGCCAGCCCACCTCTTTCACTCTCATGTGCAAAACCAGCACAGTCCAAGCAACATTTAGTTCGCATCAGCCCAGTTGGACCCACAACATCTGGGTGGGATTGGAGCGAGTCAAAAAGGCATCGACCATATTTGCAGTGGAGGCCAACCCCTCTAACCACCTCCCTGTGGGAACCGAGCCTTTCGCAGACCTGCATCGCCGCTGGGGAGACAAAAGCAGTGCGGCTGCAAATGCAGCACTTCTGTGTTTAAATACATTTTCCCCAAGAGTGAGCATAGGTTTTAAATAAAAACCAAAACAACAACAACAAAAAAAACCCCACCAAAAGAAACACTGAAGAGAAAAAGGACCTTATTCAGAGCTGGCTGAACTCAATGGGAAGACTCCCCCTGAATTTCAATGAGCTTCAGCAGGCCCATGGGGCCGGATTAACATAAGAGCTGGGAGGAAGATTTCCAGGTGCTCCCCACGCCCAGGGCCAGGTTTTCCAAGAAGCCCCAGCACCGACATGTTTTGCCCTCCAGCTCCGTAATGTGTTTACAGCCTGGCAATGGCGAGGAGAGTTTCTGCACTGTGTAGGAAACCCTGGCCGCCCAAGATGTACGTGTACATTTCTAAAGGTGATTCTCTAACTTTCCATCCATAGCAGAAGAGATGCCACACACCCCAGATGTGCCCGGCTGGCTGAGACACACATCCAGCTGCAGAGCGGGCCCCGGCGCAGGGCTCCCCTCACCAGCCAGGCTTGTGGTGTCTTCTTGTGGTCTCCCTGCCATGGTTTGAGAGCCTGGATCGTACCACAACCACCAGCTGAGGATGGGGAGGAAATGGGGAGAGCAGCAGCTCTGGGAAAGACCTGCCCTCCTTTGCAGGAATGCAGGTGAGTGGATGTGCATCGGCCCATAAAGCTGCAGCCCCTCCTTGGAGTGGGCAACTCGGCTCTTGTGCTGGGGAAAAATCACTCCCTGACCCCTGTATCCTCTCTGCAGAGCCTGGACCAGGAGGAGGAGTGACCTGGTGGTGCAACCCCGAGCTGCAAAGATTTCCCATCTCAGTAGCTTCAGTACAATATTCCCGCTCTTGTGTGGCCAGATCCCATGAACGCTGAAGAGCAAGCAGGAGTTGCTCTTAACACTGCAGTTACCCTTGTTATTGCAGTGGATGGGGTTTCATCATCACATCTGGTTTCAGTCAGCAAAAAAACCAGGACTGAATCCCATCAAAATCTCATAAAACCATTGCTGGGTCTATCAGCAGACAGGGAGCATGGCTGGGAAGGCAGTGACATTTGCAGGAGGTTCTATACAGCTAGGAGGTATTTAACCCTTTCTCCATGCAAGTTACTAAAAAAAAGTGTATTTGTGAGGGCTGAGAGAGCAGAAAAACAAATCAGCCCTGACTGTGCTAATTACCAAAAGCACAATAACTCAGTTAAGGTCTCTGAAGGAAGAGGCTTCTTCCTCAGCTCCCAGAGACATGCCTGTTTGTCTGCAATAGCTCTTGTTATTGTAATGGGAACCCGAATTTGAATGGCAATCCGGTTCTCCATGCTGCTTTGGACTGAATACAGCTGGTACCTCTCGGCAGCTGCTGCCATGGGAATCTTACTAATGAGAGCAGGATCCGACTCCGAATCTAACACCTACCCAGGAGTCAGCCTGACCACACAAGGCCTCGCGCCGTCTATTTAAAGACCTAAATGCTGCCTTTGCAATCTCTGTCTGTGCTTTTATCCTTCAGCTGAAATTTTTAATGAATCCCTAGAATTAGTCTGTTCAAATAATTTATTTACATGTTTATTCTGATGACCTGGTAAGACTGGAGGTTGCTGCAAAGGTGCCAGTGTAACACAAGGCACAGCCAACCTAGACCCCAGCGCTGAGTCTTAAATGCCTAAAGACATTCTTGCCAGCATTATTTCTGTGTTTTTCTTTTTTAAATGCTGAACTGTATATTTTGGAATACACAGCTGTCTTTGTTCAGAATAAACCAAAAATAGCAGATTTTCCTCTGCTTAGCTGGGTGTTAAATTATTTACATTTCAAAACCCATAAGTAGAAACAATGACTGCATTTCCAGAGCTTGCTCCTGCTGTCAAATATCCTTTTCTCTTCTGCAACCTAATTTAGACTTCCTTTTTAGAGTTGCAGTTTATCTCCATTTTCAATTATATTAGAGGAACCGAGATTTCAGACCATTATCTCATCACTTCCATGAATAGCAACATGAGATGTTCTCTGCAAAGGCAAAGATAGCCCTTGTGGTGCCCATGCAGGCGGTGGCCCGTGGCTGAGGATGCTCAGGCATGGGGGACAGGAATGAGGAGGATTTGGTCCCTACAGTCCCTTTGGGTTTGGGCTAAAAGATGCTTCCCTTCACCCATGCAACCCCTGCGAGGACATCCTTGTCCCTTCCAGGGGCAGTCCCTGTGGGGAGATGCAGTGGCAGAGGATACTGCCCACAGTATCTTGTCCTCCCTGTGCCCACTTTTGGGGGCCACCAAGGCGGGTGGTGCACCTTGGGGTGCTTGTGCTGTGGGGACACTGAGCCTGGCTGGGAGGACACAGCCGCTAAAGCAAACCCAGAAGAAACCACACATTGCTATGGAGGGTACTGAAAGTCCAAGGAGAAACCCCAAGGCATAACAGGATGCCGCATCCTGAAATGTTTCTTGTGGTCAGGGCGGTGACGTTAAACCCAATGCCTGGAGACCAGCCCAGGTCAACAAAGCTGCTTTGATAGAGATGCAAGTTGGGACCTGAACAAGAAAAAGTCTCAAATATCACATAATTTCACTGGGCTGCCTCTCTGACAGGCTGGCTGAGCCTCAGCATTTCTTTACTAAACCCCAAATTCCCCTTGGCACCTCCCTGCTTCCCACTCGCTCTTGCCAGGTGCTTTGCGCTGCTCTCGCCAAAACCCTCGCACAACATCAGCCACCGTTGCCCCGCTCCCAGTTAAATCCCTGTGTGCATTACTGGCGACACGGGCACTGTCTATCCAACAGGCAGTGAGAGAAAAGCAGCAACATGAGCGCCCTGGCCAAGGAACATAGACTTTAGGGTTTTATCTGCATCAGTTCACCCAAACTCATTATATTTGTTACTCCTGTAGCAGACCAGCGTCCTTGTGGTGCATACTCTTCTTATAAAATGAATATCCTGCATCTAACTGGAGTCTCAGCATTGCCAGCCCCTGTGATTTTGTTACCAATATTCTGATATTTGGAATTTTTCATAAAGCTGCGGCTTGTGGATGCAAGTAATTAAGTGAGACTCCCAGCTTTCACTAAGAAATGAAAGGAACTTTCTAGTCCACGTGTTTTAGAAAAGCTGGAAAATATGCCTAAAGGCACAGACTCCAAAAGGCAAATTAAAAGAACCAATATGTTTTATTTCTTTCTAAAACAATTGTGATCTAGGGATGGCAGTGGGGGGCTTGGTTCATGATTTATAAATTCTGAGCTTGGCAGGTCTCCATTCTCTATTATAGCTCAATTCAGAGGGATCTTAGGGCTGTTTGAGAGCTGCTCAGTGGTTTCCACCCGGTTCTACACAGCACTTTTAAACACTGCCCACCCTGCCCTCCCTTCCCCCCCAAATATCTGTGTAAGACATTCTACAGCAGGCACAATTTAAAACCAATACACGCTATCTTATAACCTGGTTAGATATGAACTTAAAGGTCTTTTCCAACCAAACTAATTCTATGATTCTATGAAATCCCAGGTACTCAGATTCAAAGTGAAGACACCGCCAGTCTGCCAACATGCTGAATGACACATTTAACCAGGGTGGGTGGCACTGAAGGCTTGAGAGAAAAAAAACAACCCCAAAACCAAAAAACAAAAACAAAACAACCAAAAAACAACCAAGAAATGGTTTTGCTTGTTTTTCGGAGATCGTGAAGCTGAGACCGGCCCTTTTAAAATGCAGCTGGTATTCGCATTAACCTTGCTGTGCTACTGCTCCCTACNACCCTGCCCTCCCTTCCCCCCCAAATATCTGTGTAAGACATTCTACAGCAGGCACAATTTAAAACCAATACACGCTATCTTATAACCTGGTTAGATATGAACTTAAAGGTCTTTTCCAACCAAACTAATTCTATGATTCTATGAAATCCCAGGTACTCAGATTCAAAGTGAAGACACCGCCAGTCTGCCAACATGCTGAATGACACATTTAACCAGGGTGGGTGGCACTGAAGGCTTGAGAGAAAAAAAACAACCCCAAAACCAAAAAACAAAAACAAAACAACCAAAAAACAACCAAGAAATGGTTTTGCTTGTTTTTCGGAGATCGTGAAGCTGAGACCGGCCCTTTTAAAATGCGGCTGGTATTCGCATTAACCTTGCTGCGCTACTGCTCCCTACCAGACCGCAAAACGTACCCTGTGCCCCACCACAGCCTCCCCCCCAAGGAGGCTGTCCCGGGGGCTTGGCTGATCCAAGACCAGCTAAAATCTGTGCTAACGCTGATGCCAGTGCGCTCCAGCTCCAACTGCAGCTCTCTCCTTCGAGCCATTACAGACAATGAAATGTGAATAGGCATTAACAGCTTTATTGCCCCATAATACCAAATGTACAGTAAATATCCTAATAAAAAAGTTGCTCCTCAGGAAGGCAGTGCCTTGTCAGTCTTACTGCTGTACCCATTTTACATGTGCTGCATGGGTTTGTGTTGAGAAGAAACACCCGAACTGCCTTTCCCACTTTATGAGCGAAAGACTGTGAAATGCTATCACATCATGCCAGCCCTGTGTTATAGAAGCACTAATAGGTGTCAGTAAATATTTGTGAACTACAAACACCTGTACCAGGGAGGCTGGGGGTGAGATCTGGATACCAGGTGAGCAAATTGGAGATGCTTTCTTTGCAGGGTGCAGGGTCTGGTTAGGGAGGCAGCCCCAGCTGAGATTTCCTGCAAAATTGCAGCTGAGTTATCTTTGGAGAGGGACCCATGTGCCTTTTGGCTGAGGCTCTTCAGTGTTCCCACCCTCACTGGGCAAGGATGGGGCTGTTGGCTGGAATAAAGCATTTCAGGTGGGCAGACTCATCATCTCATGCCAAGGCTGCCAAAACTTATTTAAAGTCATCGAGCAGATGTCATAGCTTCAATGTCAGGGTTTGTGACAAGTCTCTGCATGGGTTGACTTATGCTGGTCCTGGTTTCTGGAGCAAATCCTTCATGATGACCCATTTTCTGGGACCATGAACAAATGTCCTGCAGGGTTTGGTCCTGAACTGCGAGTTTACAAGCAAACTGCTATGTGTGGGGATTGCTCAGCAGGAGCATCCCAACCACATCTCCGTAGCAATGGGGCAGGACTTATTCCTGCACCCCTTCCCTTTCACCTAACATTTAATTTCATTTTTTTTAAGTGAAAACTTGACAGACATGGCTGCAAACAAAACAAAACCCCTCCAAGGCTCATCTGCCAGTGTCTGTGAACCAAGAGCCAGATTTCGCTCCTTGGGAGGTATAAATGAGAGCTGGGGCATGGCTGGGATGTAACTGGTGAAAACAAGAGGATGCTGCTGCATGGCCAAACCAGGCACTGCTGGGGAAGGCGATGTAAACAGCTCCACCTTAAACTGCACAGAGCACCTTAAGCTTTCTTCTGGCCTCCTGCCACCGAAACTGCTCCAGGCTGAGCTTTAATCAGAAGAAAGCCTGCGCTTTGCACAGTGGGGGAAGGGGCAGCCAGAAGGACGTTTCTCTATCGATTTTTTTAATTTTACAAGTTTATTTCTTGGGTGGTGGGTTGATTTTTTTTTTTTCTTTCCCCTCGACACAATAAATTTCAAATTGATTTTGCAACCTTCTCTCCCCCCATCCTTGTACTCTTTCAAAGGTAATTGAGCTGAGAGGGTTCATTTGTCCCCCTAGCATCCCCTGGTCCCTCCTTGGATGCTCTTTGAAGAGGATTTCCACAGATGGACCCTGGGCAGGGACACACTGGGGTGGGGGACAGCTCCATCTGAGGATCCCCAGGGAGGAGACACATCCTTGAGCCCCAGACGTGCCCCAATGGGGCACGTCTGGGGCTCAAGGATGTGTCTCCTCCCTGGGGATCCTCAGATGGAGCCAAGATGTCCTTTGCAAAGCACCTGCAGCTCCCCCAGCCCAGGGCCATGCTCCCAATCCCTGGTTCTCCCTCCAGCCCAGCCGATGAGACGGTCTATTTTACACCAGGCGTTTTCCGCTAATCAGACTATTAGTCCTTGTGCTGATTAACCAGCTAGTTCTCAATTTAATTAAAACATACCCTTTTTTTTTTTTAAAGAGCCAGAGGTTTCTGTCATATTTTCTCCTTATTGCTACAGATCTGATTAGCGTTAGCCATAAATATCAGGGGGAAACGAAAGCAATTAACCCTTTACATTGCTAAGAGACACATCAAATTCATCATTGACTATTTTCCCAGGGAGGCTGTGGATTTTTATAACATTGCTTTGCACCGGAACCTGAAGACCTCAAAATATTTACCCTTACTTTCACAGGGTTCCTCTATTTCTTTAAAATACAATACAATACAAAATACAATAAAATACGGCAGCAAGGAAACCTAGCACAAAACCAGCATCACAATGCACCGGAGTGGGTTCATGTGCTGCTGCAGCCTGGAAGAGGCTTTGCAGGTCACACCATGTTTTTAGGCTGTTGGGAAGTTGGAGACTTCAGCAGCCAAGCAGGAATTTAGGGTGTAAAGAGACATGATCTGTCACAATTAACCCTGAGCAGCGCGTGTCCAATGACAGAAATGTTAAAATGTTTGTTTTACAGTTAAAAGAGTGTTTGGCTCACCTATGGTGGCGTGGCCATGTCCAGCCATGCTCATGAGATACGGCAGGAGGATGCTGAGCACAGACCAGCACCATGACCCCTGAGCCCAGCTCTGCTGCACCCATGGAGCATCAGCCCTGCACACCGCAGGGGAATTTGGGACAGGCTCTTTTTTAAGTAAGGCTTTGATATCTCATTACCAACCTCAAAAATATTTGGCTATGACTTACTTTTGAGGTTTGGGCTAAGTCCAAGGACTCCAGCGAGAGAAAAGTCAAATCTAAATAAAAGAGTTCAAGTTCAAACCTCTCCAGCCCAGGCCACAGGGCGTTCCCCTGCCACCGCCCGGGGTGCTGGGAGAGCCCTTCTGCAGAGAAACTGCTGCACAAAAGGGTTTGGGAAGTATTTTTCACAGGCAGCTAATGGCCCATCTTTCATCTTGGGGGAAAAAAAAAAAAACCCACACCAAAAAAACCCAATCGAACAAAAAACCCACACCAAGCTAATAATTTGCTCCTCTGCTTTTCCCCGTCACAGCAAGCTGCGCCTCTTGGGATTTATTTCTTTCCTCCCCACCTGACCGTGTTTCCCACGGCCACAGAGGCACCATTGGCTCCTTGCTGCACGTTTTATCCCCCGCTAGCCTGGAGTAAATGGGCGCTTTGTAAAACATCTACTCTGCTGCTGCTTTGTGTTTTCTGTCGGAGGGTCACAGCGGTTTGCATTCAGAGGCAGCCACAGCCCCGCTCCCCTCCTCGCACCCAAGGTTAAACCTTCCCTGTGCACCACCCCGAACACAGAAATGGGACCTAAACCCTCAGTCACCCTTGCACCTTGAGCCTGGGCAAACTTTTTTAAACCTTGGGAGCATGGAGGCATTTGCTCTCTGCTTTGCACCCTGTAGCAAGGGTCCCCTTCAGCAGGGCTCCTCCTGCACCTGCTTCACACAGCACCACAGAATCATTTTGGTTGGAAGAAACCCTCAAGATCATCGAGTCGAACTCTTAAACCCTAAACTAAACCATGGCCCTAAGAACCTCATCTCTGCATCTTTTAAACACCTCCGGGGATGGTGACTCAACCAATTCCCTGGGCAGCCTATTGCAGTGCCTGACAACCCTCTCGGTGAAAAAAATTTTTCCTAATATCCAATCTAAACCTCTCCTGGTATATCATGGTGCTTGTAAATGGATCCTGCAGAGTTTAGGGAATCGCACAGCTTTTTGTTTCAGATTTTTCTTCCATCAGGAATGGTTTCCTATCTGTTTCCCAAACACATATGGCCAGGCAGAAATAAAGACAAATTCACATGCTGGAAAAGATCTGCCTGAAGTCTCTTGGATGGGATCTTGTTCAGTCCTAGCAGGAACATCCAATGCAGCAGGGCTGGGCAGCCTCTCACCACGGCACTGGGGGTGGCACACCCTGGCTCTCTGCTTTCATTTCAACCATCTCCTGGGAGCTCTAACGGGATGAAAATGGTCATGGTGGTCCAGGTCTAGAAAGTTACATTTTCCATGGGTAAAATTTGCTCACCTTTTGCCTGCACGCAAATTGCGTTTGCACTGAAGGAATTGCACCGTGGTGCATGCATATTTGTGTGTGCAACAGCAGAGAATGCTCACACAGTCACACACGAGTGCTTGTGCCCCCACAGCAATGCCCAGTCCATAATGGGCGTTATGGAGAAGGACTGTCCCACCTCTCTCTGCATGGGGACAAGATGCTGCTGCCTGGCCTTTGGGACAATCCCCAAACTGGTGCCTGGGACGTGCCGCTGGAGAGGTTAGCTCACACCAAGGTGTGCATGGATGCCCTTTCACCAGCGGCCTGCATGCAAGAGGGCTGCTATCGAGAGAGTCATCTACAAGGGAGGCACTGTCTCTCTGTGCTGGTAGCTTGTTTTTCTGTTTGAATTGCTGTAATATCAGCCAAATAAGGAGGGATTGCAAGTAATCACAAAAGCAAGGGAACTCCTAGGGTTCAACACGCTGGGAATAGCAAGCTACTGTCTGGAAAAATACAAAAAATGCTGTTGATTCATTCCTGCAGCCCCTGACATATAAATTAGGTAACTAACCTGACCTGTGACTCTTTCTCCAAGAGACCGGCTGAAACATGACAAATATGCCTTTCAACATACCAGTGCTGATTACTAAGGGCTCTATGGGAATAGCTCAGAGCCTCTTGGTTACGTTATAAACAAAACCAAGACACCACTTAAGGCAGCCCATGCCGCTGTCGGAAAGCCCTCGGGTCCCATCTGCTTGACTGCAGAGGAGCTGTGCCAGGAGCCCTCAGCGTAGCAGGATGGGTGATATTCAGTGTCTTTAGGGAAAATGATCTCTCTCGCTCATAGGAAAAAGACCTGGGACTGGTTTTTGTTTGAAGGATGCGGTTCTGGTTTGGGGGTGGGGAGTGGGTGGTATCTTTGCTGGTTGTCCATGTGGACATGGGGTGCCCCTCCAGTTCTTGGGGTGGACAAAGGTGATTCCCACTTCTCCAGGTCCAGGAGTCAAACCTCCCCACCCCTTGAAGTCATGCTGTCAGTATTGCTGCTGATAAAAGCACCTTTCTAAGCACGCAAAAAAAGTATTATATTGCCATCCTGCTGGATTTACTGCATGTTGATAGACCTCAGAGCAGGGCAGCTCCCGCTTCCCCCAATGCTGCTGAATCGCTCGTGGGAAACGCTGGATTGAGCACTCACTGGGGAGGGGCCAGGTAGAAAATACTTGTTTGAACTATCCTTTATTTGTGTTAAGGCCGTAAAACCTATACGTGTGTTCCAAAGCCCAAGCTATAAACTGGCCAAGCCCCAGCTGAGAAGGTGTTTGTGCAGTCTCACTGGTGGGGGGGTGACAAGAGAGTGAGTGGCAGCCGATAGCCCTCTGGAAATCAGTGAGGCTGGGGCTGTGAATTAAACCTATGCTTCGACCTAAACGCAACACCCTGCACCACACTTATTACCCGCTAAACCAAGGACAGAAGCGGGGCACCAGTGACACAGCTCAGCTGAGACCCTGCAGGAGAACGTGGCCGTGGTCAGGCCTGGGGGAGGTTTCATCTGAGCCAGCCTTGGGGCATCCCATACCAGTATCTTCCACTCTAACCAAGGGTACAGGTCCAGAAAAGAAGGTGGTCTCAACACTGCGTGTTGCCAGGATGAATTTTTTACCAGCAGAATTATTCAGTCTCGCTTCTGGCTTCACTAATGACTCCTATTCGTCTCCCATCTGATCAAGCCATTTCAATTCTTGAGTTCCAACATGCAATTTCACAACGCATGGCTTTGTTTCAAAGGGTGACCAAACTGCAAATCAGCCCCTTCAAATCCCCAGTCATGCGCTTTACATTAAGCAATTAAACTGAGCAATAAATATCACTTTGTTGTGAACGAGCCTCCATTTCCTTTTCTATTTTAATAACAATAATGGTCAAACTTCTGTTTAAGAAGCAGTTTCTGCTTCTATTAGGAAATGTGCCAACTTATTAAAAGAGACACAAGATTTCTATGGGGAGGTAATGGTTTTTCTTAAGCCAAATTATACAGTTAGTGAAAAAACAGTTGAGCTTTCAGGCACACAAGCCCTTCCTTCAGGTCTGGGTAGAGGTGGTGGCTCCTGGCAGCTGCAGAACAGCTGGATGTCAGGTGTTGCTCTAGACCAGGTCTCTTTGATCAGCACGGCTCTGCCTGGGGCACGGCGTCTGCACAGGGAACAGGCAGCGGTTCCCACATTTGCCTGGGCTGGGTTAAGGGGGGCAGCTCTGTTTTGAGCAATGTGTGTCCTCAGGTTACACTGAGCGTAGTTTCAGGGTTAGGTGCATTTTTTTGCAAGTCTAAGATTATCTTATAGCTTTCTGGAGAACCTCTGACCTACAGCGGTCACCTCTCGTTGGGCGTTGCAGCCATATGAACAAAAACCTACAGTAAATACGCACCAGCCCCAAGCAGCCTGTGTCTCCTGCTGTACACAAGGAGCTCACAGTTTAAAAAAAAAATTAAAAAGTAATTTTTCTGAATATCTGATATGGGCACACAAGATTTCCACAACTTTTTCTGGCACAGCCTTTGCTTCATATTTCAAGACTGGAAACCTCCTGGGGCAGGGACCATGGTTTTAATTATATGCAGCTCCCAGTTGAGCAAAACCATCAGTCCCTATTAAGAGAATAAATAATTACTTCAGTGAAGCACAACTCACTCCTGGCTCAAACCCATTACTGATGTGTTTGTAGGTCATGGCGTATTTGTAAGCACAACTTAAATAAGATATGCAGATCAGCAAAGATGTCGTCAAATTAACCGCAGGAGTACAGGACCATGTCACTGGGCTCCATGTAAGGATGGCCCAATATGTTCTTTGAAGACTAGTTTATTTGTGATCAGACCTTGGACTAATAAATAGACAAACCACCTCACTGCCACAAGGACTCATGCCAAATGAGCTAAATGTTTTTTTCCCCTCTTTCACATGCAGCTCTAGAGAACAACCAATGCTGTCGGTACCCAACTCCTGCTGTGGTGTTGTGTGCTTGCTCTGGCTGGGTCCCAGATCATCGTCTTCCATGACAACGCCTCCTGCCATAACTCAGCCTCATGCTTTGCTGGCAACAGCTTTCCATCAGGCATGAGACCTGCTGGTCCCATCGTTCTCCCACCATGATATTCCTTATTTTAGATCACCCTGAAGGTTTTCAGCAGCTGTTTCAGATCCTCTTCAGCCAAAGTCTCCATGCCCAGTCACACGGGACGTCAGTCCACATGCTTCTGGGCTACTCTGCCATGTCAGTCACACTTCCCTCTCTCAGGGTTTTGTCACCGCTGTTTCCCCAAAAGTTGCCTTTGTGACCTGCAGGGCATGCTTGGGCACCTCTGGTGAAACAGTGAAGTCCACAATTGCTCTCATCACCCCATCAGTGACTGTTGACATCACCGTACATTGCCCATTGCCACATCACCAGGGTGGCTTCTCCCTAGTTCATGTGTCTCTCTGGCATTAACCAGACTGGCAACTGCAAGATTTATAGACAGATATCACCTTACGGATGTTTTATCCATGAGGTTACACAGAATATCCACTTCATACCCTTCAATGCCATCAAATGCTGCATGCTGTGTATGAGGCACAGGATTGTTCAAAAAAGAAAAAAAAAGTATAAAAATCACAAACCCTACAGATACACAGCACGCAGATATCACAGAAGTCTCAGGACCCACTCAGTCAGGAATCTTTTTGGGTAAAAAGGCAGAGATTATTGCAGGAAGTCTGAGAACAATGCTTGACTATTTAAGGACAGCAGCATTTCCTTTCTGAACATCAGCATCATTTATTTGTTCTGGAGTCCAGCCAGATACCATTTGATGTCTGCTCTCCTGTTAAGGTGGAAAAGTATTTGCAAGAACTTGTTCAATGTTACCAAACCATAATTGGCCTGTATCTCCGTTAATGTTCATTAATGCCTCGTAAGCCATCCATGATTGCAGCAAGGTGTTATGGATACCAGAAACATAAACAAATTCAAAATTACAATAAATGCATAGAAGAAAAAAAGATGTCAGGGCACTCCAGTTTGCTCACAGGTTGGCACCACCACTTCCATGGGGAATAACAAGCACAACCAGCCAAGTGCTTGTATTTCCACACTTTGATGTGGTCAGGGCACTTTTCTCCCAGATGGGAACAGGAATCTCATTCCTGTGTTCATGAGTTAAGACTGCTCCTCCCTTATTTTTGAAAAGGTCTGCAAGTCCCCACAGACTAAGGAATGAGAAATAATTTCGTACCAGCAATGCAGCATTTTTTTATGCTTTATCTCCAACCTCACCTGCCATGTAAAAACCTTTCCACCGCACAATCATAAAGACAGAGTAAAAAGCCCGAGATGGAGGTGAGCAGTCATTAGGGTTAAGTTCCACAGGCTTCCAACAATTCACAAGAAATGACAGGACAAGCTCTATTTGCATAAACAGTTGAAGATTATTTCCAAATATTAACAGTAGCAGAAATCAGGATTGCTTCTCCAGTCACATGCAACACAAAAAAGTCCAAACTTTTTTCTGCATATCAAATTCTAGTATAATAAACAGTTTAACCCTTTCCATTAACCAGAAGTCAAAAAAAACATAGCAATTAGGCTAGGAAGAAACAGATGAGGCCAAAATAGCAATAGCACATTTGGACGGCACTGCAGAAATGACACAAAACTGGCTGGATTTCAGTGTCTGGTTGCTTTGCAGCTCTGGGCAGGTCTGGCTGTACAATCTTTACATGGGAACCAGACTCTGCCCACTTCTACCTTCTGCTTTTTTTACAGCAGACAGTGGTAGCTGGGGGAGGAGAGGGATTCCATGAGCCAGATAAAGTTGCCTTGGCTCTTATTCCATTAGAGACAAGGTGATTTTCTCTTTTTTTTTTTTTAATTAAAAAAAAGAAATCCCTGCCTCGACCCAAACACTCGTCTCCTACCTATGTTCTAAATAGCCTAATTTCCCCTTCGCTTATACTGCCTTGTAACTATGTCTATTTGTTATGGCATCACCGATGACATAGTTTGCTCGAGGCCCTCAGCAATGAAATGCAGAAAAGGTATTAAAAATACAGGCCACTTCTCTGGCTGGCTGAGGGTTAGTTTTAGTGCAAAGGGAGGAGGGGGGTGTTTCTTTGGCCTAAATAATGGAAGAACTCCACGGGGCAGCCTGCAGCATCAGCCGTAACCGCTTCCTCCAGACAGCCCCCACAACCCCCAGTCTGGGGAACTTGTTGGCTTTAGCTTTGTTTCCACTTGGCCTGATCTGAGAACAGGTATCCCACAGCTTGCAGTGCTCTGATCTTGGTTTGCAAGGGCCTGAGATCCCTGATTAAAAAAAAAATCAGAAGTCCTGAAGCAATACTAACATTTTTTTGCAGCAGAATTTCTTAGTCACCCATTCAGGATTGCAAACTGTTAATGAGTCTCCTGCTGCTTTTCTGTACTGCTTTGTGGCAAGAGCCCTTAAATTCAGCCTTTTAAAAAAATTTTTATTTCCTGAAGACTAGTCCGAATTTAATACATTAACCTCACTGAGGACGCAGTTGCATTTGAAAATGACTTTTCTTCCTCAGTGCTGCAACATAGACCTTAAAAGCTTACCTGTTTGTATGAAGAGCACACTGTGTCTCTGAAGAGCATTGTCTCTCTGGTGCTTCCTCCTCCATTTCATGTCCACGTTGGGCAGTTCTTCATCCAAGGGTACAGGAAAATAACAGACTGCTCTATAGCACCAGCCCTCGATCTGCTGGAAGCTAGACCTCAACACAAAACATGGTTCTTGTGTTATTCAATACGTTACCCCTGAGCGGGGCTGGTGCCCTCACACAGACTCATCTCTTCCCCACAACCTTCCTCTCCATCCCTGGGCAGCCTCACTGCTGGTGGGATTGCTGAAGACCCCTTAGGACACGCTGGGAATCAGAAGCTCTGGCACCATGGTCTGCATCAGACTCACCCAACAAAACCCATCTGGCCCCTGTGCTTTCTTGTTTTGCTAAAAATGAGCATACAAAGTGCCTTAATGTCCCTAAAAGCAAAGACTAGAAGCACTTCCTTAAGCAAAAGCTAGAAGAGCCCTAATTGTGCTGTAAGACTAGAAGACCAGAGAAGTAGAAAAGCCCTCTACCAGGGACTCTCAGTCCCTTTGTAGGAGAAGGCTGAGCTGCTGTAATTCTCTCCAGCTGAGTTAGAGGCTGCAAACCATCTGCACCTGGAAACCAAAGCCCTCTGCATGTTTACTGCTCAGGAGACCACGGTCTTCAGGTGATGGTGAAGCTTATGGGATTGCTGCAAGTCTGATGTCTCTGCAGCTCTGCTGAATTACAAAGCACAAGGCAGAATTGTTTTTTCAATTTATTCCCATCATTTTAGTGACCTGTGGTTGCATTCCTGCAGCAGTCCGCTTTTCAGATTGGCAGAATACAGGCTGGGCTTTGAATTGATTTATGGCTTGTTTTCCTAGGGTGATTAGCTAGTTGACACAGAAAAGAAAAAAAAAAAAAGATCTAGACAACATGTATTTTCTTGTTTCAAGACCTTTCCAACATTTTTGGCTCAGGGGCTAAGGGAAGGCCCCTCTTCCATGCAGGAAAAACACAAAGCCGCAAGAAAAGTGCAGTTGTGCCCTGTGAGAGTTGAGGAGTGGGGTTTGCAGGTATTTTAAATTATTTTATGGGAACTTTAGAGGTTATTATATACTGAGTAGCTCATAGGTTTGTGTGTATCCTCACAACAGCCCTAAGAAATAAGGAAATACTGATTCCACCTTACACTCAGAGAACTGAGGCACCAAAGAGACGTGAGGGCTTGCTAATGGGAAGTGCAGAGCACCAAGCAGCCCATGGTGGGGCAACCTGCAGGAGAACCGTGAATGACCATGGTCCTCCAGGTGCCACTGCAGCACCCTGTTTGCTGTTTGGCTAAAACGCAGCTTTCCTCCCAGTAACAGGGGTTCCCTAGCACTAGCCCAAACCACAGCTTTACACCAGAGCTTCAGACCTGTCCTGTGAAAGGCCAGGTGTCCCTGATAACGTGCATCAGGTTCTCCATTTCCCCCATGTTCACGTGGGACAGCCCGCTGACTACAGAAACTCTGTTTTCACAGATGCCTTTTGGCTAGAACCCAGGCAGCTTTGGGATGACCTACCTCCTTGGGTCATTGCTCTCTGCTCAAATAAGATGCTCAGAACTGTGTTTAGGAACATTAAAACAAAACCAAACCTAAATGCAGGAGATGTCTCCTGAAAAACACCATGACGCAAGCTGTAATCATCCAGCCTCTCAGACATGAGAATAAACAGCAGAGCAGGAGCATTCCTGTGGTGCAGAAGTTGTTGGCCTCTGTACAAAGCCTGATGGCAGCTCAGCCATCCTGGGCGTTCAAGGCTGCCCTAAGATGCTGTAAGGGCTCGAGGATGTCCGTGTTCCCCCTGTAGCTCCACGCTGGAGCTGAGCACCTCCATGAGCAAGCCCATGGCTGGTGTTACGCCACGTTGCTGCAAACAGATTGAGGTGGATCACCTTTATCTGGTGGTGATGTACAGCATGCAAAACCCATGTGATGTCTGAATCAAACCCTCACCCTCAAGGAACCTAATTTTTTCCTTAAGAAATAGGGCAATCATACATAATCCTACCTTTTCTAGACTGGTGCGATAGAATCATCACTGCCGAAGATCTTGTTTACAGCTCAGTAATAAATGAGGTGCAACAGATCTTGGAGCAAATGAATGTATTTAACTGGGAAGTTAGAAAATGGAAGAGAGGAGAAAAAAAAAATAGGATCCTATCACATGGCTCTTCTTAGCTTTTACTTGGCCACCCAAATGTTTCCAAAACAGCAGGAGTATGACTTGGCTGTAAGTCTATATTATGTAATAGAAATGTCTTTGTTTCCTCTCACTTTAAGATTTAGCAACAGTGAAGAAAAAAACACCTCTTATATAGAAACGTGGAGGGGGGGAATGTTAAGCCGATGCTGAATCCCTTTGAGCTATTAATGGAAAATTGCATAACCGCTGCCGTGGGGTTGCTAGGTTTTACCACGTCCCTGCACCGTGTTAAATATTAACAGTACTTGTACTTTCAGTGGTATCGCTGCTGCTGAGCCTGGATACGGCGCCGCCAATCCCAGCAGCTGGCCGGGTTTCCATGGAGCTGATAGCTACCCTTCTCCTCATTCACAATGAAATCCTCCCAGCGCTTGGCTAAATCCATCTCTGAAAATGAGGCATGTACAAACGAAGCAGAGCGGTTTTTCCGCATTTGCTCCATGCCTCATGGGTGTGCGGTGGTGTGCCTGTTTCATCTTTAAAAAAGCAAGATTTAGAAATGACACCTATTTTCTCTTGCCTGGCAGCTCTGCATTTGCATGGTACTTTTAACCCTTGTGTCACCAGCTCTAAAATAGCTGCCCATGCAGCTGGGTTGAACACCCAAAAAATTAACAAGATATCTCCTAAACTGTGTATTTGCTTTCTTTCCCCCCCAGTAACACAACTGTCATAAAAATCTTTCAGATTTACATTTAAAGCATCTTAATGGAGTTAATGGCCCAGATTTTCAACACATGGGCTTCATGGGACCAGTTTACATGAGCACTGAGACCAGTTTATGTCCTGCTGGATGCTGAGAGGCTTTGTTTGCTGTTGCTCTGTGGAGAAGGGCAGCACTAGGTGCTACAGATCCTCTATATTCAATATGCATGTGAGCTCAAATAGGTTTTTGTTATGTCTCTAATTAGGCCAAGTAGGGTGTTGGTTTCAAGAGCTAACTAGAAATGACCACTCTAAAATACATTAGTATATTTATGGCTGTGTGGATATTCAGGTTCCAGCTCCTGCTGACGCATTTGTGTGATGGGTCCATCACCTAATTCCTTTGAACTTGTGACATTATTTGTGGGGCTTTTTACCTTTTTTTTTTTTTTTTTTTAAATAAACAGATAGCATCGTGTTTGAGAAAGTGCCTTTGTAGTGATGGGAATAAGCACACATAGGGCATGGTGTTATCGCTGGCAAAAGGGGAAGGGAGTGTTTGGCAGTCAGGGCTGGTTCAGCCCTCTAAAATAATGATGTGATGATCCCTCATTTACCCAGAACTGAGGAGAGTGTCCCAGGGGAGAATTTGGGCTTGTAGGGTCGCAGGGTCACGAAGAACCTGACACTCTCCTGGCATATACTCT
Source organism: Pampusana beccarii (assembly GCA_013399365.1). Classification (NCBI taxonomy): domain Eukaryota; kingdom Metazoa; phylum Chordata; class Aves; order Columbiformes; family Columbidae; genus Pampusana; species Pampusana beccarii. The sequence continues at coordinate 1,956,278 of VWYH01005072.1, forward strand.
CCCTTCCTATTGCGAGCGCAACCTATAAGCCTACAGGCAGGCTTGGAAGGAGACACAAGACTTTCCTACAATTGCTCTGCTTCGGTGAGGACTTCAGGTCTGATAGAAACGGGGAATGGTAGCTCACACAGTCAGTATTGATGAAGGATATTGTCAAAATCAATTGTGTCACCGGAGAGGGTCATCCCCTGAACTGGGCCAGGGGAGATGCTCTCTGCTCTGCTCTTCCACTGCAGCCATCAAAAGGCAGGACAGAGACTGGCCTATGATGTTCACAGATCAATATGAATTTCCAATGAAGCAGCTCAGTAGGAATAAATTTAACAAAAATACCTGTTCCAAGAGCTTAACTTTAGGGATACTAAGAATATGACACCTAAAGACCAGGAAAGGGTGTTGTGCGGCTCTTGGCACCTTTTGAGATGAAGCTACAAACAGAAGTGGGAATGCGTCATGTCACCTGTGCAAATAATGGCTGCCTGGAACAGCTGGTTAGTGGAAACAATAGCAACATCTGCTTCCTAAATCTACCCTGAAGTGTATAAACAAGGGCAAGACTGTGCCCTCACAGTCATGGCTTGGCAGCATTGGGTGAGTTTGGTCAATGCCCAGGTGCTCTCTCTTTGGAAGGGTTGTAAGAGGGATGCAAACAGGGTCCTGCACACCACCTGCTCAGTGACTCCTCTGGAGTTTGTCCAGAGCATCCCTCATGATCCTGTCATGCTTCATCTCAAGGCCTGTTTGTGATCCTGGAGTTCAACTGCACTCATTATAATCTGGGTTATTCAAGGTCAATGCTTTGCATGACCCATGATGCCCAGTGCTGGAAAGGAAAGTGTCCCTCGGTCCCCAGTTCCCACTGAGGAGCTGGTGCTAGGAAACGTATGGACACAAGGTCTGAATCCATTCCGTCCCGGTCAGAGAAGATGCAACTGCTCTTAGGCCTGTCCATCAGTCACAGTGACAGCCCGTGTCTGTTCCTGATGCCACCATTAAAGACAAATTTAGGTTCACTTTCCTGTCCCCAGGAGGAGACGGCAGGGTTGGGGATACTGTGGGTCTGAACTGAGGAAAGCTGCTTTAACAGCTGTGTTAATTAATGTGACACTAAGCTTCACATTGTCCTTATTCTGGGCGAGGACTGCTGTGTTTCGAAATGTGTTAGCTATTACCCATGCTATGTGCCACATCAGCCTGGGATTAACCGAAGGATTTGCGTGTGTGGCTGACTGTCCTCGTGCACTGCAGGGAAAAAGTCGTTCTGACCCTGTTTCAGCTCCGCAGGTGTGGCACGTCTCCTTACCCGTGGATGGGCATCGGCACCACGTTCCCGCAGCCTGGCCAAGGTCCCCGTCCCTTTCCTTCTATCAATGGACTCATCACTCATGGTTATCCACAGCCCCCTTAAACCGAGCAGGAGCGTGTTATGGCAAAGCACGGCTTCAATATCCATCTGCAGACTGATTATACTGAGCTTGGTCTAGTTACTGTTTTACAGTGTTAAGAGCTTTCACTAAAAATTCGTAAATGTTTGGGCAGTGCTACGTTGTGTGAAGCCAAGACTGAAACACAAACGAGCTGTGCCTTGCCTGAAGTTCCAAAGTGAAACGGTTGTTGTAAAGCTGGTATAAACCCAAGCTGGTCTAGGTCCAACGTTGGCTTGGCTCTGGTTCAGATTCATTTCTGAAGTCAAACTGATGAACTTCCAGCCCTCAGGTACGTTTACAGGAGATCAACGTGGACATATCTATAGCTTAACAGAGCCATAATTTCTGCCTGAATGCTTTATTATTTGAAAATCGTAAATAAAGTGAGGTGAAAAGGACAAGCCCCTTTAATCAGAGTGGTGCACTAAATGATGGTGGTAAATCTCTGCTGTCTCCGTGGCAGGCATAGCTGATTTGCACTCCCAAAATGGCAGTGACTTTATCCCACAAACCACAATGAAGGTGTGGAGATCGGCTTTTTGAGAAAAAGGAAAAACACCCTACTCTTGACCAGGCTTGCACGGGGAATAGTTAGCAAGGCATTACAAGGAGGCTGGGCATATTTGGCCATTCCGATGAGGGAAATGCCCACCCTGCGCCTAACTTTGCTAGGCTCCCTTACCTCCTTATCTCCTCCTCAGCATTTCTTATCGCTCCTGATCTATTTATTGCTCCACTTTGCATGCTTTCCTAGCCTGGTAGATGAGACCATCTCAAGGCCGGCATGTTCTGATGTCCCTGAAAAAGCTCCCACCCCCAGCAGCGTGGAGGCCATTTGTGCCAACAGCCCCATGGGCCACCTTGCTCCCCTCCAATGTGGAAATGCTTGAAAGTTGTTTTGATGAGTTTTATATAGCGATGCGCAGTCTTGAAACCCACGTGCCTATGCAAGACAGTAATGCTGCTGCTGGAGTGCAGTCTTTGCTTGAAACCATACACATTGTGTGTGTCTAACCAAAGGGTGGCCCACAGGCTGATGGACACCTCCTTAGTGGTGGGGCTGTTCTTTCAATCTGGATTTTAACCACAGTCAGGATGGAATAAAAATCAATAAATGCATACAGGTTCAAGCATAAATTTCCTTTCTGTTTCGGGGCTTAATATTTATCATTTGGTGGAGAGCAGAATTCGCACATGGCATTTTAGTGTGTTTTATTTGCAAAGCACCTTGGGGTAGTTTTACACAAAAGGTACTAGACTGAATTTTTTCACGATGTTGCATTATTTTGTACAAACTGCAAATTGCTGCTGATGGCTTGTCTCTGATGTGCACATACATTCAAAGTTTAATTCATACACAGTCTGGCCCCCTGAGAGCTTCAGTGCTGGGGAAATCAAGGGGACCCTCTGGGAACTGTCAGTCAAAAAAAGATTTTCTGAAAAGGTTTTTCCCCTCTGTCCGTCTCTTAATGGCTCTGAGATGTATGAGCTGAGGAAAACTCCACCCCTGCAGCTTCTACTTGGAAAGAGCAGAAAAAATCCAACTAAATCTCCTTAAAAAAAAATAAAAAAGGAATTCATGCTATTCAGAAAGAATTTCTGTCCTCCCTTCAGTCCCACCAGGGTTTTCTCTAAGGCAATCAATGAGTAATAACGAGGAAAAAACTGGAAAAAAAAAGTCCCTTATTGCTGTCATATTTACTGCATTGTGCATCCCAACCTCAAATTGAATGACTTCAGAAGCTAAGGAAGAAGAAAAGAATAAAACAAAAATAACTAACTCTGATGAGGACGCTTACCCACTCGCCTTCACTCATGTTCTTTGCAAGGGGGCTGCTGGGGTGATGCATTTGTACCATATAGCACCATAATCTCTCTGCTGGAAACCCCAGTCCCCAGCATGGCATGGGGACCATCAGCACTGTGGTCCCGCACTGCCGTGGGACCCGGTGGCCACAGAGGTGTCCTTCACTGCGGGACCCAATGCAGGCCACGTCAGCATCCAGAGGAGAAGATCCTTTACAGAATTGCAAGAATGGAAATAATAAATTTGGAGTTCTCAGTCCTTGCAATTTTTTTTTCTGTGAATGCGAGGGCTGGAGGATTCTTTTGGAACGAGGTTGGTGTTTTATCAGAAAATAAGTTCTGGTCTCCCAGGAGAGACATAAAATCATCAGCTGGTGATGTTGTATTCAGCACATGGTTGCAGGTCTCCCCTGTCCCGCCAGGTTGGAGGCACGTCTGGGCTCAGAAAAGGGGCTGGGGGAAAAGAAACCCAAAAACCAGACTTTTTGAGGTGGCCAGGGTGCACACTCCTTGCAGAGCTGAAAACGCAGGTGTCCCAATTACCCCAGGAGTGACGGTATTTTAAAGTATTTTCCAAAGCTTTAGAAAACTCAGCGTAAGCTGTATTTTAGTCCACAAATTTGCTCCCAAATTTGGGGTTTTCTGTTTCCAGCCACTTTCTAAAAAACATCTCAATCTTGCAAGGAGCTGATGGCTCAGACATTTATTTCCAGTTCATTGCTGGACAATAGGGGTGACAAACTGAGAGTATTTGGAAGGGGAAAAATGCACTTTGTGGTTATCGAGGGCCAGAGTTGAAGACCAGCTTCCAGTCTCACAGAAGGAATATTTGCAGCTGTTTGTATATGACATTATTTCCTGAGTACCTGGCTTGTAGGTACAATTAAGGACGTGTAAATCTGGGGAAATCTTAAATTAAAGTACCAAAATGTGCCTGCAAACGTTTGTGCCAGCCATTTTTCAACTGCAATAATGGAAGTTCTGTTAAAGCAAGGATGAAAAATTGGTCCTACGTCAATAACCTCTATGAATGATGCTAGAGAAAACTGGCAAGTCATCAAAAGATCCTGTTCTCCATTTAATTCTCTTCCCAGCTCATTATGGATTATCACGTTTTGTTGAGGTAGCGGCATGATTATGGAAATAGAAAAACCATTTCTCTCTGCTTCTTATCTAAAAGATGAATGAGGCACATATAATTGGCTCAAGTTATCATTTACAAGTGCGCGCTGGTGATGTGGCTTCTTTTTTTTTGTCCTCAGCTTGAAGTCCTGAGACACAGTAAACTGCTGGGTTACTCCTCTGGTAGTTTTCTACCCCTGACACCCACATGCTTAGCCAAAAGCAATACGCCTATTAAGGGCTGAAGTACTTTTTTCCAGAAAGATCGGTCATAAATAACCCAGCAGGCTGAGAAGATCACCCGGGTGTAAATCACCACCAGTACAAACAGCAGCTGAATGGCCCGAGCACACCGAGGGAGCTGCATCCACCCTCGCCTCGGACACACACCTCATCCCATCGCCCTCATCCCTTGAGATGCAGCCTCACCCGTGCTTTGTGCCGGCCCAGAAACACCATACGAGCTCCAGGGAACCTGGACTCACAACTCCTGGAGTGTGCTGGAAAAATACGGGGGATTTTGAAATTTTTTTTTTTTTTTTTTTTTAATATAATGTGTGAGAATAACAACAGCAAGAGAAGGGGAGGTGACATCACCAGAAAGAGCTTTTCTTTCCCTAAATTAAGCTCTGAAGTGTTGGAGATGCTCTAAAACAAGCACTTTTCATCGGGATGCTGAGCCTGACTTCTGGCCCTGGCTACAGCTTCATCAGCTCACAGGGACCACTCAGTTTGGACATGTTTGAGCCCATGATACCTGTGTTCTGGTGCTTAAAAACATCCACCAGAGCCCAGCAGCCGTGAAGACAGGGTCATCGGTCCTGCTTGTGCTGTCAGTGCATTTCCCCAGGTCTCAGGAGACATTGGACAATGCTGTTAATTGGAAACCATAAAAAGCTGGAAAAAGGCCCAGCATTTTTTTCCCTCCTGTGGTCTCTTGTATCTTTACTCAAAGAGAAAATGGTGTCTGAGGAAAAAGGGGAAAGCATATTGGTTCATCTTGATTTTCACAGTGGAAAAAAAAGAGCAGTGGGAAGGAAAGAGGATGCTTTCCCTCTGTTTTATATTATTGGATCTTAATTCTTCTCTAAGTATGTTGTTCAAAGCCTATTTTTAAGAACTCCAAAATAATAATTGCTGTAATTCTATTTTTTACATGCGAAGCATCATTGGCAACTTTTTTTCACAGCTTCCCTTGGCAGTCAGTCGCAGCACCAGAATTTGATGGACCTTGATGATTCAAAGGACAAAGATGGCTTGAGAGGACATAAAACTGTTTGGGCAACAACTATCTTGGCCCAAAATGCCCCTGTTGCATTCCTCTGTTGCCTGGCAAGACACTCTCAAGAAAACACAAAATGCAGTTCTCTTTGTGCAAAAGTCTTGCAAGATTTCTTGTGTAGGTTCACTAAAATAAGCAAAAGAGCCAAAAAAAGAAGCAGGAAAAAAAAAACAACCCAGAACTTTTTCCTCCAGATTACCTCTGTGGTGAAAAATGTTACAGAAGACTTTATAACCCAAAAATATCAGCTAGCTCTGTGAGATGTGACTGAATGTAGATCCAAGTGAGATCAGGATCAGTCCAAATTTGCTCATAATTACATTAAATTCATAAAAATAATTTGCCAATTTTTCTGGAACCAACCCCCAAATTGTACTTTTAATATCTAGAAATGCGCCAGTGAACAATCCATTATATTGTCCTCCCACAATTATTATTTTTTGAAATGACAGGGAGATGACAGGAGCCTGTGGCTCCAGGTTGTGAATGAGCAGCAGGAACAGATGGGTTTGTGAGAAGCAGCGATCCTGCTCTCCTGCTACAGACACTACAAACAGGAATCTCCTACTAACACACACCGAAAATATAAATCAGTGGAGTTGTCCCTAAACAGAGGATTCCACAATAGTTTCCAGGAAGCATCAATATCTATGTAATAAGGAAATGGAGCTGTAGATGCTAAAGTACTTACTGCATTTTTTTAATACAAGGACAGCTTCAATTATCCCACTATCATGCACTAAATAAGGTTGATTAATCAAGGTTTAAGATAACAGAAGGAGTTTTCAATGCTATTAATGTGTCTCGTGGGATTCACCCTTCTTTTGGATAATGGGAAGCTTCTGGTTGTGAAGTTGTAGATAATAAGGATTTATAGCACAGTAATGTGCAGGGTTTTTCATAAGGGCCACTATGAAAACACAAGAACTTGACAGCAAATACTATTTCAATTATTTAGTTGCTTACCAGCACGCCAGGATGGGGCTGTCTCTGGTGCTTCACCCTCACCTCTCTTTGCCTTTATTTCCCAGACGCATTGGGTTTTCTGCTTGCAGGTGTGCATGTCCCATTCTTCTTGTCAAATAACTATATTGAAAAAAGGAGAAAAGTCATATAAGGGGCTCTTTGCCATTCCCAAATTTTTCAGCAGTTTTACATGACCACAAGTGCACTTCACGTGCCCCTCTATGGGAGGGTCCAGAGTGAAGTGTCTGCTGGTTTGAGCTACAGTGGAAAAAAGAGTAATCTAGACAATGTAAATGTAAATGTAGATGTAAATGGAAGGTGTGCGGAAGGGCTTTTCCTGTAGCCCTGCTGAGGTCTTTGAAGGAAATCTGAGCAGAAAAAGCTGATATGAAACATATGAGTGATTTTGGAGAAAATGTTAATGAATCAACAGTTGAGTTCTCCATCTCCTTTCTAACCAACCAAAGTAAAGAGAAGTTCCTCCATCTTTCTCCTTCTGTCTCTGCCTTCTGGGCCATTTCACAAGCAATTTGTCATCTCATACTTTGGGCTCTGCCGCTTCCTCATTCATTATGATTTTTCTATTATATCTCTCTGCTGCAATAGTGTTCTCGACCCTCAAGCATAAATGTAAGTCCCTGCGGTGGTCAGCTCTGAACCCAGGATGGTGTGAGCTGTGCCACAGGCCAGCCTGCCAGACCGTGGAAATACGCTTGGCAATGCCATAACCCCATCCTGTGATGTGAGACAAAATACACAAAAAAATAACTGACAACTGGACTCGAATGAAATATGTGTGCTGAAAAGTGCAAGGATGACTCAAGTGCTGCAGCCAGACACTCCCCGGCGTCTGCCAGCCTCGCAGCAATGTTTTTCTCTCTCTGGCTGTAATTGCCCCGTCTAGGCTGATGTATAGCATTTATATATTTGACAGGTTATGATGGTTATGATGTAAAGGGGACCACTACATCAGCTGGGGAGAGTGCACCGCCAAGAGCCTGGCTGACCTTTTAATTAGGCTCCAATCTTTCCCCTACCTCTTCCCACACACTCCTCTCCTCTGCCGCTGCGGAGCAAGTCCTGGAGCACTTGTCCTGGATCCTGTATACTCCTCACCCCTTCTTCAAACTCAGGTTTTAAGGCCATGAAGGGTTGCGTGTGCAGCCCCAAGCAACAGTCGCTGCACCCCCCAGGCAGGGGTAGAAGTGTTGTCATCCTGTTAAATGGGAATTTTACTATTATCCTTAGTAAGAATTGAATTATTTCCTTCAGCAGGTGCAGAGTTAGATTGCTGCTCTTGAAAAATGTAGCCTGAATAAATACTGTATGCATCCCAGATGAGGTTTTCTCCTCACTATATTCTCTATTTTCCTTCATACAGGAGAAATACTTGTATTTGTTGCTTTCCCTCATTATGTGTTTGCTGCCAGGGCTTTCAAGCCCAAAGGCCTTCACTTTGAATAGAAATGCAGCTTCTGGTGTTTCCTCTGTTTAAGCAAGGAAAGCAGGGTGACTGAGAATGCATTGGTTCGTTTCTGACCTGTTTCTATGCTCAGCATATTTCTCTCCTGGCCCATAGACATGGGAGACTGTCCCAACGCTGGGGCTGATTTCTGCTTCCAGTTCCCTCCAATGACCCTTGCAGTGGGGTTGGCTGGCAGCCGAGGGAGCGGGCCATTCCGGGGGTGTAGCAGCAAGGGTCAGCTCTTTCCCCCATGTTTCTTGCCTCTTTAAGCTAAGTTTTGCTCCCCATGAACTGTAACAAAAATGTCATTTATCAAGGAAGGTGCTCCATACATATTTAACACTGAAAGGGAATCTCAGAAGTGGACACATGAGGCAATTACATATGTATTTTTCTGTCCTAATTAGACTGAACTCTTTAATTGCGGGATGCATTTCTGACCTTTTTTTTTTTTTTTTTTTTTTTTNTTTTGCATTAAAGAAATAACTCCTCTTTTAGCAGGGCTGAGCTAAACCCCAAGAGAAAAGGTGAGGAAGGAAGAATAATTAACAATGTCAAGGATGCTGCCTGCCACAGGAGCACTGCTGCATCTCCCATTAAAGTGTACCCCTCCTGGAACCATGTCCGTGATGGTCCTGGGACCGGAGACCTGGTGGCCAGGGCTGGGTTGTCACCAGCATGTGGGGGATTAAGTGACTGAAATACAAGCAACAGCTGTCACTTCGACACCAAGGGGTGCGTTTAGCTTCATGGACACTAGTGAACTTTACAGAGTCAAAATGGAGAAGAATTGTGTTACACGTATAACGTGTTAAATGTCTATGGGGATGGGAATTCCCTCTTTATTGTAACTCCTAATATTTATTTATGTGATGATAGGGCCTCAGAATGGCTGAGCTGTACTATGCACTGAAAAGAGGGGTCTGATGACAACCAAGCTCTCCATCAGGATCTAACACACAAGAAAACCAGACGATCAGTTTTGGAAGACCAGGGACAGGAAAATATCTGGGTTTTGTGTGAAATCTCTTATGGACATCAAACCATATTTGTGACCATAAGGAGCAGGCACTGGTGTGGGTACGGCGGATGCTCACAGCTTTGACAGGGCTCCATTTGGGGCAACTCTGGAATCCACAACAGCAATTCGTGGAGGATAATAAAACATTTAAAAGAGGAGATTTACAACATTTTAAGGCAGCTCACCTTCCTCCTGCCCAGCGTGGGCACAGAGCACACAGGAGCAGAGGGGTGGCATTGGTAACGTCATGGGTGGGCACGAGGTGCCACCGCAGCAGAGTTTGGGGCTGGCTCATGTCCCTCTGCCCAGCCTGGCCAGGTGCAGGTGGTTTTCACCACACAACAGCATGACAAAGGCACCTCTAGGGACCTGAGACATGGGGGTGTTATTTAGGATGGGGGGGTGTGCGGGAGTGAGGCAGCTTTATTATGCCTCGCAAAAATAAAATCAGGAGAGATAAAGACAACACTTCCATTTGAAAAGAGGGAGGAATAAACTAGATAAAAGATATGAATTCTTCCTCCAAGACAGACTACTAAATAGGCTCTTCTTGTTCACTGAGGTTTGGTAATGCGAGTTGACAGGATATTAAGGTTATTTCAGGTTCTTCTGTCTCCCAGGGTCATAAGCTTTCTGCTATGCATGTTAATCCTTCTTAGCATTCCTCCGAGTAGCTACATAAGTAGGGCAATCAGTTTAGTATGTACTCTTCCCGTTTACAGCCTAGTTGGGAGGAGAAACCTACTAATTAACAGAATACCCCCAGAAAATCAGGAGATATTTTAATATTACAGAGACATTGCACAATGTCCTGTGATTAAGAAAACATAAACCTTCCTCCGAAATATTTCAGGGATGAGAGGAGGAGGTGATCCAACTGAGAAGGAACCAGGAGCCATTTATCCCGCAGCCTTTCCCTCTGCCCATCCGGGGCATCCCCCCAGATGGTTGGGTGACCCCACACAGGGCTGCCTGACCCCCATCTCTGTATGACTTAAAACAAAAGCCTGAGTCTCATTACAAGCACAGGATTCCCTCCCAAATAGCAGCTGAAGAGTTACTGGCCGTGCTGTGCTGGAGGATGCTCGTGCATCGTTCGTGATGCTGTGGACCAGTGTCTGACTCAACAGTGCATCCCCAGCCCTCACTGTGATACACACCTGAAGGTGTCCACCTTTTTTGCAGGTCGTTCAAAATCCCACTAGCGTTCAAGCAGATGCTACAGTGACATCAGTGAATAATATTAAAAATAATAGCGCTCATTTTGAGCCTGATATTTTGAAAAGCCAAATAATCACCCTGAAATTCTCTGCTCCACCACCTTGTTCAGCATGACTCACTCCAAATTCCCAAGTGCCTTCCAAACTATCTAATACAACCTGCAAACCATTCCTCTGTCTTAGTAACTGCACTTGTTCTGGGGAGCACCAGAGCACATAACAGAGGGTGAGCTGGGCTGGGGGCACCTCTGCTCCTTTCTTAGCTACTGCTACAATGGATGAAATGTACCAGCATTCAATTAAAATGAGTTAGTAAAAATAAGAGAAAGTATCTAAATATTTTGCTTTGAGGTGGCATTTAACAAAATATTTTTTAATTTTTATTTACTTTTTTAAAAAATTTCTGCAAGAAAGTAAAAATATTTGCCCTGATCTCTCATTTAGTCAGAGATCTTTAGCAGGCAACTGATTAGACACTTCTGTTCTTTACTCTTCCCTTTAGCAATGGGAATGCATTTCTGCTCTGCAGCTGGGAGAGGGGTTTTTGCCTAGGCCTAAATAATCTGTAGTTTCTTCAGAGGCTGGTTGCACATGGAAAAAAACCCAACATACAGATTTCTTTTAAAGGCTGACACATGAAGTGTGTTAAGTATTTTCACCTTTTAGGATGGGATTTTTTTTCTGAAAGAGAGAAGGAGACATTTCATATTATTTCGTAATACCTCACTCCTGGGGAAAGGAATGCTATTCAGCCAACGGAGTAAGTAAAACAATAAATGATTGCACATTTAGAACAATCAATAAGGCGGTTACACAAAATATTACGTGATCCCAGATTAATGAGGGATGACAAATTCCCCAAAAGGATAAAACATAGGCCAAATATAAAATCTAAATGAGAACCAAGTTAACAACTCATGAGATGAGCTGTTAGCACTTGTTGCTCCAATATCCCATGTTGTTTCAATCAAAGATCACAGCAACAAGCTGAGCATCTCCAAGATGGATGTGTGTATCATGCAATACATAATATAAAAACTGATGGGTATCTGTCGGGAGGTTGAGACGCAAAGAGAAAGCAAAGGAAGCAGGACCCTGCCTGGGTGACAGGGTTTTGTTCTTTCTTGCAGCAGAGCCATGTGCTGGGGTTGCAGGTCCCTGCAGCCAACTGCCCTTGGACCTGAACAGCACCAGGGAAAACCTCTGAGGGAAAGACAGGGCACAGAGAGGTTAATTTGAGAGCCAGAAATCTTTCTTCAGCACCCAAAAGAGGCCAGGAGGCCCCGCACCCAGCACTGCTCCTTGCTCTGGTGGGAAGGCACCCATCCTAACAACCAAAAGGGGCAATTCCAGCCCCAAAATCTCCTCCTTGCTCAGTCAGGGTGCTGGGAGAGGAACGGTCCCCCAGCCTCTCATGACACAGATACAAAGCAAAAGCTCATCTGCTTCATCTTCTCCTCCTTTACTATACACCAGCTGAGTCATTGTAACAGTGTGTGGTTTTGATCTCATCAAGAAGGTCTGAAATACTTTAGTTTAAACTGCATCCCCGGAGGTTTAATGTGATTGCACAGCCTCAGCTGGCCAACAGCATCACCACAGATGTCCCACTGCCCAGCTGGTGGGAGGTGATCTGAGGGATGGCTCTGTGAACTCAGCCTGTCCTGCTTTGTAGGTGTCTGATTTCTCTAGCATCTTTTTTTTTTATATTTAATATTTTTAAAAATTGTTTTTACTTTTCTTTTTCAGCCTAGGTAGAGAAATCACAGAACTTTTCATATCAGATGTACTGGGATGTTGCCATGTAAATGGGTTTGAGGTTTTGTGCCCTTGGCTGCTGCTGAGGCGTGGAGGTGCTGGTGCAAACTGCAGTTTTCCTTAGTAGCAAACTGGTCCTTCCTCCAGGAGCCTAAACTGACCTGAAATGCCAGGGCTGATCTGATGTGAAGCTCCATTATATCTCAACAGTGAATGAGATGCCATCATGTCACGTATAGTAAATCACCTTAGATTAGTACAGTTTAAAGCCAAATTGTGGTGTTCTCATTTTACTGGAAATACCACTTGCCTTTTTAAACCAACATCACCATTTCAGCCATATCATTCAAGGAATAAAGTGCATCAGCTCGACCCGGCCAGGAACCCACCAGCCCTGTGCATAGCACATCATTGTAGCAGTGTGTGCAGCTCCATAGCGGGTTATTCCCAGATCCTTCTTTCCCCCAAAGCTTTAAATTCACATTCTCCCTTCAGCAGTGAGTGGTGCGAACCCCTTGTCCCCCCGCAGCCTCAGAGCTGCCATCCCTGACAGTCCGTCCCAGATGCGGTAACTACAACGTGGGTGGCCACGGCTTCTCGCACCAGAGAGCTGATTTAAAACATCTCAGGCTTGCATGTGAGTCTATTTATTTTAACATTGTGAATCTTGTTCATTCTCTAGGCAGTATGTAAGGGCTAAGGGCCAGAATCTGTGCTGATGTATAGCTTTTGCCATCAGATTTATAATTTAGTGCAAGGGGGCTGGGCAAGTGTAAGACAGGGCAGAAGACTGTGAAGAAGCTGCTCTGTGCTCCCATCTGCACTGCACTTCATTTACAAGGTAGATTAAAATCATGGAACTTTTTTGACCTCGTTTTGTTTGGTTTGCCTGCAAGATTTAGTCTTTGTTTCATCTTTTGCTCCTGGGGACTGTGCTGAGATTCATAACAGGAGCAGAGCCTGCAGTATCTGTCCTTCCGTTGAATGAAGCAAAATCAGAATGAAATCATTTTCTCAGTGCAGCCAGATCAAAGTCAAACCGAAGCAGGTAACAGCTCTTCGTGTTGATTTCTGCTTTGCTCTCCTTTGACTGGCTGTATGGGAAGGTTACAGGCGCGAGAAAATTGGTGCATCAGAGTAGAATTTCTCAAGACAGTGTTTTTCTTGCAGACGGGTCCTGCAAGACACCCCTTCTGCTCAGCTTGTGCTGGAGTTCACCACCACGTTCCCAGGGAAATGGAACGCAGTGTGCAGCGTGCTGCGGGTGCATGGCTGCAGAGGCAGCCGAAGTCTGGCTGCAAACAGCCCTTCAAACGCAGGGGGAGGTGGGGGCTCCTCACACCCTGTGCCAGCCGCACACGTGTAAATCATTTATGCTGTCACAGCAATTAGCTGCCGTAACCCAGAATAGGAGCTCAAAGTGGGACAGATCTCCTCCAGGTTTTCTGCTTACTTATTCACCAAGGACACGGCGCAGTTCCTCATCACTGCCTGGTCACACCAGGACCCTACGGTCTCGTGTCTGTAGCAACCAGAGTCAGGTTTTCCTGGTGCTGGGCAGAGTTAAGGTTATTAATTGGCCTTTCTCTTCTCTAGCCACCATCTCTAATGTTTGAGAGAGCTGGGAGGGCTGGGATCTCTCTATGCTCCAGCATTTTTTTGAGGGCCCAGCTGCCACTGACATGCAGACGGGATGACACACAGCCCGTGGCGGAGCACGCAGACACTCCCTGAGCTCAGAGCAAAGCTGGTTGGGTCGTTTTGATAATCCAGGACTTTTTTTAGCATAAACCAAACCAAGAGATGCAAAGCTGACCAAAGGGCAGTGAGGCACAAGCTAGAGCGCCCCAGGATGACCCTAACCCACTCGCCAGCTGTGGCAGGGCCATACTGTCCCATCCACTGTATGTTGACATCTCCTTGAAGAGCATTAATTCTCTTTCTCCCACACCTCTTGATTTTTTTCTGTCTTGGGACGAAAGACATTGTTTAAAATAATCTTTTAAATCTGTTTCTGGCAGTTGGTGAAACATGCTTTCAAGCATTTACTACACTGGGGAGCTATATGTGAAGGGTGCTCTAACTAGCCTCACCCCTAGTTAAGAATCTTCGAAGTGCAGGAGTAAATTCACACACACAAAATCAGTTTTCAGATACAGTAGGGAACCCATTAAGCTTTGTATGGTTATGCAAGCTGATACAAATGCCTTGTTAATTAGAAAATCAATCATGCTGTCCAGCTGATTGATGTTAATTCTACACCAAAAGGGGGAACAATAGTATAATCAAGACTAGATCATTTCTTCCCATTACAGGGAAGGGGACAAGACTGCATTTCAAAGTGATTCTGCTGTAATGAGCTACAAGAATATACACCATGTGGTAAGGGCTCTTTTAAGACGCGGCACATAATTTTGATCAATAATACTCAAATTTATTCTGGATCCGGGATCTAAGGAAATTTCATATGAAGATTAAAGGAAATTATAATATGATCAGAGGCGATCACAGAGGAGGAGAGCTGTAATTATCCAAGGGGCAGCATTAATAAATAGGAAAGAGCACAAACTCTGTGAAATCAGAAGATGGTAAGAATATGCTAAGGGTGCTGAAAGTGTTCCATGGCATCCAACTAATGCCTCAAAACTATAAAATAATCTATTTTTTTTTTAAATGATTACAATTCAAAAGCTTAATTAATTAAAATAATTAAAGGGCCCAAGCGATTCTTACCTGTGCCACAATATTCACAGCCAGCTCTGCCAGCTTGAGGCCTGGTAGCAAATAGTCCCAGCAGTTGTATTCATACCACCCCAAAGCAGTGTGTCTGGCCAAAACCTGTTGAAAAATACATACAAGAATTACGCTAAATGACTGGAAGATGACTGGAATACAATCCTTTCAACATAAGTCAGGCTTTGAAAGAAGAAAACACCTCATTACCATGCAAACACATATTGTCTTGGTTCCAGGCTAATTATTGTATAGCATATCCTATATAACATAAGACAAAGCCCCAAGGCTTGTAAGCCAAGTAAAATGCAAATTACACCACTGACAGAGCTGAAGGCTCTATGCAACTTTAATCAAGGGGAGGGTGCAATGTATTTGTGAGACAATTGAGAGGGCAGTTATATCAGAAAGAAAGAGCTCACTAATGTGCAGCCTGAATAACAGGATAGAACATGGGGAAGAAAATGTTCACCTTGACCACCAAATCTAAGGATATTCACACTTGTAAAAACCACCATAATCATTCTGTGCTGATGGCATGTAGCATTTGTGTCCTGGTCCATGGAAAATTGCCACACTCCAGTGGCTGTTCCCTTTCCTGTCTTTATCACTGTTTGTTGCACAGAAGCACACTGAAAATTCAACAAGGATTCAGGCCCCTCTGGGCTAGAAACACTCACAAAGGTAGTTTGTGCCCTGAAGAGTGACCCGTTTAAATAGACACAGTGGACAACAAGCTGATATACACTAATACCAGATGCTGTGAGTTACTAGATCAAGGACCCATGTTAACCTGAGGTGCTGGCATCCAAATCAGGGTGCTCCTGCCCATGGTCAGTAGATGGGACCCACCTCTGGGCTGCCCAGAACAATCTGCAAAGCTTCTGACTCACCATTTGATTTCCTGGCCTCTATTGATGGATGGTCTTTCTGCCTAGAGATGCAGGCATCCCTCCAAAACATTTAAAGCAGGTTGGAGGTGAAAAACTCACCCTCTCGGTGTGAGGAACAGACATTGAAAGAAAGAAAAGAGGTGTGAAGTGAACCACTGAAAGAGAACAGAATTGAAAATTAGGACCAGTCAGGCTTCTGGCTGATGTGAATCTGAGTGATTCATACTCAGCCAGCTGATTTTGGGGGAAAAGGCACTGGAAATGACTGACACATAATGTGGGAAACTGGCTGATCAAGTTGCTGTTACTTTTCCATGGTGAGTCCTGGTGAGTTCTCTGAAAGAGCTTTGCAAAGGCAAAAGACAGAAGTTTTGCAATGGTTCCTGCTGGCTGCTATGGTCTTGCCTCATTTCATTTAGTTTCAATATGGGCGGGCGCGTGTCCTGGGATCAAACACAGAGTCAATCTCCATGGTGTTTCACGTACTATGTACACTGCAGCTGAGACATTTCCAGTTTCACAACTCAAGAATTCAGAAATAGATGTAAATTTACACATTCCGCCACAAACAGATGGTGTCTTTGGCTGGCTTTCGCTGCATTCCTCGAAGGTAGCACTGAGTTGCAGAAGTCAATCTTTCTACAATGATCTCTGCTTGCAGGGGTTTTTGGGTTTGTTTTGCTTTCCCATTCGCATTGCACACTGGCAGGGGCTGAATCAACACGGGAGGCCTTACCAATCTGTTTCCTGTGCCAGAAGAGGTGACAACAGCTAGAAATGGCCACAAAACAACTTTCTGGTTCTCAGTTCTCCATGGCACCCAGAAAGACTGATGCGGGCAAAGACGATACTGAACCTCTGCCTAGAGTTTGTGGCTAACTTGACGCTCTCAGGATGAGGAATCAGGGGATTCCTCCAAAGTCACCTCTTTCAGCAGACCTAGGGAAAAATTGTCGGAAGAAAAGCATCTGCTACCCCTGACGATGCTGAGGACATGGCTACATTCTGGGTGCAGGTATATTTGGGTGGGTTGCATGGGGGCCTTCTCAGTCCACAGGGGTCATTGGCTGTGAGGGCATATTGCCTATGGATGGGACAGCTCAGGGGAATGGTTGTCCCAGCAGAGCATATTTAGGTCCAATTCCAGCAAAAAGTATTATTCACAAGGAAATAGTGTCTGGTAAAGTGCCCATGGGGACAACTTGCAGCAGTTTCCCATCTCGAGTGCAGCTGCTCCAAGGGCTGGGGAGAGCTTGACCACTTGCTGCAAGTCTTCTCGTCAGCCCTTATAAGCAACCACAGCTTCCTCATGCATTCTGTAGACAAAAAATTACCTCACACAAGTGAAATCACCCCAAACCTCACAACAAAGGACCATGCCCAGGGACTGGGCAGGTGAGGGATTTGTCTCACACTAGGGTGATGGTCTCAGACCCCACCTCAGCTTTGTGTCACCAGCGCCACCGATGCTTCCCAAGAAACTCATCTTGATCAAAAATTGCATCTCTGCATCTCTTCTGATTCTTATCACATTCCCTCACTGTTTTTTATCCTGTGTGGGCTAAGCCAAGGCACAAATGCCACAGAGTGGTTGGCACCAGTGAAAGCTTTTGCAAGACAGAATTGGCTGAGCTTTTGGGGCTGGTTACGTAAAGGGAATACATTTCATTCGGACCACCCAGAGAAATGCTTCCCAACGGTGAGAAACTTGAGTGAGGATTACATGTTACAACTGTGGATTCCCTCAGCTTTTGAGCTAATTTTGAATTTATTGGGGAGGAGATGAAGGAGAGATGGCAACAAATGTGCTCGGGGAAGCAGCTCTGAGTATTTCTCAGCCAGTCAGTCAGAAAGCAAAGATTTGCAGCTCTTCAAGCAGCCTATTTAACATTGGCACTGTACAGTAAAGGGAAGCTTGCCAGCATATTTCATTAAAATACCTTTCCATCAGTTAATAATCATTCGCTGTGCTTTAATAGCACTTCCCCTCCAAGAATTCCAAGCAAACCCATAAATGTCAGCTCAACCTTGGGAGAGAAGTATTCTTAGAGATATTTTATATGTGGGTAAATGGAGAGACAGAGAGATGTTCCCCCAGAGTCCTGTATTATTGCCCCAGTCCTGCACGACAGCAAGTCTTTATGCATGAAGCCAGATAACCAAGTGGCTGTTTGCATAACGATGGCCTGAGTCAGCGGCCGAGCCAGGAATCAAATCCAGGACTGGTGACTCTTATTCACTGCTTTTCCCCTTCTAATAAAAATTTTCCACAGATGCCGTGGATGAGAAGTTATATGCCAAATACCAGGAATAAGTAAATTGGAAACAAATGCACTGTGTGACCCAGTAAAGTGTGTTTACAGAAGAACTACTGCTACCATCACTGTAACACTGATCTGATGCATGAAGATAGATGAAATCAGATGAACAGCACCTTGGTTCCCTATTCCCCCCACTGATGCCTTGTGCAGCTTGAAGGTGGCTTCCTCACATGAGCTGGTTGGCTTCTGAATAGAAACATGGAATATTTTTTGTTTTGCAAGGCAGAATAATGGTGTTCTTCCTTGATCTGTCTTTTTGTCTATGGTCCAGCCAAAGAAATTTCCCATTAACTAGGAATTTTCCTAATGGTGAAACAAGTACCCGTGTACCCATGTACCACATTTCATTTAGCCTAAATTACTGAGGACAGAAAAATCAGACCTATTAACCTGCTTGAGAATAGAGAAACCTTTGCTATCCAGTCCAAGCAGAAATTGCTTATACTAAATATCACCATTGATATCACCTTTAAAAGGAATATGTCAAGAATTTCTCTGGTATTGTGCATGTGCCGCCTTTTGTTTTTTTCTAAGGTGTAACCTTATAACAAGTTGCTTCGTTACAGTGGGCCACACTCTGATCCTAAGAACTGCAGGCCCTAGAGTTCTCCGAGTGCACATAGAAACAGATGATGGCAATAAAAACCGGTAATAATAATGGCATTCTGTTGAGGATCGAAATCTGGATCCTACAGTGTAAAGATACGAAGTATATGCAGACTTTTCAAAAGCATCTTTCAAGGCATGCAAAGATATAGGCAGTGCAGGGAGGAGCACTTCCTCCACAGAAATACTCCAATAACCATGAAAAAAACACCTGCGTTTATTCCAGGAACTTGGAACCTTTGTTCTCACATACTGCTATTGCAAAACAGCCATGAGCCCAGCTCACAGCAGTGGAAACTCCTCCTCGCACAGGAACGGAGATGAGTTTGCTGAGGAACAAGGACCTGGCTCAGAGAGAAGATGCTCTCCTGCCAGAGAGTTAAACCAGCCAAGGAGCCAGGCAGCATGGGGGCCTGAAAAGGTGCCACTGGCTCATAGGGTTGTCAAGGCAGGTGCTGTGGGGAGCCCAGAAGTTTGGGTTCATATCTGCCACGGACACAGGCTCCGAATGCCATCAGTGAGACCCAAAAGAACCCGCATGCTCCAAGTCCACAGCATTCTACAATACATTATCTGATGTTTCCGTCCCAGCCTCTCTGGAGACACTGGTGTCCGTCTTGCACCCTCGGAGGCAGATAAGTAGGAAACCACACATATTTCTGGTAAAGCTGGACATAACCTCATATCACAGAAAGCTTCTGATGTTTTAATACTTAGCTGTTTTTTTTTTTTTCTGATTTTGAAAAAACCCCAAAGCCACAAATTATGTTTACAGGAATTTTCTCTATAAGGGAATTCCTTCCCAGGGAGCTACCTTGGTTTGCAAAACGGAGGCCAAAGGGGACCCCAAGGCCACTGGAAGAAGCTTAACTATATTGTTAAGCTGCTATAAGTTGCCCAGTCTTTGCCTAGTAGCAATGTGCCTGGAACGAAGTGTCTCTGAGGTCACGCTTTCGGGAGACTGTGAGCCAGGTTTTGAAGGCACCAGGCTAAAATGTCGCAGGTACACGGGTTAAGGAACAGTTTCTGTGTATCCTTGATGTGATGGGGCTGCAGCCTTAAGAGATAAGAGGAGCCAGAACAGCACGGAACATCTTATCTGTTCAGGGTCAAGCTGGCTGGAAAGGACACGCTCAATGCCAGAACATTGTCCCGCGTACTCAGTGTCTGGTGACATGCACAAAGATGTTTTTTTATCAGTACCGGTTTCCAACCCATCTTTTAATCTGCCGCTCGACCTGGCTGGCAGCCTGTGTTGGGGAGTTCCCCAGCCCGACTGCCCTTCTCCCTGCCTGTGCTCCTTTTGCTCAACCAGACGGAGAAAGGACAGGAGAGGAAACGATAACGTGCTTTTCCTTCTATCAAGACTAACGACCAGAGGAAGCACCACCTTTTAAATTAGCTGTCATTTGGAAAGCAGTCACAGGAAAGCAGAACGACTCCCCGCCCCAGATCTCCTCCAGTATTACAAGTACGATCAAGGCCACCCGAACGCCCGACGCAATGTGATGCACAGATGTTGATAAATCCTCCCATGTGAAAAAAATATTAAGTTGTTACAAACAAAACAGCCTCATAAACTGAGCTTTGGAAACTATGATAAATCAAGTTAGTCAGGCAGCAGAGCTGGTACAAGCCGCTGTCTCAGCTAATGCAGATTGAGAGTTCAACATGTGCTGTGTAGATCAGCATTTTAAACACATACTGTTTACTGGCCTTAATGAATACTAAAAGCCCAATAAGCAGAAGCCAGAGCCACTCAGACACGGCTTCATACCGATGTCAGCGGCATTGTCTTTCATTTTATTTACCAACGAGTTATTGATAGTGGTAATTTGCCACTGATAATGCTGCAGGTTATAAAAGAGAAAAATTAACAAGTGCTGTTAAATGAGGAAATGAGCTCTGCGCCCTGCTTTGTCCCAACACGAGAGCTGCTGGTGCCAGGCAGGGTTGCAGGCAGTGAAGGTGCTGGGGTCGCTGGTGGCAGAGCTGGGGTGGTCGCTGCGGCCAACCGGGATGCTCGGCCGCAGCCCAGGCTGCTATTAACGCAGCTCTAAGTACTACGGAACTGGGGAAAAAGAAGGGAAAAGAGAAGAACAACGCCATCTGGGCATAATTAAGCCACAGGCTGCGTTCACCCTGACACAGGGTTAGGTGGGACTCCTCATCCCCAGTTACATCCTCATAACTGAGTTTTGCAGAAAGCTGAGGGCAGGCTTTAAGCTGGAGACTCTGGTAACCCTGAGCTCTGGTCCTCACGCTGTTGCTGCCTTTTCTAGATTTTGACTGGCTTCTCAGTCGCACCGTTGTAAATCCTGAGTATCATCCTCAGCCATTTGTGGGATATATATATATAAATTAATATAGTTACGACCTGCCCAGCTTACTGTAAGAATTTATTTCATACTCTTTGTAAAGATCTTTGAGGACGAAACACCAGGCACAGGCAAAATATTTTTACCTATTGCTGCTAATGGATGGTATTTTTGATGTTAAATAAATAAATGCAGAAGGCAAAATAATACCAGGGAGTGGCTCCTAGCCAAGGAAAGAAAGTGTTAGGAAGGCAGTGTGGCCTTTGCCTGGGCAGGGCAGCGAGGGGACAGCTGGGGACAGGGCATGGCTTGGAGGTCAATGCCTTCAGCATTCTTTCCTGACACCCAAGCTCATGTGCACAGTGATTTTTAGCAAATCTGCATCCACTCACCAATCTCTGAGGCAGATGCTGTAAAACGTACCATGTTCTGTAGGTCAAATGAAGTTCAGCCGTTTGCTGAGCACCTTGAACTCCTGGGATGAAAGCGGCGTTGATGAGTTCCTGAAGTGCTGGCTCAAACCGACGTGCAGCGCCGAGCTGGGCAAACCTCCAGCCACAAAGTCAATAGGGTGCTGCCTGAAGAAAAGCACTCAGGAACCTCAGCACTGGGTGCTGGTGAAATAAAATAATATCATTACGGTTGCTGACGTTAATGAGGATCCAACACATTCAGCCTTTCAGATAAGAGGTGGTGTGTAGTGTTAGCACTGACGTTTTTGTAATGTCACAGATAAGCCGTGTGTCTGTGAATGAGCATCCCTGTAAGGCACTGAGCTGTACAGCAAACACTGCTGTAATAGTCACCATGGGGAGGCGAGGGGGTGCTCAGGAGCCACAGAAGAGCTTTTCCACTAAACTGGTCACTTGGAGTACTCTGACCTCCCAACACTTTCTGCTTTATTCATTTAGATGTATGCAACCATGCAGAGCACAGTGTGGCTTTTTTTTATCCTATGTTAGTGTACTCCTCACTTCTGTGGATGCAGGTCTTATGCACTTCCTGGAAAAGCAGGAAAAACATTGTCTAGTTGTCCTATTTTCCAGTTATTTTTCTACAAAAGACAGTCACACTGATCCACGTTTTCTCCACTGAAAGTGAACAGGCATCCCTGGCTCTCAGCTAGAAAAGCCTGAGGCAAAACAGGATCAGAGTCTTTCGCAGTTTGTAACTGATGGTCTTCAAGTCCAGCGCTTGGCTGTGACGCTGGCTGGTGGCTCCTCGGCACAAAACAGCCCATGCCTCTTCAAGGATCCAAAGGGATGATCACTATGACACAAAGGAAAAAGAGAAAACACAGTTGCAGATGTCATCTTGTGGGGAGAGCAGGTTGCATGAGGTTTTCCAGCCTGCCCACGCTGGCTGCCAAGCACGGCCTGTGGCTCTTTGTCCCACCAGTGCATGAGCTGCTCCTTGCCCGTTTCCCTGCTTTGTTCCTTGTTTGTTCCAGCAAGATGAGCTACGTCTCAGGATGGTGGATAAAGAGGCTCACATGGCTGTGCTGGAGCCGGGACCAACTCCGCTTACCATCTTCTGCCAGCAAACCTGACCGTGGCTGAAACACCAGCAGAAGAAAAAAAAAAAAACCACAACATCTCAACGTATGTCTGCATTTCACCTTCAGTTGTGTTCTTCTACAATTTTAACTTCTAATTTAGGCTAATTAATGCATTAGTGGTTATAGCTGTGGATTTATAGGTTTAGTTGCCATTAGTAAACTCCTGACATCATGGACTTCACAGAGGACCACAGCCAAGCTGCCGCTGGCTGTCTGCACATATGCCACCACAGGCAAGTTATGGGATACAGGGAGTTTGGATCGTAACCAACAGGCAAGAGACGGCTCCCAAGTACTAATTTAATTGTGAAACCTTTGATTTTTCCCTCCTCCATTTGCTGTTCGTGGTGCTTATGGAAATTAATTTAAAAGTATTGTGCAATTAAAAAAAATTAATGGTTTCCTTCCTCTGGAATTGAGAGCTTTCTTCTGAGCAGGAGGGAGGGGTTTATGAACATGTCTTTCCTTTTTAGGGGGCTGAATAGAAGCTTCTATCCTCTCATGTTTTAATTAATTTTTCTATAGTTGTTTCATTAATTGATATTTATGTATTGCTTGCTGTGCATAAATTCTGGAAACAGCACATAAGAGGATGTTCTCATTACAGCTCTATGAGTGCTTGGCCAATACTGGAATATTAATAATTGGAGTCGCATGGAAAAGTACAGTTTGTTTCCCTTTCTCTGAGGTTTCTGTCCTGTATGGTGCCTTCAGGGAATAAACAGTCGCTTCAAGAAAGACATTTATCTTGTGGACTGCAAGAATACTATGTTTGTGAAGCAAAATGGCAAACCAACGGGGACGCAGCTGAAGTACAGCCTGTGTAGCACTGAGTTGCTGGGGTGCTATAAAAATAAATATGGACAGAAAGCATCTTCCTGTGTGCACCTTTCCCCGTCCTGCTGGCTGGTGGTCCATTCTACAGGCAGCTTCCCGCTGGGAAGAGCAGGCAAGGATCCAGGCAAGTCATTTCTGACGGGGGATGTCCGCTCCCGTTCAGCACTTGAGTGCCCACCAGACAGTTGTGCTGCTGCAGAAACACCTGAGGAACAGAGGACCGCTTTTGTCATTGCATGTGTAAACTTCATCCCCTCTGAAATCTGCTAGGATCATGCTTCAGCTTAGCATTCATTCCACCTGTACTGGCTAATTTAACCTTATCAAGTGTAATTCTCCCTGTTTAAACAGAAAAATAAAAAAAAATTGGGGGTTTACGAGAGTAGCTGTTCTGGGTCTCTGGGATCACAGCTGCAGTTCAGCAAAGCATCCTTCCGTCACCCACACCTGTGAGCATCCCCCAATGCTCACACATGTCCCCCTGCCCAGATGTTGAAGCCTGTGCTCCTCAGTGGCTGTGGCTCAGCAAGGACAGTGTCCCTGGTTGGGGGGGACAGCAGCACCACGCCTGCCTGTGGGACCCCAGCCCACGCTGAAATCATTCAGCACAGCGGGGCTTTGCTACGGCTGAAAATCAAGGTCTGATGTACTTCTTGTCAATGCTAACGAGCTGTCCCTAGGTTGACATTTCTATGTTGACTCATGGCTAAAAGAATCTCCCCCACAGAGCAATCAGCCGGTGTCCTCTAAAGGTATGCGGCCTGCTCAAGAGTGGCGAGTTATGACCTGCCCATGGAGCTATTGTTATTTGAGATTTTATTAATCATTTACTACATTTTATGAGGTTAGTCACCTGCATCGTCTCTGTGCTGACACAATAATTTACCACTACAAGGATGAAAAATAAAATAACAGATCATTTACTGGCAGCTCACAATGCTCCTACCAGGTTACAAAGGCAGCTAGTAGAGAGAGATTTCTGCTGGGGAATCAAAATGAAACAAAAAGGGATGATGAAACACAGCCAAAAGGGTATCAGTGAAGATCAGTTTTATACTGAAGCATGTGATAATCAATTATTCAGAAACATGGTATTGAACTATCTCTCCCCATGGGTTTATAGACCTCTCACTGGCTTAGCTCTGGTAGCAGTTATCCAGGGATATGTAAGGGTATCACTAGAGGCCACAAGAAGACACTGATATTAGGCACATAATGTAGATAAGAAGGATATTAGAAAGCATAGAACTAGCTCATGTCCTGCTGCAAATATATATTACTCCATCAAGGTCAATGGCGTCTCCACCAGCTCTCACCAGCTGTGGGCTGGACCCACAGGCTGTCAGAAAGGAGAGAGCCCCACCAGGCAGAGGCAGCCTAGGCTGGGTCTGTGATGCTCCTTTTCAAGCTGGGAGCAACAAACGGGGCTAAGCCACGGGCGCACAGCAACTTTTCTCACAGCTCGGTCTTTTGTAGCGGGACACTTGGGGAAGGGCAGAACAATATCTCATCCATGTGTGTGGAGGACATGGACACAGCTGGCCGGGCAGGCCGGCAGGGAGCTGCGCCATGCACCCAGGGGAGCCGAGCTGGGCAGGAGCTTCGAATCTCCTTAAAAGCATTTTTCAAAATAAGCGATAAATTATTTATCAACTATAAATGGCCAGGATAAATCTGTTGGTAAGCAGCAGCACAGCGCAGTTAGTTTTGACAACTATAACTGACAATTTACAGCTGCTGGTAGATCGCTGTTAAGGATATTACTCACTTAGTCTCCTAATATAATATGTAATACTTACAAGAATAACAACCTCCCCAGCCTCTCCGTGTTGAGGGTCCCCATGACATTGCTCTCTAGCCTCCCCAGCAATGTGTAGCCTTGAGCCCCGCCATTGCTTGCTGCCCTGGGTATTTCTGAGGCGATGGACATTCGCATCCTCTGGTTCATGGCTCACATGGCAATGAAGCGCAGGATTTCTCTCTGGCTGCTTCTGCTGAGGTCTTGGGAGCTGTGGTGGCCTCTTAAAAGAGAGATGGGGGATGTACAGTGACCATGGGGATGCGTGGTGCAGATCTCTGCTCCACCAGCCGAAGAAACCGCTCCTCCTTACTGCTGCGTGCAAGGAGAACTGACAATTTATTTTCCAGACCTACTCCTGGGGCTCCCCCTACAAAGGGGACAGAGCAGTTCAGCTGCTGATGGTGAAGAAGATGTCTGTCTTGACCATGGGCAGGTGGTAAGACTGGGTGTTGGAGGGACAGAAACATGCTAGAACAGACAAACAGCCCTTCCCCCACTTAAGGCCTGATATAACAAATATGCAAAAGTCACATGTTTTGCAAGTGTAGAGCCTTCCTAGCAATAATTAGCTTCTAAACATTCCCCCGTCCTGTATAATAAATGAAGAGCATAGTAAATGTTATGAGAATAATTCATTATTCATCACGAATAACAAATGAAGGGAATAATTCACTATCCGCTAATCTCTAAAAGGGCTCCGCTTCTTTTTAATCACGTTGGGATGCTAAGTGCTGAGGACGAGTTCCATGTTCGATCACCCACGGCTGCTGCTGAGAGGGTGTGATGGCCACAGGGCCAGCATGGTGCTGCTGTTTGCCAGTGGTACCATCACACAACCTGTGCAGATGTCGCTTTCTGTGTGGATAAGGACGGTGGTGCACCTCTGATGTCCCCTCTACCCCCACACTCCTTCCTGAGCTCATGCATGTCCACATGTGACAGTCACATACCTGCGCACGTTCCATTCCTGCAGCCCTGGCGAAGCCTCTAGGATGCTGCTGTACTTTGACCACAACAAAGAGTCCTGAGGTGTGAAAACAGAATTAAAAGGCATGGTCACACAGGTAAAAAGGAAGAATTTTTTTGGCTTCATCAGCCTTGCGGCATATGCAGCACCTGTTCCACCTGCCTGCTTTGGCAGGGGGATGCAATTCTCCCACCATATTCAGCACCAGAGCCCAAATCCAGCCTTGCTCTCCTCCACGCCCCTCTTCCAGACTTTCCCTTCTTTACCTCCCTATGAGCAACTCTCCTTTTCCTGTTTCCCAATATCAAATTTCTTTTTCCTTGTCCGCAGCTAATCTGTTCTGGTCTTGCTTTCATCTCTCAAACATCATCCTGCTGGACTGCTCCTCCACAGGACTGAACCTCTTGCCAAAGCCCCCTCAGCCCCTTTCCTTGGGAACTTCATACTGCTGCCTGCTTGGGGGTAGCATTTGTGGACTTATTTCTGGTTTATCTCTGCTGATGGTTATTTGTTTATTGCTCTTCCTTCTCTTGTGTTCCCCCAGTGCTCCAGATGACAGACAGCACATAAATCACTGTAACAGAGCACAGCGAGCAGAGACAAAGTTATACAAACTGTGTGTGTGTGTGAGGTGGCAGATAAAGAGCGTTGGTGGATCCTCTTGGTGTCTTTCACAGCCAGCAGACACATCACATAGGGAGTACAAGGAAACTGTGCTCTCAGCCCAGGCATCTCCTGCATCCCTGACCGCTAAGGATGACTAAGAAAATACCCTTGGGAAAAGGGTCCCTGAAAAATACCCCTCTGTATGCCATGCTTGCCAGCTGCCCTGGGACACCAGCAACCCCTGCAGATTGTTTTTGTGCGTGGTTTGTTTGAAAAACCCCTAAATGCACACGTGCAGCTGATAGATCTGAGTATAAAAAACTAAAATTCTGCATTTTGGTTTTAGGAAGTTGTTATTTTTTATTCTAACCTTTCACCTGTATTATTGCTCCTGGATGTGAGTAAGCACTAAAACATAAAGGGTAGTAAAAAGCATCTGCCTGTTACACACTAACTGCCCTCATGTGAATTTAACTTGATGAGTTATCTTTAGTGTTTTCCAATGATTTCAGCTCTAGGTTTTGCTAAACTTGCATTTTTGGAGACTATTTCTGAGTAAAGACTTCCATCGGAAAATCAAGATAATGCTGGCAAACTGACTTATGACCTCCAATATCTCAAAATATTCACAAACCTGCTGACTAACCGGGTATAATTTTGTCTCTGTGGACTTTCCATCCCCGAATGGAGTGATTAGTGACAAAGAGGGGATTTATATTTAAATCAGTGTGAGCTAATGAACACTGGTGTGTGCTGACGGCGGCCTCAGAAGAACGTGCCGTGGTGCTGTGATGGGGAGCGTTTGAGGAGAGGACAGCAAGGGTGGGGTTCTCACCCCTTGGCCTTGCTGGCTGCCACTCTCCATAAAACCCACCACCCCAGCAAAGCCTGGGCTACTCTGACCCACCCAGCTAGCAGGAGTCAGACCATCAAAAGTATGCAACACCTGCAGACTAATGACATTTAATTAGGTAGTTGAGACGAGCAGACCCCCAGAAGAAGTCTAGAAGACACTTCCTGAAGACAAGTGAGACAAGAAGAGTCACACCAAGCACTGCAGCTACCTACCAGCCTTCCTGGGCTGCTCTTTTCCTCATCATTCCCTACACATACCTTCTGGCTCTGGAGGACCACCAGATTTGCATGCATATGCATGATTCTACAGCTACAACCCACAAAACCTACCTCCCAGAAACCTGCAAAGAGCCTCCTTAGATACCCACACAGACCTGCAGGTCAACAGGGTCCTTAAGATGATCCATAAAATTGTGCACTTCCCAGGAAGCCCTGATTTAGACAGACTGCTCTAATAAGAATTAAGGCACTAATCCGAACACATGCATAGAGGGTATGAGCTATGGTTTGACCTTCCACATATGCGCTCTTCAGAGACAGCGAGATGACCCACTTAATCCTGGCTCATACCGCTGACCTGCAGAGTGAGACCTTGGTGCAGGTTAAAGGAAAGTTTAGTAACATTTTGACACCTTTCATTGGCATTATGCCTTCTCAGGCTTTATCGGTCAGCTTTGAAGTCTAACCAGCTCCCTTGTGAGGAATTCGTATTTGGCACGGTTGCATGAGACATAATGTGGTAATAGAGGTAGCTCTATATCTATGGTAATTTTTAGAGCTGAGTGACATTTTTCAAATGGATAAGTTCACTGAAAAATGCAGGAACCGACGGTATTCGTGAAAAAAATTAGAAAGTGTACAAATGTTTCATTTTGACATGTCAAAAGAAGCGGTTTGGAGATAGGGAGTCATTTTGTTTCAATGTCATCAAAACAAAATATTTTGACTTTCTGTTTTGAAACAAGTTTTGTTGTTTAAAAACTGACCTAAATTTTAGGGAAGGATTTTTAAAACCAGCATTATGTAATAAAACGAGATAATTTTTTTTCCTGTTGAGGAAAATTCTTGGTTTCACTCATTTCCCATGGTTTTGGATTTGACAATCAAACTAAAAAATCCATATTCATCTCCCTCTCTCACTGTTAACACTCATGTCGCATCTCCAGCTGCTAAAAGAAAGCAATGCATCATGGCTGCTACTCGACATCTCTGCTTTCACTGTGCAAAAAGGGGGCTGCTAAAACGGAGCTCTGTCCATGCCCAAAAGCACGGTGACACCCTGGGTACATGCGACCACGGGTGACTCGGTGGCCCTGGCACAGGACATGGAGGTGTCTGCCCACCCCACAGCCACCCTTGGGCCCCGATGCACCTGGGCTTGTCCCCTACCAGGCTCTTTACCCTTATCACAGCTTTATTTAGCCGAGCAGGTTAATGAATAACTCCGTGCTTTGCCGGTGAAATGAACCTTCACCAGTGTCTTATCTCCCGATCAGGCGCAGCGAGAGAGCAGAAGAACAAAGACAGATTTGTCATGTCCTCTGTTACTCACCACCCGAAATGGCTGATAGGGCTCAGCAATGCGCCCACACCGCTTTTTAATGGCTAATTTATCTGCTTTCTGCTTCCCTTCCCACCTGTGAGTTTCGATTCCAAAAATAGCTTTGATCAAACAGTGGCTGTGGAGCTGGCTCTGTTTGTGGCCAGCATGGTTTGTGCTCCGGTTCTGGTGCTCTCAGAGACTTGGTTTGCTGGTATTTAAGTTCACCATCCTCCCCAGCAGCGCTGGCTGCAGAGCAGGGACCCTCTGAAACCATTGGGGACTTCATTACATTTAGGATGCTGCAGACAGTGAGCCCCAGTGTCCTGTGGAGCCAAAGAACCGCATGGACATCTCGTGGTGGGGAAGCTCCTCAGATGTTGCAACTCCTCGAGATGCTCAAAGCCACCCAAACCCTTGGGAGTACCCTCACACACTGTAAGAGTCTGTTCATTAACAGCAGGTGAGTTTTGGGGTTTGATGTGCCCCCAGACAGGATAATTCACCTGTGTGTGAGAAAGGGCTGTGAGCTGCCTCCAGTGCTCATGCATCCCAGCTACGGCAGTGTCTGAGCATCAGTCCAACCTGTCGTTGGATGCTGCAGAGCCAGGATTTCAGCCCCTGCTCCATCAACCCCTAACATATCTGCTCTTCAATCTCACTGATTTCTGGGCCTCAGCCTCCTCATCTGATTTGATCTCTTTTGCCTAGGGTCTATCTGGAAACTGGCCATTATAGCGTTTTCTGTTGCCACAGAAGCACATTCAGTACTTTCCCCCTTCCTCTCTGCATCCCTTTGGGAGTTTGCTGCAAGATTCGGGATTGTGAGGAATTCCTAAGAAACAGTAATTTCCTATAGGTTGTTCTCACACCCTTTGTGACACAAGAACCTTCAGCCATCTATTTCTAGGCACTGCAGGAGAAAAGGGAGGCTTTAGTTTCACCGATGAGCAGGAAGTCGAAATGCATTTCACCGCCTTGCCCAGCACTGCAGTTAGCAACTTCTGGTTCATGCATAGCATGCATAGTGCATTGCTAGTGCCATTTGCTCCTATTTATTTTATTCCCTTTTCCTCCTACCCCTCTCTGTTTCCTATAAAAACCCTGGGGGCAGATTGACGCTCGATGGCTGGGATGGAGCAGTGACTTATCTGTGGTGCGGGGCTGAGTGGCCGCAGCCACAGTGACTCAGAGCACGCGTAGCTGCTTTAAAAAAAATCTTTCTCCAGGACATCACAATTCAAAAATCATTTCCAGTTCTATTATTATTCTCAGCCCAGGGCAATCATACTGTGGTCTCCAGTGCAGCCAGCTCTGCCAGTCAATCCTGTTAAATACACTGAGTTTTCCTTCTAGTTTAGGGTTAACAAAAATTAAATTTGTGTGGCCAAATATAGGCAGATATTTCATTCCCATGAGGCTCTGTCTGCATTATTGAATCGCAGTCTTTTTCATGTGAAACAAAAATACTCTAGTCATAGCTTCTTTATAAAATAATATCCCATTGAGTTATATTTCAGTGAAAAAGGGTGAGTTTGGGTTTTCCGCTGCAATCACAGCAGCAAGGAAGGAATATTATTCAGGCTCCAGCAAGGGAAAGAGAAATAAATGCAGAAGATATGTACACAGCAGTGTTGCTGCTGCTCATGGCCAAGTCAGGCTGGGTTTAGAGAGTGGCAAACACTGGGTAAATACTCAAAACGTTCAAAACTTTGCAAACCATGTTGAAGTGACTCTTCATTTTCTAAATATGTAGTAATAAATTCCTCGAAAGGTATTCTCTGTCCTTGTTATTTGTTTTCCATGAGCATCTACTCCTATACAGGGATGCTAATGAAAAACTTCTTTAATTTGAGGGTGACAGAGCACTGAAACAGGCTGCTCAGAGATGTTGTGGAGTTGTGTCCTTCTCTGGAGACATTCCAGACCTGCCTGGACACATTCCTGTGCGATCTGTCTGGTGAACCTGCTTTAGCAGGCGGGTTGGACTGGATGATCTCCAGAGGTCCCTTCCAACCCCAACCATTCTGTGATTCTGTAATGAAGAGCGAGAGGTTTTCGATTTGATTTGTGGGATTTTTCACTTTCTCCTTCCCACGTCAGTCTCAAAATCATCCACTTGCAGATAATCCTTAGATTCAAAAAAAGATGCAGAAAAAAATCAAATAACTCACTCTCTCCTGGCAGTTCTCCCAGTGCTAATCCATGATGCTGAGACACTGGCCCATGGCTGCGTGTGCTGCAGTGGGGTCAGCCTGGCAGGATGCAGCTGCAAACCACCCACACAGTGATTGCGGAGGAGAAAAACCTGGAAAATCTGCTTTTAACACAGCAAGATCTTTAGGAACAGGCAGAAAAACACCTGTCGTCACAGCCTGGATATGCCTGTGCTGCTGCGTTTATTGTGGCTACATTAATAATTACGATCAATAATAACAATGAACAATAATAACACAATCATCATTACATTAATAGTAAGGATTATTATTTCTGAACTTTTCAGATTTTTATGAAGTTTTTGAGCGATGGACCTCCTGTTAGGCAAATCTGCCTTCACATTTGAGGTTATAAAACGAAGTAGCAGTAGGGATTGCCAGTCACCTGGTTCTACATTATCTCCATTAAATGTGACAGTAGGTAACATTAAATATAGATCTGAAAACCAATGATAACCAGTAACTTCAAATAACTTTCAGGAAAACTGAAACATGGTTAGCTCAAAAATACTGTTGAATAGGTTTAAATGTGTCTCTTTTACTGGTTGTTTTTTTTGTTTGTTTGTTTGGTTGGTTGGTTGGTTTTTTTTTGCTAAGAAGAAAAATCACATAAGATTCCTAGGAGAGTTATGGCTATGGAGGGAGTGAGCTACCTGAAATACAAGCTTTCTGCCTTATCAGACTTCTTTTAAAAGGCTTTTGTTCAAAATTACTCCGTTTTGGAATTTCCCCTCCAAGCTCTCTATCTGCACTTTTGGCACTTGCTGTACCTATGTGGTTTCACCCCAGAAGGATGCTGCAGACAAGTGTTGAATCTGCACAAATGTTTCCAAATCAAAACAGTCAAAGTGCTACTCTATTTCCCTGGTTCTCTGATGTTTAGAAATAAACATTGGCAGTGCTTATTTAGGGCTTTTTGGAGCATTTCTGAGCATGTCAGCAGCATAGTCTCTCCCAAACTGACGGAGCTCGCAATTTTGTTTGGTGACTAGGAAGTACGGGCTTGGAAACACCTGCAGCAGCCGTGTATTTCAGCCACCGGTGGCCCCTGGGGACACCCATGCTCAGAGCTGCTGTCACCTGGTGCTGGATGTGGTGCAGCATCACCCAGATCTCGGCCAGCTAAGTACCATTTATTTGTACACATCCCCTCAGCTCTCTCCATTTCTTTTCCCAGCTTTCCTGAATCTCCAGCCCCTTCCTCACACATCTTCTTGTCTCCTGCATCCCACACTGGAAGATATTTTTTCCACACCTCGCCTAATGCCATGCTTAAAAACTTATCACCTTCTCACTCTTAGATGGCATGTTTTGCTCTCACACAGAGAACAAATTCTAATATTTAAATTTCCAAAATAATTTTGTTTAATCGTTCTCTATTTCTTATCTTGCCTGTCTTGACTTCTTCCTTATAAGTCTTGATTTGCTGCTTTTAAGATTTACCGCAACATACAAATTGTTTCTATTTGTATCCGCATGTGAAGTCAGTTGTGAGGTGTCTTGGGAAAATTTGCTTTAAATACATAATATGTAAATAAACAGCGTCAGGGAAAGCTAAACTGGCTTATTGTCAATACATTTTAATGCATTTTCCACCTTAGGAAGTTTTTTTTAAATTTTCCTTTCTTATCTGTACATCATTTACATTATTGCCTTTTTCTGGGAATCACTCCAATGGCAGGACTAAAGGGTCATAATTTGATGGAATACATTGATGGCGATGTTGGATAAAATGTGCACACACTGTTCCTTTCAGTTAATATTACCAAGATAGCACGATGTTGGAGAAAATGGATGACCTACTTTTATCCTCTGCATTAGAGATATATTTTACAAGGTGGTAAGACTGCTTTGAAAATATATGCAAAACCCAGAGGGAGTTGTACCAGTATCAACCCTGTGACTTCCATTTCTACTAGTGTAAATAAAATCAGAATTACAGAGTAAAGATAAGGGAAAAAGTACAAATATTTTTGTGTCTGCAACATAGCTCCACCCTACTATTCTTGAGAAACTTCATGTCCAACTCTGCTCTGAAAGGGCATTCAGTAAACTTCAACTGCTTTTAATTATATTAGCAATGTTATTGTCGTTCTTATTGTCTAAGGATATGACTGAAGCAGTATTTATACAGAGAAGTAATATCATTTGTTGGACCAGCTGATACACTGACAAACTTTTGGCAAATAAGCCTGAAAAAGTGTTTCTGTGCCTGAAAACGTATCTGTTTGGGTTTTTTCCCCCCTAAACGATCAGTTAGTTCTAATAAAAGGTATTACCTCTCCCTCTAGACTTTGTCTCATTTAATTATATTAACATTGAAAATAGGTGAACTAAATTGCATAAGATAATTTGTTTTGTCCCCAAACCACACTGCTAGCTCCAGCGGGGCCCTCTGGTTCCAAACTGCTTGTAAAGATCTTGAGCATCACGTTGCAATTATTACTGCATGCATATTAACTCGTTTTAATGAAAAATATCAGAAAGAGCATAAAGCATCAGACTTTGGTCTTTGAAATAACCATTGCCTTTAAGAGATAGGGCTGAGGCTCACGAGGGTTGTGTCTACATGTACTTGTGCAGCGGCTGCCCTTGCTTGAGGTGTGCAAAGTATCTGCTGGTGGTGCCAGCACCAGGTCTGGATGGGTCTCAGATCCAGTCCCATGTGGCAGCTTCTGTATCTCCACCTTGCTGTATAATTATTTTCACGCTGACCCATTTCTCTGTCTGTAAGAAACCCAAAGCAGAAGCCCCAAAACACTTGAACTCATTATATTTCAGCTCAACACAAGCGAGAAGCATCCAAAACCTTCAGCCAAAATAATTTCTTACCAAGTTTGCAGCCAAATTTGCAGGCTCAAGAGAGTCCATGAATCACAGATAAGCAGCCAGCCATTTGCTGCATAACTTCGCTTCTAATTACAAATGGGCAAACATAATACATGAAGTCATTAATTCATCAAAAATAACACTGGGAATTTGATGTAATGGGATCAATGCTTAGATATGATGATGAGAAATAAAAGTATGCAGTACATGGGCAAAATGTAAGCTGCTTGGCTAGCAAAATGAAAACAATTTTTAATGCTGCCTTGTACCTTGACTACAGTGTTTATGTTCGACTTTGAACATTACAGAATGGCTCTGTTTTGGGTACATGCACGGTGGCTTCCTCTTAACATTTATTCCTCAGGACTGAGGATTTTATTTAATGCAGAATTTGGAGACTGAAGGGATTATACTTTTGTATGTCTTCTTCCTTGGAAAGTTATTTTAGAAGGAATATATTTGTTTCGTAGTTATCTTGGCATGTCTTTCTTTTTTTTCTTTTGGTATAAGTGCTTGCTCCCTATCTCCCCTTCTCCCCAGCTTGTTTACTCAGGGAATAAAAGCTTGACCTTGACTTTAAGGTCTTTGGTGTTTCAGACTGTACAGTCAGCAGAGAGTAAGGGGAAAAATCGATGTGAACTGTATTAGACAAGTAGAAGAGTAATGCATAAGTGCTGGGAATTCATCCTGGAAATTGAAACAACTGAGGTAATTCTTAAAGGAGAGCACGTCCCACTGATGCATCTCTTGTGGTTAAAACCCCACACCCCACTTTCTCCCTTCGGCATCCTTTTTCTCCCCAGATGTCTAACACACCTTTGGGGCCATAAGAAGATGGGGATGCACCAGGGCCCTCCCGAGGTGCCACGTTATCCAGTTTGGAGTCAGGGCACTAAGCAGTGGCCCATGTCTACACCTCCTGCCAGCTCTGCCTCTGCAACTCCAGGTATTACAGGGGTCACGTTAGCATCTCCAATAAAAATACATGTCAAAAGAATCAACAAGACAGGTGAGAAAGGACAGCTCAGCAGATAAGAGACGCAATGCTGTTAATGAGGGTGTCAGCAGTTGATAAGATTACATTTGTCACCAGTGGACTCAAAAAATACCCTGTCTATATAGTGTTTTGGGAGAAATTCTGCTGTTTCCTTGCTGTTTCTCAATTTATAGAGTGAAATCCTGGCTGAGCTACCTCAGCACACTGTTGGGACATTGAGGTCAGGGAGGCAAAGTCAGACTTCATCTACCAGACGTGCCTTTCCAGGAAGTCGTACGGATCATTGCCATTAAAATGCAAATCATGTTTGGTTCAATATATTTAAGTACTAGCAAAACGTCCTCAGCAATAATAGCAGGCTGTTAATACATATGTGTATGAAATTTTTAATTAATTAGATGGCATTAGAGTGCCAGTTGTGTTCTGAAAACAGCTCAAAAGTTCTCTTTTAAAGGGAATTAATATCTAATAAGACAAAAATGCAATAGCTTCCTGAAGGCTTAATTAAATGCTTAGGCCTTTATGGCTTTTGCAAGTGTTTTACTCATAACTTAGTCTGCCAGGGAATTGCACCACTGGTGTTTTCTGCAACAGGGGGAGTGCCCTGGGAAGTGCATCATCCATCAAGCTTTTTTTCTTCAGAGCCTTATTTTCCTGCTTAAACAAGGAATTGCTGAAAATCTTTGGGAAAAATGTCTGTCTTTACCTTGCAAACACCCTGCTGGAGGCAGGAGGAGGGGATGGAGGAGCAGAGGCTCCATGAGAGCTGCAGGCAGCACTGGGGACCAGCAACACACACGCAGCCAGGTTTTGCCTCCCTGATGGGAGACAAGCGCCACATTTGCACATTTAATAGGATTAGCAGGTTGATGTTCCCACAGATGGAACATTTGGGGTCTTCTCCCAAATCCTCCAAATGATGGTTCTGACCAGAGAATGATCCCGTGTGAAAAACCTGTAGGATTAATGCCCTGCGTGTGAAAATAGACGGCTTGTAGTAGCAGGAACGGCCATTCCTCATATAAATTAGACCCACATATATACAACCTTATTTGCAAATAATCCATAGGTCTCATCAAATAATTTCCATTTTCCTTTTATGCAATGCGAAATCAAACAGAAGACAGCTAAAGTGAACCTCAAGCTGAAGCCCTCTAAAAAAACCTGCTGCTGTGAAAAACATTGTTTAGGGTAACTTGAGAAGCCAGCTGCTAAAATTCAGTCACTTTTTCCAGAGCAGAAGAATTTATAGGCCCTATCTTCAGCACAAATAATCTCTATTAGCTTCCCCTGCTTTTAAAATTGGGTTCCAGTAACCCTTATTTATTATGCTTTCTCAGGACCACACAAATTAGACAAAAATAGCATGGTAGTCTATTTTCTGTTTAAGCATGTAAAGCAAGTATGTACAATGTCTAGCACTAAGAGTTTCAGTCATGGTTTTATTTCCATAACATTTTCAGAGCCCCAGATGCTATTGCTTAAAGCCATCCTCTATACCAGCAGATCTCCTTCAGTACTACTGCGTTATAAATAACACTAATAGTAGTAATAATAGCGACGAGTTCTTACGTTATCTCATATCTTTCTTCAATTTTGTTTCTTGCAGCGCCATGTCCGGATATTTTGTCTGAGCTGATGGGAAGAAGGGGCATTGATTTTCTCAAGATTGCTGACTTTTTCTCGTGCCATTTAGTGCCAAGGGCTGGTATAAATCGCACCAGGGGCACAATGTGGCCAGGCTGCCTTGTGCCGGGGTCGGGGCTGCAGCACCGCCTGCTTGCTCAGACTCTTCTCAGCAGGGGCCTTGCTTGAGAACTCGGTGTATTTTTAGTTGAGCTATGTGAGGGATAAAAGTAGGGCACTGGCGCTCAGCAGAACCGTACAGACAGGTTTTGCATACAGAGCAAAACTGGAGAATGTGGAGAGGGGGGTTGGGCTGCTTCTTCCTTTTCTTTCATTCTGCTGACTTGGCGCAAAAGTTGAAAATCAGGTTTTACCTAGTGAACTTCGATGAGTTTGTACGGTACATATGTGAGAGAAAAACAGTCTGTTCAGAGCCAGAGAGGAGCGAGCACTCCCCCACCAGCCAGGTCTGCATTGCCACTGGTGTTGGCGGGACCGATGGTCCCACCAGGGGAGAAGGAGAGAGCTGGGGTGGGAAGAGGTTTCGGCAGCTTCCTCGAGGTATCCTCAGTGTTCATGACTGGGAAACCGAGCAGGGCAATTGACATCACTCGAGGCACTTTTCTCTAGCATTATTCTGTGGTTTGGAAAGCAATTTGAATGGAAAATAAAGAGAATTGGAGGACAAATCAGAGAAGGATAATGGGACCAATTCAACAAGAGGAGAAGAAATGAAAAGAAAAAAAAAGGAGCGGAGTCTGGACTTGAAAACCTCTTCAGTATCAGCATTTCTCCCCACCAAAAGGAAGCATTTTATTTTCCCTGGAAGGAGACAAAATGAGCAGCAGGGACTATTGTTGTGGCAAGAACACCTGGAGATGTGCTAGCTGCAGTGAGAGCTCGCTGGCAGGGATAGCAATGGCATAATTTGCAGCAACATCTGCAATCGTCCCAGCAACCATCTCTGCTCATTAATTAGCAGAGGCTGTAGGTTTGCCAGACAGTCCTGTTGGCTTTTGCCTTATTACTGTACCCCTTAGCTAATGAGCCATCCTCTTTCCTTCCTGCTGAGTGAGATATATCCCGTCTGGCCACAGAATGGGCACAGAAATGCAATGTGCATCAAAGGGGGAGACAGCACTCCCCGTCATTTCGTGTATATACCCTGTGGGTCATATTTAATACAACCACATGATGCAACAGCAGTGGGCTGTAGGCCTATGGAGATGATAGTAGAGGTTCATCAATGACTCCTCTGTCTCTCCCTGTGCATCTAATTTTATGCTGCAAGGCATGCAACCATGTATGTATGATTTTAGCTCTCTGAAAATCTTTTGGGTTATATGTAGTTTATTCACAATTCCGCCTTGGTCCTCCAAGCTGACAAGCATGTCTTTTCATCTTGCCTCATCTTCTCTGCCTGAAGAGAAGAACCATGACACTGTCCTTCAGGAGTGATTTGGTTTCCACCAGTGAGACAATATCATAACCCAGCTCTGCTTAACCCCCATTTCCACAACGTATTCCAGCTATGCAAGAAAACAACATGCGGATCAGTACACAGGGACCCCCGGGCATCTTTGTCTGGCCATCACATTCCATCTCCATTGAGCACCGTCCTGCTGGTGAATTACTGTGAGGATGGAGAAAATGATACACGGCAGAGGAAGGCAGCAACATTTAGCAATTCCCTGGCAAGCTCAGCTTTCTTTTCCAGGGTTGC
This sequence comes from Pampusana beccarii, assembly GCA_013399365.1. NCBI lineage: Eukaryota > Metazoa > Chordata > Aves > Columbiformes > Columbidae > Pampusana > Pampusana beccarii. Next base: position 1,994,771 of record VWYH01005072.1, read on the forward strand.
GCTTATGATCAAATGTCAAGTCCTGGACATGGCTAAGGGACTGAAGGCTATTGCCTGGGGATCTCCAGATCTTGGTGCAAGACAATTTCCACCAAGCCGTGGCTGCCTGGCCCTGTAGGTCGTGCAGGCAGGATCCCGTATGTCTGTGCGCAGTGCTGAGCCTCAGGCAGCCTTGCTCAAGTCATTTCATGCACAGTTTAATTCTTTCCATAACGGGGAGGGGGACTTATTCCAAGAAAACCCGATCCAAAATGATCAAGGTGGCTTAACGACACAAGGCAAACAGCAGTGCTATGGCCCTGCTAGACAATAGCAAAACACATTCAGATACGCAGCTCAGACCTTGCTGCATTACACATGTAATTAGGTTGTTTCCATGGTAATGATCTAATTATGGTCTTCTTGGCTTTGTGTAATCACATTTGCTGCATTTTGGCAGAGCTGTTTTCCTTATTTTTGAACTGCTACACTTGGCAAGATGTTCTTTCTAAAGCCGAATAATAATTTTGCCTGATGGAAACCGACAAGTCTGTGAGTTTTTATTTAAAGCAGGGTTGAAGATACAAGACAAGACAAAACTATATATATAGCATATATATAATATATATGTACATATAAAGAAGGATTTTTATCCCTATAATTTCTATTCTTCCTTCCTACCTTTTTTTTTTTTTCCCAAGTGCTTAGAATAACGAATTGTAGCAGTGGCTCCCATGTGGGAGGGGAAACTCCAGAGAGCTTTCTTCTGTTCCAGGGGTTACTGATGGGCTGACCTTAGGGCATGAGATTTTTTGCCATCTGGCGGTAACGATACTGATTTCAGATGAGATGTATATGCAAAATGTATATTATTTCTACTAAGCTATTTCAGCTGCTGGTAAGCATGATACCTTAGAGACAGCTGGTGAAATCCTGGCTCTGTAGAAGGGGCCAAGGGCAGAACTCTCATTGATTTCCATAGCGCTGCAACTTCCCACGTGTCTGTTCGAACACCTTAGAAAAAATCAGATGCAAAAAGCCAAATCTAACAGCCTTGACTAACGTGGATTCTCCACCCAGCTGCCCCAGAGCTGAGCCAGCAAGGTGGTTGCAGGGCCCTGCTGTGCAGAAGCACTTATTACAGCCTGTAATCTCTCCTAAAGCAACTCTCTCCTTGAAGTCAGCTGCAAGATCTGGCTGTTAGTTATCACTTATACAGATTTTTAAAGCTATCTTGCGAAACAAAAGATATATTCTTAGCTTGAGCAATAAGGGATCTGGGGAAAGATAGGAGATGAAAGGTCGAGTAAGAGGAGCTTGCGAAATCACACTGGAGCAGAACTGTGGGCTGTAGTCAGCCAGGAGCTCGTATGGCAATTGACAGAGCTATTCATGGAAAAGGGTTTGATCGGAGTTACCATGACAATAGGAAACAGCTAAAAAAGATCTATGAAATGCTATATCGGTATCAAACCAAAAAGTTAAGTCAAATCCTACACCCTAGTTATCCCTATGAGTCAGTAGCTTCCATAGTAGTATTGCTAAAGGAAGGATTTGGTCCTCTGGCTTCGAAGATCTGGGAAAATAGGTATGAAATGCAAATTATGATAGAAAATATTTGTGCCGTAAAGAGTTCACTGCACAAGGATGTTGGAAATCTTGCAAATATTGTTTACAGCTCTTGCTTAGTTTATTGAATATACACACAAGACAACCGAGTGCTTTGGTTTTGATGGACAGGTAGGTATGGCTGCTTTCTGAATGAATACAATGTAGTACCCACTCTGAACACCCTCTAGGGTCTAGGGATTGAAATTTCCATCTCTAAGCCTTGACAGAGAGATTTCAAATCCAAAATGAGTGGCACTGAATTTCAAGGGCCCAGCAAAAATAATTCGCTCTTGAAAGCAGTGTTTTCTCAAGATATCAGAGGTGAGAAGAAAACCTGGTGTTGCCATTTTTGGAATGAATAATCATGTGAGGTTTTGCTTTTTTTTTTTCCTTCATTTGACGCACCTCTGAGTACAGGATCCCTGGAGCTTACAGCAATGAGCAGAGCCTCCGTCCTCTGCTGTTAGCCCAGAGAAGGCAAGCTACACTATTGAGCCATATGATCTCATGTTATGATTGGCAGAGAATAAATCTAACTGCGGTTAGCTATTGCCACTTAAGTTTTAGCAGATTGACACCTCTCAAATGCCAAGATATACCCCAATAGGCCCACAAGAAGTGCTTGTGAATGGACGGGCAACCGCATAGCGGTCGTGGTGAAAGTCAAACAACAGGAGTGGAGTGGGGTGGGATTTCAGGTCTGCTCTGTCACTGCTCCTAGTGAAGTGAATGATTTTTCTGAGGAGCTTCCAGCAGGTCACAGGTAACTGACTTCCACATCTTCCCTGCGGAGTAGGTAGGTATGAAACCTGTACCCTGCTGGAATGTCATTCTCCATTGATATACAGCCACCTCCTGGATGGGATGATATAGCAGCCGGCAAACAGGGCAATGTCTTAGTAGGACATTTTGTGCCTCAGGTGCCCTCCCCATACCTCCTCCCCTGTCTTTTCAGCCAGCCAGAGGGAGGAAGAGGAGGGTGACAATCAGCCAGAAGTCTGTGGCCCAAAAAAGGAGGGCAAGCACTGGGGCTGGTGGAGACCAAGGTCCCGCAACCCTGCTTGCTGGAAGCTGGAGCTTCCCAGAAACGTCTCACCACGAGGCCCTCACTAGGAACCCTCCAGAAAAGCCTTCTGCTGAGAAGCAGCCACTGGTGAGCGCCTGGGGGTGAGGGGTGAGCTGCCTGAAGGCGGTGGGTTGGGTCCTCTCTGAATTTTGTCCATGCAGCACAGCAGTGTTCTTATGGGATACACAACATAACCATGAGGGGTGTCATGTCCTGCTTCTCTCCCCGTCTCCTCCCTGTGTAAGAGCTCAGCAGGGACAGGCTTGCTTCCAGAAAGAATAATGCTTGTTACCAAGGCCCCTGTTCACTGAAACTGCTGGTTCTTGTACTTTGGCTCTGGTTGTGGTCTTGGAGGACACGGAACAGCACATGGCACTGTGCAGGCTGTGTAGAAGCCCCTGCTATGCAAAGCCTCACGTGTGAACTGCAGTAATCACCATCTCCTGCCTCCAAGGTATTGCACGCTTGTAGGACTAATATCAGAGCTTTCCGCAAGTCTGTGAATTTCATTAATGCCACCAAAGGGTTTACGCGTACCTGCAGAAAAGACCAGATCTCCCAATTTATTCTGCCCTTGTTCCCTTCTTTCGTAACCCAGATATTTGCATAATACAGAGCAGCAGTGCCAAGCACCAGGTGCCTCCATTCCTGCTGTTTGGGCTCCATATGCTGCCTCTCTGTGTCAGCCCCAGGGAGCTCTGCAGTTGCAGGAGGACAATTTTCAAACTGTGTGTGTGTAAATTAAAGCCGACGCTCAACAGCTTTAATTCATGGACTGAACCTGATCCTTGCTCACACCCTACCCATCAGATAACGTTAACACCAGGATCAATACAGCCAGATAATTACAACTAGTAGGAAAGCTAAGCGTATGTTTCCAGGTTTTTTTCATCAAAACGGAGTCCTAGTCATATGTTCCTGCCAAGGCTTATACAATTCTCCTTTATTACACTGGGAGTTCGCACAAGCCTAATACTGTATAAGACTTTTAAAATGAATACTCTCAACCACAAATTCCCTCTCATCCAGATCTAGGTCATTATCTTGCTATGAATCCCTAATTTTGCATGTGTAGGGGGGAAACTGTCCCTCTCTTTCCCTTTAGATCTAATGCCAAATCCACTGAGGTCAACAGCCACAACAAGAATGATTGAGAAAAACCAAAGACTGGTCTGTGAAACTTCAGAGGTTTCACTAGCTAAAGCTGGTTGACATAATTTCCCATTTTCTCCTGGTCACCCCAGATCTTGTTTCGCAAACTTACTTTGTCCTTTTGTTCTTTACATATTTGCTTTACTAATAGTCAAGAGAAGCTTGTCCTTTGCAGACATTGCCTTAGGAAATGATACTGGCAAGCAGAAAGCCATTTCATACCGCCCCAGAAAGCGTAAGTCAGTTTAGAGACATCCTGATTTTCTGTGTCACTTGGAACACCGAGGAGGACACTGTTTCTGACCACAAAATATTGACTGCCACGCCAAAGGCATCAGGGACCACTGAAAGCATGGTGTTGAGTGAAACATAAGCATTTTTCCCATTTTCACTTTAAATTATACAGAATCAACAAGGCCCACAAGGTCAGTGTACCTTGATCAGAACCTAAGCAACAGCTCAGTGATAGATAAATCTCACCTTTGCACCAGAGCAATGCGAGCAGGTGAACCCTCTTCCTCTGAAGCCCAATATTCAGTTCTGACTTCTAGGACATCTGGAGTTAAACAGCAGTATAATCCTGTAGTGGCAAGGAAACAAAATGACTGTGATCATTAATTGTACTGCTATAAATTCTCTGGTATAAGAAAATTTCATCTGTGCACACAGTTGTGAAAAAGCCATCACGACCATGGGCTGTAGCCCATACACACACAGCATATGTACACACAGAGAGATCAATAGCTTGCATATGGTGCACATGGCATAATTCATGACTTTTCTTGAAGGCTGTCACAAATCTGAGATCTATTGGGTGAGAAGAGTACTGGGGTAGTCTTTTAATTAGTCCACAGCTCAGCTGTGTTGTAAAATTCATTCTCTGACATTGCATCCAAAATTTATAACCTTTTAAATCAAAGGAACATCTCAGACTGAGTTTTTGCTAATCGGAGGTGTTAATGATAAAAGCACAAGCCTGAAAAAGGGACGCGTTAGACAATTATTCACAATATTCAGAGCTGTTTCTCAGGCCAATGTGCTAGCCGATAAAAATTAATCTAGAAAATATATGGGGCTCCCAGCTGTCTCACTCATATCTGTATATAATCTGCTTGGTGCTGCTGGAGGTGGTGTGATGGAGAAGGTGCAATTTGCCCATCTGTGGTGAAATGAGCAGGGTATGGATGCTACAGGGTCGTCAGCTCAACCACATCCACACTGGAGAGGAAGACATCTTGGTGAACACACTCAGGGCTTGGCAGCCTCAGTGAGCCCTAGACCTAGACCCTAGGAGAACAGGTATAGTCCTGGCTTGAGAGGATTTGGGGTGGTGTGGCAGATGACTGTGGCTCTTGGCCTCATGGACATTTTGCTTCAATAAGACCCACATGACCACCTCTTGGCTTCTTGGCAGCTGTTGTGAGATGCAAGCTACCTTTTGCTAGGATAGAGAGGAAAAAGACACTATCTCCAAAGGTGTTTTGAAGAGATACTAGAGTGTTTTCTGTAGAAACAACTCTTCTCTGCAAAAGTTTATACTGTGCAGTTGTTCCTTACTGCAGGGCAGTTATAGTGTACTGCTTTTTCATACATCAAAATATTAGTACTACTGAAGTTCATGGCAAAAGCACAACCTGACAACCCCATGTCACTGTCAGGAGCACAAGCCATCGCGGCGGTGGTGTAGCAAGTGTCCTCACTACCTGAAAAGTCATTTATGCAAAAAGAGGGCCAGTATGAGATTGACTGGCAGGCAGTTGTTAGAAAACATAAGAATTTAACCTTCCTTCGTGCCTCAAATCAATATGTTTTCAGTTATTTTGAAAAGTTTATTTTCAGCTTTGTCCAATTACAGGCTCTCTTGCAATGAGCTTTCCTTTCAAGCCACGTGGGTCTTTCATATTGAAATTTTTCATTTGGGAAATGTCTAAAGGCACATTTCAATCACTGAAAACCCTTTTCCTTCAAAAATATTGAAAAATATTGCTGAAAACAGCCATTAAATGTTTCAGTGTCTGCTATTCAGTGATTTCTAAGCACAACTGTTGATACCACTACAGCAAAATAAAACGGAAAATCCTTTGCTGTTTAGGGTAGAGTCCAGGATAAGAGTCCAAAAAGAAAGGCATGAACATAAAAGACTGACTTTTGACACTGAATATACTCTTTTTGGTATTTATTAAATCTCTATCCATACTCTAAATAGTAGATTAGTGTTTCCCAAATTAGATAGGCCCCAAGTAGTTTGCAGGGATTATGTGGCCAGTATGTTTGCTTTGTCCGTTTGCATTTTAATCAGCCCCAGATGGAAAGGCTATTTCCCACCCTGTTGAAGGATCTGAGGCAACTGCACTGCAGATTGTGGCCATCCTGGGCAAATACAGCTTTTTTTGCAAGAAGCAGTAAAATTCCTATGTTACACTTGGTGATTCCTTTTTTTTTTTTTTTTTTTTTAACGACTAAAAGACTTTTCAATATTATCAAAGAAAAGGAAAAGAATGATGTTTGGTATGGACCTGTCCATACTTCCAGTAACCCTTTCTAATTTTCAGAAAACAGATGTAAGAAAAACACATATAGTGCTTTGATATTCCAAGGTATGGGCTGCAAAGGTCACTTTGATCCTGCTCCTGCAGGTCTAAATGTTCTGGGGAATTCCAGATGCCTCCAGGGCAATTCAGCCCACCTTGCCTGAAGGATGGAAACCGCTGCAGGCTCCTGAGATCGCAGCCCGTCCTGAGAGCCCAACCTGCGCTCCCTGACACCCCCTGACCGGGAAGGAGTTTGCATCCCTGAGGAGGGACCAGCAGAGGCGTGTGGTTTGGACACTGCTGGCTGCGGGTAAAACCCTGGGAGCAGCACAGAGGCTGGGGAAAGCCCAGTAGTTACGAGCTGAGGCACCTGATGCCGTTATCGCTAATGCCTTCAGGACAGGGCTGCAATCAATTTCATAATAAATCAACCCCATTTTATAATATGAACCAATTTATCTGCCACGCTGACTTGCCAAACACTATTAGAGGCTGAGGTCAAACTGAAAAAGACATATCACGTTTTCAGTTTTTACTTCTAACTCCACATCTCAGAGGCACATTCTACAGTCGCTGGTTCGCAGCTCTTTACCCTCCCTGGAGACTTCTCCTTCAGGAGACTTTCATTTATAGATGGTGCAGACACAGCAGGAATTATATATTTAATACCAGCCGCTAACACGACAGCTTCAAGTCTGAAGCTAGCACCTTTTGTCACCACTGTACAGTATCTATAGATACTGAATAAAAAGATTATTTTAAAGGTTTGATTTGCAGCAGAACCAGGGAAATCCTGGTTTACTACAGCGAAGCCTATGTTATGATTTTATCTGTGGTCATTTAGGCTACAGCTCTGGTGGAGACACCCAACTTAGCGAATTAGCTATGGTAAACAAGACAGGAGAGAGATCTGAGATTCTTATTTATAGAAGGAAACATGCGGAGATGACTATAAAAGTGATTAATACATGACAAATACAGATAGCATTACTTTAAAGTTACACAGAAGAAACAAAGGAATCTCTGCCCTGAATGGTCATTGTACAGCACAGGATTGTGAAAAATTCACATATACGTGAGCAAGGAGCTGCTGGCAGCTGGGAACCTTGGACTGCACCAGAAGAAAACACACCGATGTTTAACTATTCGTCTGACGTTACAGAGTGGCACAGGCAGCTACTACCATTCCCAGATGAGCAAAGAATATTGATTATCCCATTCAGAAGAGTTAAGGTGTTGCTGAAGGCAAGATTAATAATAATTCCATCAGCAGTTAGCATCCTGTGTGTGTATGGACAGGAGCCTGCAAGTAAATAAAAGGTGAGAGATGTCTTTTAGGGGAGGAGCAGTGGAAGATGGAATAAATGGGCTTAGTCTAAAGAAAAGTTTGGGGACAGAATAACATAACCAAAACTGTAGGACAAAAAGGCACGGAATGAACTTGCAGCAAGCGAGATACAAATCAGATACAAGCCAGGCATGAGGAATAAAGTCTCTGACAACACAATGACTACCATGGCAGCAACAAAAATGCTGCCAGCACTCAGCCTGAATGAAATGGCATCCCTGGCAGCAGCGACACTTGCTCAGCTTTTTCCATACTCATTTCCTTGTAACTCCATACTTGCACCACTATTTCCATTAAACTAATGGAAATAAATTCCAGACTGTAGCAGGAGTATACAGAAGGACTTTACAATTCATGAGTATCCCAACAAAGCCGTCAGAACATTTTTTTATCAAAAAAAGTAACACAAGGGCCAGCACTTCTTAAGGAGAAGACAGAGCATGACAAATACAAATCTGGGTGAAGCACAGCTGAACAAGAAAGCCACTCAGTAGAAATTTCAATAACACAGGCAGTTACTGGAGATGCCAAGAAAGGTGGCTGGTTCGACTCTTCCTTGCAAAGGGAGTTCCCTCTGCTGCATTTATTTGAAATCTTTTTGATTTCGCACTTACAGCACTTACCTAGTGGAAGATAACCCAGTGTATTAACAAGCTCAAACTCTTATTATTCCTGGTATCTCACTTGAAACAAATATCTCTCAATATCCTTCCTTAATGCTATTTTTTAAAATGTTTTCCAGGCAGAAAAGAAATGGTCAAATCTGCAGTAAAGAAGATTACTTATGAGGGGCTTTTAAAAAATTATGCACAAAAAGGCATAAAAGGAAGGATGTACGCTCTTAACCTTTCCATTCCAAAGCAGCTGAACATTTTATATCCTAGATTTTATTTAGCTGATGTACATCTTCAGATGCAAATACGATTTGATACAAAGCCTGCTGGCCTCAGTGGAAGAGTTTCCACTGGCATTTATCAGTGCCAAGTCCATACTACTAATGGAATTTCTTAGATAGTAATAATAAACAACATTATGAGTGGTGTCGCTTTTGTTATAAATGCAGGGACGCTAATATTAAATTTGGCACTATCTTAGTATTCCTGAAACTCTGATTCAGAGGGCTGTCCATACCTAGTCATGGAGCAAACTGCAATGACAAAAAAGCAGCGGGAAAGCAGGCAAAAAGGTACAAGTGTATTACCCACATATTGAATGGGAGTGCAATGAAAGGAATAGGTTCCACAGAGCAACCACAAATTAATTCATGGTGGCCTCACAGATCATAAGTGGTTTGTGCTGACGACTTGGGTATCAACAGCTAAGAATATGTAATATTATTATTCAGAAATTTGATCCATGTGATTTTTGCATAATGTTAAAATTGAAAAATTGAAGAAAAATATTTCAGGCTGTCATTAAGGTTTTGTTTGGTGTTGAGTTTTTTTGTTTTGGTTGGTTGGTGTTTTTTGTTTGTTTGTTTGGGGGTTGTTTGTGTTTGGTTGGTTGGTTTATTTAATTACTAAAAAAAACCCCAAAACAACAAAGCTCTAACAGTTGATATTCAGTTGACCAATATCTGTTTCATCCTATCTTCAGATTAACCTTTTGAAGGAATTAAAAATAGAAAATTTAAAATAAATTAATTTTGTATACTTCAAAACAGAGTGAAATTTTCACATCTGCATGCCAAAACTGATAATTTCAAACTTCAGAAGCCAGATTTCATACACAGCTTCTGTTCATTGGAATTGCATTTTCTGAGGATTTTCTTCTTTTCATCAAAATGTAAGATGGGCAGTAGCTGACCCTTCAGCTGCGTTTACCCCATCTCATCCTGCCGGGGGTGCAGGGGTTGGGGCACCCATCACACAGCTGGACTGGCACAGTGACCCGCTGTCCCACTGACTTCCACATGATCCTTGTCTGGAAGGTCGCTCCTGATGAATAAGTGCACCAGGAAACTCTGCAATAACAGTAAAATACCTGCTATGAAGCGAGTTGTAATTTCTTTCCTGACATAAACCTTTCCGTAGAGGATGATCCCACAGCCACTTACATGAAACTGTCAGCGAGCACATCCCTTAAAAGCTTCTAATTCTGTTTTTAATTTATAGTATTTGACAAGGACGAGAATTGAATATCGCTGGTGCTGATTCCAGCACAGCTCAGCCGATTTGCTCTGGCTGAGCGCTGGGCCAAGTGCCCGACAGACCAAGCCATATATTCTGTTTTTTCATTAACAGATATTGTCACTCCACCACCTCTGCATGTGTTTTTATCCAGCTACTGGGGTCTGGAAACCATTAGGTGTCTTTGTCCATTAGACATTAAGGTGTACACGCATTTTCCCCGAATGTCGTTGTTTATCCTGCAATGTTTTAGACACTATGGGCTGGACAGTGCCTGTGGTTCTCTGGCCATGGTGGTGGGGAAGGACACGATCCCAACAGGGACTGTGTTCCATTCTCACCCAGAGCAGCTCACAGCCCATGACCTCTTGGTCTCTATCAGCTGCTTTGGGGACATTTCTAAAAGATAACTATGACAAAAATCTTGCTTTCAGTTGGCTTCAATTTACTGCAACTGTAGCTGCAGCTTCACTGGAAATCGGTGGCTGAAATCAATAAAGCTCAGAACCTAGAATCACCTTTAATTTTAAGGAGAAAAAGCCCAAACCTTGTGATACTCCAGAGGTGAGCCTGCGAGCAGCTGCTGACAAACCATTAGTTTTGAGGAGGAAAATAACTGCATGTTTTTAAGAGCACAGGCCCTGGTTCTGCTTGGCACAGGGTCAAACAAACAGCATCTCCTTGGGGGCCCAGATCTTCTCTGTTATATTATCAGTGCTGCATCAGACACTTCAATGTCACAGCATCAGCTCCTTACAGAGGGGAAAGAGCTTCCCTTGATTAGCGTGACTTTCTGCTCAGGAGGTATTTAAGGAAGCAGTTTCTGAGTGTTGTCTTTTGCGCTATGTGCTAGGACAGTTCAAGGTTTCTGCCCCAAGGGGCGCAGACGCAGATGGGGTGTGGGACAGCGAATCTCGGCTGTGTCTCCTGAACTTGGTCCAGAAGCAAACATCCAGCACTCACTTCAGTGCCGTCAAAAGACGGCAGAAGACAAACAAGGAAAACTTCCTGCTCTAGGCAGCCAGGGAAGGTAAAGGAGATCACCCTGGCCTGCTTGCTAAGGAAAGGACATGTCAAAGCTCCCCTCCTGCAGGCACCAGCCGTGCTGTGCTGAACACCAGCACCCGTGTGCCAAGGGAGGGTTGTTGGAGCCGAAAGCTTCAAACAATTTAGTAGAATGGTATTTTGGGGCCTCCCCTTGCACCCCTTCATGCGGTGTCAGGAGAGACTCTGGCGGGGCTGGTTTTATTTATAAACCTGCAGTAAGTAATGTGAGTGTTGCAATCAGCTCCCTGTGCTAAATGTGGCTTTGGCAGATCCTCTCGAGCTTCACTAAATCCCCCTCATTTAGGGAAGGAGAGCATCCTGGACCGTCTGATACCCTGTTTGCCCTGGCCAACCTCAACACATGGTGGTGCCCACTGTCCCCAAAGGCCTTGGGCAGGGCTGTATCGCAGGCAGCAATGCTGCAAGGAAGGCAGGAGAAAGCTAGGAACAATATAGGAACAATATTACCATGTGAAGAGCAGCTCAAAAAGTAGGAAGTCAATCCCTGGTAAAACCACCTGACCTTTATTCTCTTTTGTTTATGGCCCAGCGGGGCCAGGCTGGTCTTTGCTTACGGCTTTGGGCATCTCCTTCGGCTGACATGACCAGGCCAGCACTTGCTGGGCTGCCTGGTCTGGACATGGCATCCAGAAGATGGTGGTCTTCAAAAATCAGGCAGAGGTGTTGGGAAATACAGAGGGGAAACTTGAGAGGAGCAACAAGGCTGGGCTTAGACACCTGGAAAACCTGTGAGGGCCCCAAGACAGCAGTGAAACCATTGTTCCCATGGCACATATTTGAGCCTCTGCCAGGGGAAAACTTCTGAGGTTAAACTAGCAAACAAAGGCATTTTTCTGCCACAAAGCAGCTCTTTTTTGGGTCTGGGTAACCTAATCCACTTGCAACACTGATGGCAGCTCATGGAAGTCTTTGGTGGATGGAAGGGGAGGGAGGCAGAGGAGAGTGCCAGGGATGCAGTGGAGTGGAGGTATCCCACCTGGAGAACCACATTTCCATCCCATTTAGGCTCCTTTCAATAGAGGCACAAGGGCCTACCAGTGCAGATGCACCTTGTGGGATGCTCACATGGAATTTTAAGGAGCCTTATGGGGCTTTCTTGAGAGTGTCAACACCTGGTGCACAAGAAATTGCATCTTCTCCCCACAAGCCTCTCTGAAGACCTGATGCTGTCTCTCTGTGACTCCGTTCCCTCTGCAGGTCATGGTCAAATGTCTTATCTCCCAGGTGTGCTAAAAGAATAAATACATTAAAAATTTGCAAGATACCCAGGAACACAGTCATTTGTGTCAGGTACGTCCTACAAACAGGAGGGAAAAAAGTCTCTAAAGCAAAGCTCAGTGTCTTTGCAGATGCTCATGAACTCAGTATCCGATTGCCTCACAGCAGATACCCAGCACACTCATTTCTGCAAAAACAGGGAACACCAGCATCTCTGTGCTGACAGCTCTTCATTTATAGCGAGGGGGTCCAACATTTGGGGATTCCCAGCAGATTTGGGAGCGAGTTGACACTGATGCCCCAGGTTCTGCAGGTTGTTCTCATAGCAGCACAGTGCTCTGCTGCCCATGCTCACCAGCGTGGGGTGCTACCAGCACCTGAGAGACTTTGGGAGACATCTACGTGCCTCCAGTTCTTGGTGAGAAAACTAATTCAAAGTCTATACAGCAGCCCACCTATATGAGACATGTCATAGTTCGTAGAATTACTTCATTATTTCCTGGGTACCCAGCAGAGCTAAAATCAAGAATTTTCCCATCTTTGTAATTTTCCCTGCCTATACATTAATTAGCAATGGAAATATATTAATTCTTTCATCAGCAAAAAGGAGGAACCCATCATCCGCAATATTTGTTGGCTTCCAACCACACCCTGACATTCTACTCCTTTTCACTGCTCTCTCTTGAAAATATCGCATTTGTTAACAGCTTTTTAACGTAGGCAAGAAAACACGGAGCTTCCCACAGACTGTGTGGCTTTCAGGATAAACTCTCATCCTCCTCTGTCCTGAAATGAAGCCTGGGGTGAAGGACAATGCTGAGATGCCCACCTGGGAACTGTGGGGCAGAGCCACGCTGCTCAGGGACAAGCATGCCGAACCGATGGGCTACCAACTGTTCCACTGGGAAAATATTGATTAGCTTTGCCTTTGCCATCTGTAAATCAGCTAAGGGAATGGGTTTGCAGATGCATAGAGCTGCCTGAGGGCAGAAAAGCAGCTGAAGACGTTGGTACCCTCAGGTCAGTGCTGACAAAACACGGCATTATTTGAAGTTCCTGGCAACCCAGCCATTGAAAGGACGAGCTCATGGGTCATGTATTCTCCAGTGGGAGCCACTTGCTGCCCATGGCCTGCTTCTTTCATGCCAAGAAAGGGAAAGAAGAGATCCTGCCCTAGAGCTTGAGTGACTTCAAAATTACTGAATTCATAAATGCCTGCATGTTTACATTGCTATTGCCAGAGGGGAAGAAAGACTGCAGGATCACTTTGGGGTTGAAATCCAGCCCTCAGCTGCACCCAGGCCTTAATATGCACTGAAATGCATGGGCAAGCAAAGGGCAGGGTTTGGTGCCAGAACTGGATATAATTTCATGTGTTATGTCCACTTGATTGCCTACTTAGAAATTATGGAAGTGTACTGTATTTTAAAACTGCAGTCATAAGACAGCAGTTTCTGTCTGAATGATAATGAAACACTCCAAGGTTATGCTGGGACTTTGCTGGCGCTATTAGAGATCAGTTCAAAGATAGAGAAGAAAAAATATATTACACTAATAAGTGTTCCTCATTTATAAGTTCCCCTCCAGGAGTAATTAAATGTGACTTCTATTTTTTTCCCTTTAGATGGCTGATTTGTGGGCTACCTGTCATGTTTTTGTCTGAGGCTTGAAAAAGAGGACTTGAAGATCTGAGATATTTGAAGTAACAAGACAACCCAGGGAGAATTCCCACCTGGCCTGGCAGGAATCGCGCTGCCAGGTCCAGGGGCGAGGGCCCGGGGGTGAGTTTAGATGTGCCGCAGGGAAACAGTGCAGGGGCCTGACCCTGCAGCCTCTTCCCCCCGGAGCACGGCTCAGGGGCTCCTGAAGCTCGTGTTTCTGTACCTCCCTGGGTAGCGCTGCCAGAAACGGGAGGCAGAACCTTTCGAGGTCTTGGGAATTTTCTGAATTGCTGGGAGGCAGCACGCTGTGCTCTTGCATGGCTGTGCGGATTAACTCAGTTGTGCACCCAGGAATGGACCTGGCGGTGCACCGGAGGTGCACCCAGGGGGTTTATCCACCAGATGTCCTGCCTCTTTTTCTCATAGAATCATAGAGTCATTCTGGTTGGAAGAGACCCTCGAGAATATCAAGTCCAACCATTAACCTAACACTGGCATTAAACCATGTCCCTAAGAGTTGTCTATGTACCTTTTAAACACCTCCAGGGATGGTGACTCAACCACTTCCCTGGGCAACCTATTCTACTGCTTCACAATCCTCTCCATAGACTTTTTTCCTAATGTCCAATCTGAACTTTTCCTGGTGCAACTTGAGGCCATTTCGTCTTGTCCTATCACTTGCTACTTGGGAGAAGAGACCAACATCCTCCATTCTACAACCTCCTTGGTTGAACAGGTGCCTTTTAATCTAACAACATGAAGCCTGACATAAACATTAAGTATCACTACAGGTGATTTTTTGTATGTGATAAATTACGAAACAACTGCATGAAACACATTATAATCACAGTTTTGTGGCTCAGCAAACTACATCCAGCCTCTCTAACTCCCCAATAGCCATTCTCCATCAATGAAAGCTGTATGTGCTAGCAAGGGAAAACTCATCATCAGCAATATGTGATTGTCACCACCTGCTCTACCCAGGTCGGGAGGTGAGCGACTGCTGATCCAGACATCTGCGCTGGAAGTTAGGTAAGAACTGGGAGAAGAGCCCGGGACTGGGGGCTGAACCTGTGGGTCTCCTCTGCAGAGGATCAATGACAGACTTGACCTCCTGGCTGCTGGCACGGGTAGGCAGGAGATGGAGGGATCAGACGGGGCTCCTGAGCCTTTTATGCCACTGAGGCCAAAGGAATTAGCGTGGGAGCTGGGAGGGAAAAGCTTGATTCTGGCTTTCACAGACGTAAACCCACACAATTAAGGTCAGGGGCTTATCGCAGTTGGTTTTCTTTCTATTTTTTATTTATTTGTTTTCTTAACAGCTTGGCTTTAGAGACTGGATGGCTACATTTGAGCCCCATAAGCTGCAGATTTGCAATCTTCCCTCTCTAGCGCAAGTGTTTCGTTTATGTTTCCAGGCATGTGTTGTTTCAATTGTTGTTTATCTCCTGCATCAGTCAGTGAAATAGTCTCAAGAAACAAGGCCAGGCCAATGAGAAACATGCAGGTTTTGTTTGGATCGAGATACAGCATTCCTGAAAGTTGGCTGCACCTCAGAAAGACTCTGCGGATGATGGTCTTTACTGCTCTCCACCTTACAAACAGAGCTGAAACCCAGGCTTTTCCCACAGGTCTGGGGAGGGTAGAGGTGATTAACCCCTGGCTTCCCTCACTTTACTAGCTCTTTAGATGGTAAAAAAATTCCTTTTCTGAGCCAGCCTAAGAATAAACTTGGGTGACTGACCAACCACCCTTTTACTCTCTTTCATGCTGTGGGCTGGTGCTTGGTACCCCACTAACAGCTCAGGAGCATCCACGGATGACACCAGGTCTTTGCTGTGAAGAGGTCTGTGCATGTCTGTTTCTCCCCCGTCTCCCTCTCTACCATTTGAAAAAAAAAAACAGTCTGCTCAATCTCATTTCCAGATGCCCTGCACAAGCAATGGGATCAGACTGCCTGAACCTTAGCTCAGCCCCAGCATCCAAATCCTGAACTGATGCTCAGCACCAGGATGGAGGGGCTGACAAGTCTGGAAGATGGGCTTGGTAGCCTCAGCTGTGCTGGGCTGCTGCCAAAGAGCACGGAGTTAATTTTCTGTATGCACCATTCTGGCTGGCAGGGCCGGTAACAAACCTCTGCGCTCACAGCCTTCGCAAAACCTCTCCCTGCTGCCGAAATGGGCCCTGATCTGCAGGCAGCGAGGGGGAGGCAGGAGCAGGACCACTGCGCTGGTGCTCAGCGAGCGGGAGAGGAACCAAGCCGTATTTTCTCATTGGACTTGAGGTTTTTGTCTCCTTGAATTAAAACAAGAGGTCTTCCAAAAAATAAAGATGGAGAGGGGGGAAAAAGTGCTGTTCTACAATTGCTAGAGAGGTGACAGAAATGGGTTTCCTAATGCAAATGTGACAGCTCAAGGATTTACAGCTGAAAGCTCAGGGACACGTGCACATCGGTGTTTGAGATGAATGTAAAAGAACGTAAATACCAGCTAAAATGCACTCTAAGAAAAAAACCCATGCATACTCAAATCATTACAATTCAAACAAAGCAATTGTCAATTCCCAGGCAATTTACATTTAAATGCATAATATAATTCTCATGCTAAATTGTCTGTTTCCAGCGTAGTCTCCACTCAGAATGCTGGGGGTGGGGTGGGGGGCCGGGGAGGAGGAGGCTATAGCTCAGCTTGTGGATACCCACTGGTCTGGAGAGCTGTGCTGCGTGGCCAAGCTAGGTGACCTATATTTTGGATTTCACTCAATCAAGCCGCAACAGTCACGCTTTCAGCAGAGAAACCCAGAAACATTTTCACCTCCAAAGCCCAAAGGAGGTTGGGCAGATCTGGAAAAGGACTGTCAAGATCTAAATGCCCATGGGTGGGGTATAGTAACACGGCGTTTTTAGACACAGGCAGGCCCCTCATCAGATAGAAAGGACTTCTCATATTCCATGCTCAAAACCAACCTCCCTCCCAGAACACTGCTTATTGCAACACATTTCTGCTAACAAGATAAGACTTGCTGTAACATCAGCCCTCCTTACACGTCATCCACTGCCTGCTTCCCATCTGTTAGTCTCGATATTTCCTTAATCTCTTTCTCTCACACAGCTCCGTGAATAGTTGCCCTCTGTAGCACAGGGAGTGAAATTGGAGAACGCAACATTGCTCTCCGGGAAAGGCATATATTGGTTTGAAACAAGAAGCTTAAAGGCCCAGGCAGGATGGCTGTTCCCTGAGACAGCGCAGAGAAATGCAGTGAGAAAATGGAGGGAGAGTTGAATTTGAAGTGTCTATTCTTTAATTATAGATGTTCTTCCTCCAAACAGCTTTTCTTAACAGCTGGTCATCAATTACATGGATTTACTGAGGTTTTCAGACAGGAGATCAATAAATGGGATTTTTTTTCTTGGCCAGGAGAAGCCATTACATAATGGCTGTGTTTCTTCCCTCTGCTTGCTGAGCTATCAAAAACTGGCAAGCGTTCAAGACAGCGAGACTATTCTTAGATGAGGGGCACAGCATCAATCTCAACAGCCGCAGGATCATCTCCAATGCCCAGACCCTGAGAGGGCAGCCAGAGAGGGATGGTGGGGTACAGGGCACCTCAGTCCCCTTGGGAAGGTCACGGAGCTGGATGCAGCTTCAGGAGGCCGTATGTTAATGAAACAACAGCCTCGGCACAGTGGTACGGCAGAGTGGCATTTAAACATGTGCCAGATCTAAATAAAAACAAACCAGACAGTGACAGGGAATCATGAGCAGCTTTCCAGAGCTACCTCCTGCTCCATGTAGGAAACCTCACAGTGCGAGAGGGAATAAATGCCCGTAGTGTAACAACATGAGAACTGTACACCTTTGCTGTCTGATTTGAATGGATTATTTTCAGCGAAATCGAGGCTATCTGCACAAAAAAGGGAGTGTTACTTTTTCGCATACTGCAACCTTTCCTGTGCTTTCCATATAAATCAGGCTGCTGCTGCTGCTCTATGTTTTAAATGGAGAATCACATCTGCATCTTTGCAGATGACCTGTCTCACACAGCCATGACACATAAGCACTTCTAGAGACATTTTGGTGACCCACTATAATGCCCTAAGCCATCTGGCTACCTCTATAGCAGCCCGGCTTAGGAAAAAAAGCCACTCCCTTTATGCTCTGCGGCTTACCGAAAAAAATAAAATTCTGCAGATGGTTTGTGCTGCCACAACCTCGAGCCATCACGTTCCAGCCCAGAGCCACAGCGGCGTGTTCCTGTCGCAGCCAGTGCCATGGGGGATAATGGATTTGTCATCTCCTCGTGACACGAAGCTGCCATACAGGACGATGCACTGTCACCCACGCACGTCTATCAGCCCATCATTGGGTGAGAGCAGAATCAGGCTCATTAGGTTATGCTTGGTAGAAACACGAACCTAAGAAAAAGCCAGTTTCCCCCAACAGGTGCTGAGCTGGGGAAATGCACCTATTCCACTTTGGCCGGTCATCAGCGGCATCGAGCGAGGAGGGCAGGACCAGGGGGCTGAGAACCCAGCCTGAAACCACTCGTGTGTGCATTACGAGTGAGATCCCAGGCAGGGTGATCCTCAAAGACATCCAGCAAAGCAATGCAACAAAAAAATAAAAAATTGTCATGGCCCAAAGACTACAGGAGACAGAGTTCAAGCTGCCAGAAAGGCAGAGTGCTCCAGGGAGAAATGAAAAGATGAATTTCAAAGCACAGCAATAAAAGCACATTACAGCACCTGAGCCAAAACGTGCTCTCAGTTCACCTTCCAGTGTAAGATCCAGAGCAATGCTTGGACAATATCCACACGTATAAAGGTTTGATTTCAGAAATGTGAACTTTTAAGGCTCTTTCCCAGTACGACAAGCTGGGGCACAAAGCCATTTGTGGTGTTGTCTTTCCCCAGGCCCCAGGGGTCTTGCTGTGATAGTCCCAGGTATTACATAGTCAGCAATTTTCTTTTCTGACCCACGAACAAAGCAAGTATACTTCAGCTGTCTTGTATCTGACAGCTATTATGCCTGTCTGTGCAGCTGATTTTCCTTAAAATAACTATGGTATCCTACTGCTGGGTAGTCAGCGAATCCTGTTTGCAAGCAAGATAACCCCTTGAAAAAAACCTAGTCAAATGTTAGAAATAGCCCCTCAAGCAAAGGCTTCAAAAGCAAGTGCGCACTGCAAGAATGGCAGTGGCCTCCGATAACATTTCCAAGATTAATTCATACTGAATAAATTGCACAATAAACTAGGTTGATAGTAATGTTTTTCTCCAGGCCAAGGTAATGCTTATTGCCATTATTGTAGCTAGTACATACACAGAACGGAAGACAGCAGTGTTGGTTTGAACAGGCAAATTACACCTTATAAGCGAGATTAAAGGAAGAGAGAGAAGCATTTGGAGAAGGGGGAAAGCATTAACCTGAAGTGGTCCTGAGATCATGCCAGGCCTGTTTTTTGGGGGAGCTCAAGAAAAGTATTTTTCCTAAAGAGGAAGAGGTAGATCCTGCCAGGGGCAGCATCCCTGTGGTACCCACAGCCTGCAGCAGCTCATCCTGGCCTGAGGGGTCCCAGCAGCCCCCCAGGACCCTCCGGCACCAGCCTCACCGCAGACCCGCACCCCTTTACCCAGCAGCAGAAGCAGCTGACCCGCACCCATCACACACTTCTCAGGCTGCTTCCCAGCCTGCAACACACATGCATTTCTCAGTCTGCTCTGGGTCACCCACGTTTACTTTTCCCCCAGAGAGGAGGAAAAACAAATTAATGAAACAGTGCAGCACTCAAGACACTCTCCCCCTCGCCGCCTGGCTTCTCCTGTGAAGACTGCCAGTGCTTCACCTCCTATTTGATGTATATTCAGCAGAAGATAGGGAGGCGCGGTAGTTTCTGTGGACAGCAGAAATGAAAGGGAACGGCACAGAGGCAGGGAAAAAAAAGGGAAAAAAAAAAAAGATCTTACAGCTCTTTGATTGTGCTGCCTCTTTGTTTGAGGTATACAAAAAAAAGAGCCCAACCTGCTGAAGGATTTGTCTGCTCGAGATAATAACCTTTTCAGGAGACTTGTCTCACCTTTCAAGCATGAAATTCCTCAGAAGGGATCCCACCTCTCATACGGCCCCTAAACAGTGGGGTTATTTTTGGTCAAGGCTGCGATTCTCTTCTGAATGCTTTTTCCCCCAGTTCTAACCCGTGGCCACCGCTCGCCTGCGAGGGGCCGGCCACCCCGGTCGTGGTGGTGGATTGAGCAGGGGACCTTCTGCCCCGAGCGTGGCTGGAGGCATCTGCGGGAGGAGAGCGTGGGAGGGCGGGATGGGCCTGTCCCCACTGCAGAGCCCCAGTGTCTGTGTGCAAAAGAGACACCAAGCAAGCGGGTGAGCAGATGCACATGTTACAGGCCGGACGCTCACGGGGTGTAGATCAGCACACTGTCCCCAGACTTGCACCCTGCAAGGCCACAGATGTGGGCTGCTGAGAAGTTAAATTCAGTGATTCAGCAGGGATCTGTTCGGCTCCCAGGAAAGCTCCTTTGCTCAGAAGATTCATAACAGCCCTGAAAGAGGGGGACCAGACCAAACTAAAGCAAATCAACACTGTTTCGGGAAAATATCTTCTTTTCCCTGAACTTGTGAGAATTTCCTCGTTATATCTGCTATACATTTTTTTAATTATTATTGTGACACAATCCTGCAAACTTCTAGTCTTGGGAATAACTTCAAAACGTTTAGATCATTCTCTCTTCAACATTTGGATGTTGAAGTACTTTACAAGAGTTCATGGGTGTAGGCCAAGATTTTTGAAAGCAGCTATTGATTCTAGGTGCCTACATTTCTGGGTGCCTCTGTTCACGTCAAATTTCTGTAACAGGTTTTCATTTTCAGAGGTGCTGGAGTACCCAACCTCCATAGACTTAAGTCAGAGAAACAAAACCACTCATCACTTTTGAAAGCCTGGCCTTTAATCTGGCAATACCTTTGCAGAGATTTATTACTGGAGAAGTGAATCATTGGGAGTTGGGGGACACAACCAAAGTCACATAGGCATGGAGTAAACTTTGTCCAAAATCACCTTAATTGCAAGATCCTTCTTCTTCTTGTGCTAGCTCCAGTAGAAATGAAATACCTCCTTAATGGAAAAGATAACTATTTTCATTACCAAAAGAGTTTTTAAGGAGGAAGAAAAGCACTGTTGGCACCTAAAAAAAAAAAAAATCTACTAGCTTTTGATTGTTCTTTGGTTTTGTTTTAGATTTTTAGGAAAACAACAAAAATATTGAGGCAAAAGCTGAAAAAAAAGTTGGGATCAAACTGCATTTTGCCTGAAGGGCAAGCCCTGAGTCCTGACAGAGTTTGAAAAATAAAGACAATTTGTCTGGTACAAATGGCCCAGCAAATGAAGCAAGTGAAGAAAAATTGTAGTAATCAAAAGTTCCCTCATGTATGTATTTTTTTAGCATATGACAATGACACAAAGGTAGAAAGAAGATATGACATTTAAGCTTTAAAAATCATCAATACTGTCCTGGAAAGGGACTGATTGATGAATTGGGTTAATTAACTATCCATTACTGATATGTCTGGCACAGCATGCACCAGATCAGCTGCTGGCCGATGCCACACGCAGTGCTGGAAGGATTTCATACAAAGAGATTTGGAGCAGGAAAAGTGGTTCCTGCTTAAATAACTCCTAATGGAGGACTGTGTTTGAACAGCGATGAGAGGCTTTTATGTGCCTTCAGTGCAGTGAAAGAGCTTAAAACGTGAACTCTCAGCTCTCTCCTGGCCAGAAGAGATGAATGAAGGTTGTCATTGTTCAAGGCGTCATCACCATCAGGAGAAATTTTAGACTCTGCCAGGAAGGGGAGGCAGTTTTTCATCTGAGAACCCTTATCTATTGTGCAGAGCTCTATTCACAATAAAGATTTTCTTATAGAGACAGAGAGCAAGGCTCATTCTTGCCCTGCTCATGCTCTGTATGGCTGCTCTGGTGGCATAGGTGTGCTCTGAAGGACACCTAAAAGATGTGGTGGCAACATCTCTGTGGTGGGGGAGCAGAGCCAGCACTGGTGGTCCCCAAATACCCCATCGAGCTGTGGGCTGCAGGGTGGTGCAAGGACAGGAGAGAGTCACAGAGCCTCTGCATGCAGGGCTGTGCAGCCTCCCGGTGGCCCTGGGAAAGCTGCTGTGAGTTAGAGCAGCTGCAGAGGTTGCACTGACACGCATCGTGTGTCGCTTTGGCCTTCCCACAAGCCAGAATCTAGGAGAAGCAAAGCTATTATAAAGTTACTTTTGCTTTTCCCTTCCTCGACTGCAATTTCTGTGCCACATCCCTTAGGGAATACAGCATAAAGTGGGACACAAAGGTAGGATTTAGCTCATTGCAGTGCAGTGGTCGAGAAGAACAGATTTAGGGACTAGTGATACTGCTTTGGTTCAGTTTGTCTTTCAGTGTTGGTTTTACATGTCTGCCTCTAAGGTGAACTGTTGATGCGAAAAGAAACACGACGTGAACACAGACTAGTTTTGAGGACTTCTGCAGTTCTGACTGCTCAGGGAACTCTTTCCTTGTCCATTCATGCTCATATTAATCACATCTTTGACACTTTCCCACAGAGTATGATGGCCTAACTTGGACCTCTGTATCTGAGTGTCAGATAACATAGTTGTCCATCTTCCCTGGTGAAACAGGTTCCCAGGGCAAGGGATGTCAGTCATCATTAATCGTCTTCCTGAACAAATTAACTGTAACAAGATTTGACCACAGGTGCATTTTTGGTAGATCAAGAGCCACACTTTCAGATCCAGATACCTTTGCATGTGCAGTCCAATTGTAGGCTCAGACCAAGGTATTTTGTAGCCATTTCTCAGACACAGATGCCACATCCCTCTTAAAAAAATTCAGGATAAACACTGGCTGTATACAGAAAAGTAGCAGAATGAATGAAAGGGGCTGATGGGCTCTGAATTTCTCATCTGCTGGCTGTTAGTTTGTGACAGGATGGTCTGAAATTTGTTCCAAGGGAGGAGTGCACAGCACAGAGTGTTTCCAAGAATACAGCTTTTCTTCCAGGAATGAATTTTAATATTTGACCATTCCAAATGAACCTGCCATGAGGCGCTCACAGTGTGCATGACTGCGTTCACAAACAGGAAACTCTTCACCCATGGGAAAAAACACAGCTTTTGAATTCTGCATTTGACTGGGAGATCTGAAATCTAGAATTCTTCTGCTAAGCTTAGGAATACACGGCATCAGCAAAGGAGACCAGCAAAAGCTGAGAAACCTTTTGCTGGCAGTGGCCACAGCAGAAACAAACTAGGCAGCTTGAAAATCAACCAAAACAGTGCACGTTCCTCAGCAAACCAAGCAATTATTCATATAATGGAAAGACATTTGGTAGTGGTTGAACGAATAGTTTTGCATAGCTAATGAGCACAAAAACTGCGAAGGAAAAAGCACAGAGAAACTTGGGTTTTGTTGTTATTTTTCGCTCAGTGCTGGTGCAGGCCCTTGCAAAGTGACTTGCTTTGACCCCTCCAGCCACAGAGGCCCAATAAGCAGCAGCAAAGCCACAGGAGCCCTGGCCCTCCAGCAAAGCCTGAGATACTCCAGGGACTGACAACACTAAAGTTATTGGTATCTTCACTCCCATAAGGAAACAGCCCCAGCAGGGAGGCTACCACCCGAGGAGCCTGCACTGCTCTTCTCTGCTCCATCCGGATCAAGCCTTCCTCACCTGGGTTGCCAAGGAGCGTTTTCACACTGATCAGCCCACACATCCCCCAGGCTGGTCAATAAAACCGAAGGAAAGATGAAGCATTAGGAACAGGATGCAGGTTGTACCAGCCCTAAATGAGAGGATGTCTCAGGGATGTCAGGCATGTGAGAGAGGGAGGCAGAGGACCAGCCGCTCTCCCAAACCCATCTCCATCTCACGTGGTGATGGAACACAACAAGTTTGCCTCAGTGGCACCCTCGTCTAACCCCTGTACCCAGCTGCACGGTGCCGTGACGTCGGCTCCCAGGAGATACGGCGGATCTGGCCTTGCTGTTTTTACAGAAGAGACTAAAGGTAATTGAACAAAATCTGTTTCTGATTAAAGAGATTATATCTTGTAGAGTGTTTTTTTAAAAAATTGCACTTAAATGGCTTTTATGTAGCTTGTTATTTTGCAATAAGATTAACACCAAGGTGGATTGAATTACCTGTTAATTCAACACATAATTTGCTGGTACCTCCATGTGCTGTCAAGGATATATTTAAAGGTGTCTTGACAACAGATCCATAGAGCACACAATAAGGACATCATTACTTAAGAAGACGCATCCCCAAAGAGATGTATGACATTAACCCCATCTGTAGATGAGTAATCAGTGCTAAATCAGGAATGTTCCCTTTCAATCCAAAAGAAATGATGCCCTATAAATTCCACATTAAAAAAATCCTAGTAATTTACCACATGATTAAACCACAGTGACTTTTTTATACAGCAGTTTTGCTGCAATATTTTATCTTGGGATCCTAACAAAAAGATTTACAGCTCTGAATGCAGCACTCCTGATTGGAATAATCAATACTGATTTAAATATACTTTTAAAAAAGATTTATTTCCTTGTTGTGGAAAAGATTTAAATTGAAGGGTGCCAACAACTGATGAATTATGATTTAGGGCCAAATTTTTTTCATTTGGAAGAATGGTGATTTTAAATTCAATGAAGTTTCTCTGATGAGTATAACAAGGAAGTTTTGGCCCATAATTTGTTGAAAACCCACCAATAAAATAATTATCTTGTCACACTGACAGCCATGTGTATTTATGGCTGGAAAGCATCACACCCTGAAGACACATGACAAACATACACTTTCTCTGCAGCTTTTCTCCAAATGCTACTTTGTGCTTTGACTGAGCAAGGGTGGAAGAAGCGCCCTGGAATGTGGCCATCAGGTCACAACGAGTGAGCATATAGCTCTGCAGCCTCAGCGTGTTTACTTTACACACCTCAAGAATATTTTTTAAGATTTTGATTTTAAGTGCTCTGTAAGGGAGAATATGCTGGCACTTTCCTTGCTGCCACGCTCAGGCACCCACATGGAGATCGGGCGAGATCTGAGCCCGGGGACACCAGCAACTCCTCACTTCAGTGCCCTGCTCTCACCCAAGCGATTAATACTCTATATCCACAGAACGACAGGTGGATAAAGAACTCATATTTAATCTTGTCCATCCCCAAGCAGTTCATGATTGCTCCCAAGAGTCTATTCATGAGTGCTTTGTTCAGTTGAGTTTTAAATGACTCAAGAGCTGATAGGGACTCTACCACCTCCCCGTAGGAGATAAATCAGTACACTTAAATAAAAGACAAGATAGTATCTAGCGTGCTGTTTCTACAACATTTGCCATTAGTTCTTACCCCAAGGCAAGCATGAAATAAACATTCCCTGCTCCCAGGTTAACTGCCTGCATTTCGTTTGGTACAGTGTAGTACAGATTATGCTATCATCAACATACAGAATTAACGTCTACCCGACGCTGACAGAGACACATCCAATGTACATGGTTTGGCACCACATCCAGCATTAATTTCCCAGTCCCAGACACAAGGAGTGGAAAAGCTTTATTAGATCACTCAGTCCTGCTCACTGTTAGGCAAATGATTTGCTCCTTAGTGACAGCTTCTGGAGTTTTCTCCAGCCCAATTTGCAAAATCCTGCAGCATGAGGATCACCTCCCTGCGGACTGCACGTTTTTCTTCACATTTACATTTGTATTTTCTGCATCTTTCTTAAAATCACCCTTATTTTTTCTAGCTGCACTTCTAGGATTCTCTCTCATTAATTCCTCCCCCACTCTTTTTTCTGTCCTGCTACACAATTTTCCACAAGTTAACCCATCGAACTCACTATAACGACTGTGAGCTGCTCAGAATTTATTTCAACTACTTATAGCTTTATCATGCAGAGGCCTGAAGGCTGAAGGTGGCATCTCTAGCAGGTTCTCCATGGCCACTGGGGCAGGAGTCCTGCCCCTATGATAATGCCTTTGCTATGTCCTTCCTCCATCGGGGCCAGATCCCAAAGGTACGACGAGCTCTCTGTTTCCACCAGCTCTCTTCTAGCACCCCTGCTTCTTTCTGTGATGAGATGAAGTATTTCTCTTCACATGGATTAACTGCAATTTCCCTATTTTGAACGTTAATGTTATTTTGCTCTAACCACATTTTGCTTCATATCTAGGCAATTACAAGACAATCCATAGCAAATTTTCATGGGGATAGTTCATTACGTACTAGAAAATGTACAATAATGAAGCGTGAAAAACATGGCAGTTTGCAATGGCGTTTGCTTTTCAGACTGTGAATAAAGTGGGAAAATAGTGTTCTGTAGAGCCTGGAAAGTATTGAATTAGGAGAAAGCAAGATTATATAAAATAAAAAATAGGGCAGAGCTTTCCCAAATAAATTATGGTGTGACTAATAATGCATCAATCTTATTTTTTAATTCCTCCTAAAGCACTTAAATTACCTTTTAATTTTCATGATTGTGCAGTCACCAAAAAATGAGATTCTAGCATGTAGCTGGAAGTCCATGGCTCCATGGTACATGTGTTTTAAGTGTTCGCTTAGTGAAAGGAAAAACAAAATTCAGTACCTCAAGTGTTAAATCAAATTCATACTTATTCTGCTATCTGAATAAGCACCTTGTGCTGAAATTGTCCTTCCTCTCAGTGAATGATCAAACATCGTGGTGACAAATTGGTTTATCTCAGGCCAGGTGCTCAAGTCAAAAGACACTTTCAGAAGGACAAATCTCAGGGAGGAAAGGAATGGCTCTAATCACATTGGGCTCTCCTCCATGAGCAAGCTCTCCAGCACACGCAGACAGAGCAGACACTGTTACAAGAAATTGTACAGCAAGCTTGCCTCAAGCATTCCTCTCTCCCACAGCCTGTATAACAAATGCAAGAAATTATTCAAAAGGGCCATTCTTGCTTCCCTCAGACATATTTTGCTAAACCGGAGCAATAAAGATCAATTCTACCAAACTATTTCTTTTTCTCCTGCCTCATGTCTTTCTGCATCTGTCAACTAAAGAGTGGGCTGAGTATTTTAAAGCTCTTTATGACGAGGCAGGCGAGCGATGGATCTTGCACCAGGCACAGACTTCCTGGGGGCGGAGGAGCGGTGTGGGAAAGGGTGTCCTAAAGGTCTTGGAGAGCCCTCTTGCTCATTGCTAGCACTTGATGCAGACGTGTGCCTGTATCACATGGACTATTTCATTACATCAGGTCTGCATCTGCTCCTCCCTCCACTGGAAGGAATTTGAACCATTTTCTGGTTGCTGCCCTTTTGCTATCAAAGCCAGCACTTGAAACAAAATATGTAATGGTTTCAGAATAACCCACTTTTCATAGATCCCTAAAAATGGAAACAGTTTTAGTAGTAGTCTCTGAAGATGAGGTAGACTAAGGATTTTACAGAAGAAGAGGGCATTTGAGGAGCCTGCAGAATGCTCACAATGCTTGCTTTTAATGCCAGATTTTGTTTCCTGAAGCCTGAGGATAACAAAATAAATTGTTGGGAAGTAACTGGTTAAACACCCCAGGCTTTCAAGGATAAAGACCAAGACCCATAAAAAGTCAAAGTATTTCTGCAGGCTCTCCAGGAACATGCCAACTGTGACACAAGGAGCTACTCATTGCTGAGGCACGTCTTTGCACATACTCACTTCTCCAGGGAGACAATAACACCACCTCCTAGCAAAAGGTGTCCTCCAGGACCTGGCACTTGACCTCTACCATCCCAAAGCTCATTCTTTGAGCTTTGCAGGAAACAATGCACATTTCTCTGCATCGCCCCAGATCTGCCCTTGAACGGAGGCTCCCTGAGGATCTGCCTGCAGTGCTGCTCTTTGCTTTTCTCACACACCCTCAGGGGAGCGAAGCCATGGGAGATGCCTGATTTACCTCCGCACACCATTGCCAGCTTGGAAAGGAAGACAGGCTGTTTTTTCAGTGGAGCAAAGGGTTAAGTTCTCAATTATAAAACTGAGAGCAGAGTTCCATGAAGCAAGATGAAGTAATAAAATACAGCTACACATGATAGTTAACCAGATTCTTTCTGAGCCGTTTCAGAGCCTCAGCTGAAGAAGTGGTTGAGCTTCAGACCAGGGCTGGCTGCTCTTCCCCCCAGCCAGGGCTCCTGCTGTGTCCCTCCCCCAGATAGTCCTTCTAGCTTAAAATAGCCTCTTGCTGATCACAATATTTTTAAAGACTTTCACAAATGTTCTCTGAATCACTGATCACAAGAAGTAGTCCCTGTATGCACCTCTTATTAAATGAACAGCATTTGCTTTGAGTTCTTCATAAAAATCAAACCTATATTCTTTGCAGGAAATACGTATTTGGCATTTGAGTGTCTTCAACAACCTTGCTACCTTCCCCTTCCTCCCAGGCACACACCTGGCGCTGATTTGGGGTGTCCTGGTGAGAAAATGGCCACATGCAAACTGATGAAAACAGGAAGGATGTGGGCTATCATAGAGAGAAAGATGAGTAAGCACTGGAGAAGGCTCCAACAGCACATGGAGGGGCTGTCGTAGGTTGAGGGACCCCAATAAAAGAAATAGGTATCAAGAAAAGAGGACTCAGATATTTGTTATTGATTTGCAGCATCATTTTAGCTAATTTTTCACTGACTACAGGCAGTGGTTTCACTTAACCCTAAAAATCTGTCATCCTATATGCAACATCCTAGTATTGAACTCAAGATCTTTTTGAGGTGAGCGAATGTTGGCTTGCAGAGAACGAGTGCACTGGCAGGCATGCAGATGGACCTTATTTCCAAGAGGCTCCTAACCCGAGTTTCAGAAGTACAGAGAACTAGAGCTGCCCAGAGATGCAACCCAAGTCAACAAGACACTGAATGGCAAGGTGAGAGAGAAGCCAGGAGTTTCTAGCTACATCTCCCCAGCTATCATTAGCAGATTCCCCTCTCCTACCTTCTCACTATCAATGTTTTTTGGTGAAAATTAACATCTTTCGATGGCCGCTACCTGGCTCAGGGGCCCTGCCCAGCCCATGGCACTGACCGCCCACCCGGTGTCTCTGAGATCGCAGCTCAGCTGAGTTCCTCCAGCAGCAACAAGACATTCTGACATTTTCATTTCTCCTCAAAGTGTGTGTCCAGGGATACCCAGGGAGTCTTATTTAGCAGAGCATTGAAACACAAGCCCATTACTCTGCCTGTCAAGTTACTTATATGGTTCTCCATCACTGCAGTGCCTACTGTCTTTATATTGTTGCAGATGAAAGGAGTTTATCCCCCAAGGTAAGGAAATGTTAGCCTGAGCATATGAACCATGAGCTAGAGGCTAAGACCACACAGGGAAGTTTGTGGCTCATTGGGGAAATTCGCTGTTCTCTAAACCAACTTCCAAATCCTGCTTTCCTCATCAACTCTTCTCTATTTCATTACAGCACGCCCCTTGCCATCAAATGAGGTTTTTGCATCTATTTTTCTTTTATGCTCCAAAAATAAACTTCTGGTAGATTTTCTTAAATTTAATATTTTCCTGAAAAACAATATTTTCACAAAGATCTCTAATGAGATTCAACAGTCAACCCCCATGCTGTATTTCTAATTCTTGCATGAAGCAAGGAAGGGGAGCAAGAAATCATATCATTTATTTTCCCAAGGATGGAAAAATACAGCTAAAACAATCTTCTTGTAACCTTGTAAGATCACGGATCCATTTGGTTACAACAAACCCTCCTCAGCTGAATACTCTGATGGAAAAGCTTAATGCTGTCTCTGAAAATTAAACCCTTGAAATGTAGGATTTTTCAATGGGTTCTACCTGTGGAAAAATTGTCTTGCTCATCAGAGGTGCAAAATTAATTCTGGTGTGGAGTGATGCTGCAAATACTCCCCTACAAACATTTTCTGCCGGAGCTTGTTTATGTAGCAAAGACCACGCAGACAGTGGGGGGCTTCCTCTCATGGAGAATTTTAGGTAAAATTGCTTAATTTCATGAGATCTGGTCCATGCTCAAAGCCAAACAGCTGCTTCTCGAGGATGTTCCCTCACTCCCTCCAGATCAATCATCCTGGCAGGAATGACTTAGCAGGGGGCAAATTTCATCAGTGCCCAGGATATCACCTCACCCCTCCTTTCAACATAACAGGTTTTTAATCAGGGAC
The DNA here is from genome assembly GCA_013399365.1 of Pampusana beccarii. Taxonomy (NCBI): domain Eukaryota; kingdom Metazoa; phylum Chordata; class Aves; order Columbiformes; family Columbidae; genus Pampusana; species Pampusana beccarii. Next base: position 2,024,737 of record VWYH01005072.1, read on the forward strand.
TCTTTCTGATTACTCTCGAGTGCCATAAATGACCACGATTTGCTATCACGCTTTTGGATTATTACCAAATCTTAGTGATACAATACACACCATGCAAAAAATTATTATGGCTGCATGCAGATAAAATGTTTGTAATTAAAGAGCACTAACTTCCATGCTGGCTGCTTTAAACAACTCCCACTATTATAATCTTTGATAATAATTAATCCCTATTGTTTTACACAATTCAGAGATGCTTTGGCAGTATTTACCACGTTCCATCTGGGTTTATTTATTTATTCTAAGAAGCATTGCCATCAAGAAACCTGGAAGACCCAAGAAAGAGTTGATTGATTACAAGGCCCTATCAAATGTCAAAGCTGGCCCTTGCTGACCTCCCATCTATTCAGAACTGCTTTGATTTAATCTACAAACTGGCTGCCTCTCCTGCCTGTGAGTTCTGTCTGTAACCCATGTGTCAGTGTTTTGAGATATGACCTGCTTCATGCTCCATTCATCTCATCTGAGGGACGGAAATTAAACTGGAGGGTCAGCAAGGGGCACAGCTCAAAATACACACACATTAAACTGGAGTCTTTTGTTTGGGCCCATAAGAAGAGTTAGAGCAACCATCAAAAACGATATTCAAGTGGAATTGATTTTCTTTTTCCTATTGAAATTTGTAGTACTAATATATGTGGAAGGGTGACAAGCCTTGCCACAGCAGAAAGAAAAATAATCATGGCGCCTTCCCAGAGAAGTGCTTGTGATGCCTTTTAATGCTACAAGTATATGAGTGTGTTGACACCTCCAGGTATAGTAGTGTGCACAAGGCAGTATTTCTATTGTAAATTCAGTATTTCAAGCCTTTTTATGCTGATCGTAATGTTACAGTTTGAACTGAAACACAGCGGAAAGTTCATAACATGGATCACAATGTTTTAAAACTCATGTGTCTTGCTTGGGTTTTATTATAATTAGAAAATTCTCAGCTCCAGTTCTTGCCCTGTGCAACACAGCCAGCGGCTCAGATGGACAACTCACAAGGGTGACCACAGCTTTGCAGAGCAATTTGCATACTGGCTTTTACTTGGCAAGGAGATGAGTATGAAGTACCAACCCTCCATGGCAATGCCAGTTTTCACACTCTCCTACAGCTCTGGCGTGAGCTGCACCGGCTCACACGTACTTCTTGCATGAACTGCAGGGCAAGCCAAGGCTCCCGCAGGCTGGCTGCAGGTGGACCTGCCACATTTTGGTTGACTCAGCCCTGAGATTCCCTGTGAATTAGCCATGCTGCTACACCCGTTACACAAGCTTTCATATGCTAGGTGGCTATAAACCAGATTTTCATTAGTAAAGGCAAGGCAGAAGGCCTGGGTTCAGCTAGGAATCCTCTTCCACCTCCATCCCAACAAGTGTGGGTTTGATGTGAGAGCCACTATGATCACTCTGAGACACCAGGAAAGCATATTTACTGATGACCAAACACCTTGTTTTCCCATTCCCCTATTTCTACCACCCCTTAACTCCTTCTCTCAGCTTGGCGCACCCGCAGGTAGCAGGATGCACCTTGAGACTCTCAGATACCAAACCACGCGCACCCCAGGCACACAGTGGGACGCTGAGCTGAGACAACACGAGTTCTTCCTTGCAGCCTCTTCCTTCTCACACATCTGTAAAAATTCCCAGGCTGTGTCTGCTCATATTTGATAAAAATCTAATACACTAACCTATTGGGTACCCGGATCACTATTGAGTGATGATATTTAATGCAAGTAGCACCATCTCCACTAACAAGAAGAGCAAATAAATGGGTTTACACTCAGGGATCCCATGAGAATATTGCTGATCATGACCATTTTTGTAAATCACCTTGCCAATTCTGTAATACGAAAAAGCCCAAATCCCATTGTTCTGTATCTTTCTTCAGCCTAGTATCCTTAATAAATTAACTAAATTAAAATCCCTAACAATTTAAATTTAAAAGCTAGAGGAGACGTTGTTGATGATGGTATGCTGCTGTTTGCAAATCTGTCTGCCAATCAACAGCAGAAAAAAAAAGATGTAGTGATTTGTAAAGCGGTTTCTTTTTTGGAAGAAAAAAACAGAACGATATTTATCAAAGGCACATTTGCCCTTGAGTCTAAAAAAAGAAAGCGTGAAAATGCCTTCAAATTCTTTTTAGTTCTAAAGCATGTCTTTTTGTTCATGCTTAACCGAAGAAGAAAAATTAGGAACAAGTGTGTGCATATCAGTGCATGTGTTAGCACAGGCTTTAATTGGTTGGGAGTAAATTAATGGCTTCTTGTAATATTTCTGGCAATCTGTTATAAGCTATGTAAATTTTTAAAAGAGGTTTCTTGAAAAGACTGGCTGAAATCCTGTAATTCATGTTCTGCTAGGGGAATTGATTTGAAAAATAATAATGAAATGTTTTACCTCAGAGATGAATCTCAGTTCTGTAGCACTGCAATTTTTTAGAGATTCTTGTAAATAATGCTACGAGTGTTTCTAAGAATAATCTACTTGAAGTAAATATATCTGTCTCTGAATTAACATCATTTTCTTTACTGTTCTTTTTTACCTCTTCCTTATTGCACCATTCCAGGGGTTCATTGCAAAGCCAGCTTACCTTTCATATTATCTACGATAAATTTAAACCTCACTTTTGTTACCATGTGGCCTGCTCCTGCAGGTTTTAATAGCCGTTTTGCTATTGAATTCAGTGGGAACTTAATAAAATCCTCAAGAGGCAGGTCTGGTTTTATAAAGAAGAGCCGAAAATGGCCCAACATACCACTGACTCTTCGAGGTGAGCCTGCTTCAGTTATTTTGGTGGTAGCTATTAAACACTGATCAGGACAGAGGAAAAACATCTGACTTAGCTGCCCAGAGCACTCATTAAGAATGAAAGCCTCACATGCAGTCGGTGAAGGACATGGACCTTCCACAATCACTTCTCCTTCAGCGCACCCAGAGACAGGGAAAAGCTCCCATGGCAATGCACCAACCGTTGATCGATTGTGTCTCCTCACTCCACTCATCATTTCAGTAGCCACCCACTATTCACACAGACCACCCATGCTCCCTAGATGGTTGGTGACCAACTCTCACGACCAAAACATAGGTCATTAAAAGGCTCAAAATCCAGTACGCAGGGTTTTCCTCTCATTTACAGAGAACTTGCAGTGACTGCACTTCAGTTGGACACACACCATCTGCCCAAGCAAGTTTTATTTGCTGTTGGGTTGCGGGACACAAGGACAGAAAGAGACAGTTCCACTTTTCTAAGGCACAACCCCAGCAAGTAGGAAACTCAAGCCAAAAAGACCCACTCCAGAAAGGAAAGAAAATTGGAAATTTTTATAGCTTGTCCTAGGCAGGTAATAGTGCACGTCTTTGGAGGAAAGCCCCAAGACAGGAACTGACTAAAAGCAAATTACTGGTATAACTTTTATTATGCCTTTATGTATAGCTCCTGCAATGTGCCTAGCTGCTTTAACTCTACTTTTTTCTTACGTTATATATCTGACACTTTCCTTTTTCATGCTTAGCAGTATACAGAATGTATCTTGTACTGTCAATAATGCAGTTACCCTTTAATAAAAAATTAGAAGCTACTAAAAAAAGAGAGAGGGAACGAACGAAGAAGAAAGGCTATGAAAGACCATGGCTCAATGCCTAGAAAACTTCAATAAGTTGTAAAAGGAAAAGACTGCTAATTAGGCTCTTGCATAGTCTATTCTAGTCACCTCTGTGCTGCAAGAAATTTAACCCAGCTCACTTGGCTGATGGCTGGAGAAGTGGGAATACAGTGTGGGAGCTCTGGAATCAGATTATTGAGATGATCTATGAAGTAATGAGGCAGTGAAATGCAGCTGGATGCAGGGATTTCACTGCTGGGCTTAAAACATAGGGAAAATGTTGTTAAATTAAACAGAAGGCTGGTCCACCCCATGGCTCGTCATTACACTTGGCTGTACTAAAGCCTCCCACCAAACTGGCCCCACATTACTTGTGTGCTGAGTGATGCAAGGCAGGGAAAACAGGCTCTGGAAAAGCTGACTGCTACTCCAGATGCGCTGAGAGATCAGCTCTGCTGGACTGTTTGGGAAGAGAGGAGGAAAATGATGCAGCAAGCACCATGAGAGCTCTGCAGGCCATGAGAAGACCCTACAGACACACTCCTTGAGCTCCCAGTTTTTAACATCTGCAGCCAAACTCCACATTTCTGTGGTGCAAGCAAAGTGCAGACCCATGTGGAGTGAAGAATATGATCTGGAGTTTGGGAAAGACAAATGGGTTGGGAATGCACCTGTCAGAGCAGTGATCCCTGGAGGGCTCAGCTCTACCCCCTGCACCTCCCACTATACAGGAGGGTCCCTGGGAGCTGCTGGCTGGGTCTGGGCCCTGGGGAACCACGAGGAAAGCAGGTCTCATGCCAGACCTCCAGCACAGCTGATGCCATCCCCACTGTTATCCATCAACCTGTTGATTCGGAAACAGCTGCCCCCAAGTCATTTTAGGTTTGCCAACACCGGGGTTTCTTTCCTGCACTTACAAATGATCTCCCTGCAGCTTCTGCTGCCGTGTTGTTATAATGACCTGGGTAAAATTTGTCATGTCTCAGAAATTTTGGTCACCTGAACGCAGTAAATGATGGCCCACTAGTGATTTCAGTCAGAAAAAGTGATATTTTGAAGTCTAATTATACGACCTTAGCTGGAGATGAGCAGCTCAGTTACAAACATTTACAGGCATGAAAAATTCCTTTGAAAAATATGGAAGCTCCTTTAAGCTCTCAGTGTTGTATCTTTGGGCAGAAGCAGAGGAAATAATGTGGACACCAGAGAGAGCTTCACTGCTACCATGGAGTAATACGGATGTATTCATAAACAAGCACGCAAGTTATCTGTTGTCCTGTCCAGGCAGCAGGCTTGGAAAGATATATGTATATGCAAATAACACATGGCTTAATTTGCATACTAATTAATCTGTAATATCTTATTTGCATCTAGATTAATCTGAAGGTGCTATATAAAATACTTTTTAAGAAGTCCTAGTGCGTACTTGACAGACAGTCGTGATAATCCTCATTTTATGTTAAAAAAAGGAATTAATAATGGCTTTGGTTAGTATTAAAGAGCAATTCCAAGAAGAGAAATGGAAAACATCTGCAGCCTCAAGACATTAGGGTAAACTCCACTAAGGCCAAAGAATTTATTCAGCCTTTGCAGTTCAGCGAGATGACTCAGAGCTTTCTCCTGCTGAGGCAGACGGGCTCATCACGGCCCCGTCTTCCCCTGGGCAGGTTGCTTGTGCCATCAGACACTTAAGTATGCCACGAATATGAGTAATTCACTATCAATTCAGCGTTGTCTTTCCTCCTGGAACTGCAGCAGTCATCCCAGAGTGAGCTGCAAACAGACAATGCAGGGGGAGGAGGTGTTACCTCAGCTCAGTTGAGGCTGGGAAGAGGTGATGTGAAAATCTGAGGTGTTTCTGCTCAGCTCACAGCCTGCATGGGGCTCAGGGTGGGCAAGGTAAAGGTGTGAGGAGGCTACGGACCAGTGCCCTAACCTGGCCGAGTGTTTGCACTGAAATAACACAAACCAAGTATGCTGCTTCATCAGAAATGCAATATTTTGTGGAATTACAGCCAGTTCAAGGGCAGTTTTTTCAGGAAAGCTTTAGGGACCCAAGTCTTCCCAGGCACTTTGGAACACATGCGAAGCCAGACGTAAACTTTGTATTTCTGACCCACGTGCCTGGGGATGGGGTTTCACTATGGGCTCGGAGGGAATTCTCAGCTGGAAGGTCTTAAAAAATGGCTAAACCCTTAAAAAATTGATTTGATGGCACTGGTTCACTAACTCTATGACCTCAGACATAGCAACTTATGCTCACGGTACTGTGGGGTCTGCTGCTTGTCTCAGGCAGCCCATATGGGATGGGGAGAGGGCTCCGCAGAGAGCACGGTGGTTTGAGAGAGATCACAGCTGGGAGGACTGCCATTGCCTTGACTTTTGTGCAGCATTTCTATTCACAGAAAAGAGTTTGCTGAGCAGGAGCAATATGATTTTAAGACAACTATTATTTACTGCACAAGCTGCCATTACAAACTGTGATTAAAGGTGCTCTTTTTGCTAAGACGCAGCTCTTTTTTACTGCAAGCTCTGTCTTTAAATTCTGCTGATATTTTGAAAAGGGCAGGTGCAGGGGGAGAGCAATGGGAGCAGGAAAGCATCTCCAGGCAGGCCAGGTTTTACTGGATGCAAGCACAGTGTGCTTGTCTCCTTGGGGCAAAGGTGAGGACTGTGGTGGCCAAGGGGACTCATACAGCTGTGGATTTTGGGATGCCTGGGGTGTTTGCATTTCACAGAGGGGAAAGCTCACATACCGCGTGGTATGTTCCCACGTGGTTTTACAGGCCCATTTAGTCAAAAAAACATTTAACAAATCTCATACTGACATCAGCTCCCAGTAGGCTCATATGTTACCATACCATGGAGATAATATTAACCCCGCATGATTCCTGTCCTCCTTGGTGGGGCAACCAAACGGACTCAGGTTATGAGACCTGGCAGCTGGTGGTCAGTTTTGGGAACCCTAACCTGCATCACACAGCAAAAGGATGGGAGAAGAGACGATGAATATCAGCCTGTTTAATGCTCCTGCTCTAGATCTTGTCCTGGGGGGAAACCTTGCAAATCCTGCAGCGTGCAGAGCCAAGCCGGCATTCTGCACGTGAGCTGGCTCACGCGGAGGCGGCTGCCTTCCTTGGTCCTGTCTGGCCACAGCTGTGCTGGCAGTTCAGCCGGGGTCAGGGGAATCCTCCACACAAAGGGCTGCATCCTTCTCCTCTCCACAGCTGGTCCCTCCAACTGCCATCTGGAAACACCTTCTCTCTCGCTGTGGTGCCAAGGAACAGCTCGCTTACACCTTGCTTCTGTGCTACCCCCCAGAGCTCTCCCTCTTGCCAAATTCCTCCCTGCAGTCCCCAGCGATCAGCACAACTCCTTCTTCACTTATTTGTTTTTACTGCCTGTCTACAAGCTTTCCAAGGAACGCTTCATCCTTAGAAAAATATCCTTCCCTTTAGCACTTTGGATGTTGTTAGCCCAGCAAAAGCCTTTAAGGGATACAGATTCTGGACCGTCACGTTTTTAAAGAGGGCCTAGAGAGATCATAGTGCTAATTTTAAACAGATGGGCCTTGACACTAAAGGATACCTTGATTAAATTAAATCTGTGCTCAGCAAAGCTCTGACATAACTACAGCGACCCTATTTATAAGAGAAGCCATTGTACTGATAATCTGTAACACACGTACTCTGCTTGGGTTCAGTTTGGTATCACCTGAAGGAAACAAACAGCACTGTGAAAATATAAATTTTTTTAATATGTTTTTTTTAGTGAGTTAGGCAGAAGGTAAGGGTTTCTGTGCAAGGAAGGAATTACACCCACGTAGCAAACGCCATGGGAACGGCTGCGCTCCAAGCACCCGTTCCTGGCTGCCTCCACAGGAGCTCCCTGGAGAGGCCCGGCCGCAAAGGCTCCTGCGCCTTGGAAAGTGCTGGAACGCTGGAGAGAGCTGAGAGCAAAAATGCAAAATATGCATTTAAAGTTTAAAAATTAATGTTGACATTTGTTTAAAAATGTGAGTTGGCAGCTCTCCAATGGTTCACTGAGTACATTAACTTAGTCAAACGCCCATTACTTCCGCCCCTTCCTACCGACAAGAATGTTTTGAAAAGGCGAGCTCTGCAAGCTTTGCAAGCTCTGCAGCAAAGTATATACCCCTTCCTTTTTTTTTTTTTTTCCTCATCGGAGCTGCTGAACACAAAGACTATTTATAGAGAGTGGATCAGAGACAGGCTTGAAGAAAATCTAGATCAGGGTGCTCTAAAATTTAGAAGCGAGAAAGGGTTGTCTCAGGGCCAAGATTTTTAAAAAATAGATACGTGGGCTCAGTCCTGACTTTCTTCTGCCTCAGTGCATCTGAGCAAGTCACCCAGTGTCCCTGTGCTGCTTCCAACCAGCCCTCCCCACCAGGCTGGAAAGCCCCAGCACAATTCTCCCTTCAGTGGGCTCTGATCTTCAGTAGGGTCTGGGAGAGCCACAGTAACATATATAATTTCCCAGGGAAGTTCACACCTGAATTGTCCCTAGATGCCATCCTGACACAGCACTGACCCTTGGGTCTCCAGCCAGTGCTGTCCCTCCCCTGCGTGAGCCCCAGGTCCCCCAAACCCCATGTTTTTGCAGTACCATCTGTGATATTTGGGGTGCAGTAGTTCTGTGAACACAACTGTGTAATAACGAGCACATTTTGCAGCTGTCTTTTGGACATGGGAGATGTAACTACAGAGCTGCTTGGGGAATTTCTAGTGCATCCGCTGTTATAATATCACAGCATTCGGACATATGAGCTGACAAATTTTGTGGCTGTAAACAGCAGAGGCTTACTGAGAATCTGGACACTCGCGTACAAAATGGGAATACTTTCCTAATGTGAAGACAAGTGAAATCCGTATGGTCTTTCCAGGCAGTCTCTTAGCTCGCTGGAAAACCTGCAGCTGCTATATGGGAATAGTGTAATTCCAATATTGCCAGCTCCCATAAGGATTCAGCACTGAACAGTGCATTAAATACTGGTTTCAGAAGCTAGTTTTGTAAGCCTATGGAAATAGGTTTTAGGCTACACTGCTGCTGTAATGAAATGAGAAAGGAATACCCTTAAATAAATATTTTATGATTACAGCTATCTCATCTATAGACCTCTGATTTTCAGATCTGCTCTGAGAAAAGAAGCCAATTAATCTCCAGAAAGAGAAGACAAAACCACCTCCAGTGGTATATTTCCCAGTAGACAACAGGCCAGGTTCCATGCTCATTTACTACCAAGGAAAAGCAGAATAACTGGAATCCTTGGCTTTAGTCCCACAAAGTTACTTCAGGCTCACACCAAATCAACAGAGATCAGATTTTGATCCAATGACAGCTGTTAATTATTTTCCCCTAGATACACGTTTTGTAAAGATTCCTTTTTTTAAAAAAAAAGGATGAGGAAATTGTGCCGAAGCGCATAAGGAGACGAATCCTCATGTGCCGATGATAAACCAGCGGGAGCCACAGGGGCTCCAGAGGGAGGAAGGGATAGAGAGAGGAGGCCGTATGCGCTGTGCGTCCACCCCACCGCTGCTCTAAGCGCTACACACAGCCAGCGAATGCAAAATCCATTGATAATGCATCCACCTACACATTGCTACTTCTCCCATAGGTTACATTCACATTACTACACTAATTAAGCCCGAGAGGGGAAAGCCCAGCACATTCGGCACGATGCTCGGCACAAGGAGGCAATCCGCACAGTGAGGTTATCCCATTCTTCCCCTGTACCAACCACAGCAGCAACCCCAGGGCTCATTTGACATGAGACTCCTGCTTTACTGACCCTGGGCACTCCTCCTACACAAAAAACCTTTACATTGCTTTGGAGAGAATGAGATGGATTTTACCCAGATGGCAGGAAAATAACATTGCAGATAACTGCTACTGAAAGCCCTGTTAGACTCTCTTGCTGTGCAATCTCTGCTGTATATTTTAGCAAAATACTCACTCTCCACTCCAAAATCTCATTAAAAAACAAAATTAAAATGGAAACATTCACCCTTCCTATCTCATAAGCTTATTGCATGTGTTACATGTGGGTGGTGAGCATGTTAGGTACAATTTAGAGCATAATTTCCTGAGAATTGAAATGCCACCACGAAAATGATTGTAAATAACGAAACTTCGAAAGGAATCTGTGATCTTCATAACAGATAATCGTATTTTAATTCTGACTTATGGCTCATCCAATTGCCTACGTTTAGAGAAAAACAATTCTTTTTCTTATTATATGGAAATCAGATGAATCAGATGAAATGAAAAGCCATCAACATCACAGGTTGGCAAACATATAGCAATGTTCAGTGATGTGAGCAAAACCCATGAATCTGCTTCAGTTTGTGGCCCTTTTTACTGTTTTTCCTCAAATATTTATAACACATCTATGTTCATAAAAACGTTGGTTTGAAAGTTTTCTAGAGATACCATAGATGACAGAATGGTTGAAGTTGGAAAACCAAGTTCATGGAACAGCTCCCACTGAGCTAAGCTGGTAGGAGAAGCTGGAAATCTCTTCATCTCTGTAGGTTTTTTGGAGAGCCAGCCAAGTACCAAAATTAGTCTTAATTCACAGAGTTCCTCAATCACGGAGTTGGAAGTGTGACTATTGAACGGCAAACAGTCAGAAAGAATAGTTTATCCGTAGCCCCAACAGGCAGGAATATGCTGACGTAATGCTTCGGATCTGATTTGAATATCAAAAGAATTACGGAGAATTGAAACATTACTGTAATACAATTAGGAAGAGTAAAAATGGACAATATGCATCAAATAAATTATTACAAATGCTTTGCCTAATGACTGATACCACAAAGACACACTGCACTGTCCAACAAAAACAAGGCCAGAGGATTTCAATGCCTAGACATGTTCTGATTCTGGATTAAACCCATCTCTCTTCCCTGTTGTTTCCAAAAGCCTTGAAGCTTTACACTAAGGAACTGCCAATAGCTGGAGCTTTTTGCAGGTAGAGGGCCAGATCAGGGAGAATATCTGATGTGAGCGCGCTTTCAACCCATCACCAACAAGCCAACAAGGTAAGACAAGCCACAAGGGAGAGATTTGGTGTGAAGTCCATCACCACTGCAACGCCAAAGCTGTATCCCAGAATGTCCATCAGCACATGGGCAGCGAGGAAGGGAGGCCCTCAGGATGCATTTGTCTCCCCTACTAACTTCTTGCATTTTGCCACAGCTTTTCGAATTTTGCAATTCCCCTTGCCAATGGCTGCTAGATTATCCACACACCGGTGCATGTACACACACATCATTCAAAGGAGAAAAAAACATAGCTGCGGAACAACTTCCAGATAATTCATTTCATTCATTATGTTCTCCAGGACTCTTATTTCTGGTCCTCTGCCATCCTGCTTTTTGCTAAACAAAATCAAGATGAGTGATTTATAATTTTCTTCCTAAAAGGTACTGTACAACAGTATGGCAAGAGCCTTAAGCTATTGACCCAGGAATACTCCACAAACATGGATGGTACTACAGGAGCGCAAGTCCTCATCACTTCTAAAGGCTGCAGCCCAGTTTCCATTGGCCTTGCACAGGGTCCCCTGTTTGCCCGAGGGCAGCTGTGCAAACCCCGCTGGCGGAGCCCGTGCATCCCCAGGCATCTGGGGAATGCCTGAGAACACACCACAGCCCTGCGAGTAACTGATTTTCCTGTTCAGTGGATAACCCAAAAGTTAGGGAGAGGGGGAAAAAAAATTACTTTGTATTGATGCAAAGCAGCATTTTTCCATGTTTTCTTGGTAAGAAATAATTAAGCTAACACACCAAAAAGAAAAATCTGTCTGTTTAAGATCTGAGCAAACGGTCCATTTATATGTTTGTTAACCCCTCTCCTGGTCAAATCTGGTCTACTCTCTATATAAGAATACCATTTGAAATTTTTTTAAAAGGGTCTGTTTTCCCTCTCTTCTCTTTCCCTCTTCTCCACCAGCCAAACTCCCAAACAGTTCACTGCCAGCCACCCTTTGCATCCCCGTGACCTCCCTTCCCGCCCACCTCTTCTTTTTTCCAAGCTTTCTTTTCGGCTGAGAACCCATCCCTTTGGGAGGGGAGGTTTCGCCATAAAGACACAATTGTTCAAGATTTCAGTATTGGCCTTGTTTAGCATTTGATGTCATTCCTTCAGTTACTGACACTGAATTGCCTTTGTATTACACAGGACAAAAAGAGGGAAACAAAAAAAAAATCCCATCTATGCTGATCAGAAACCATTTGACATACGAGCTTAATTCCATATCCTCCAGAAAAAGCAACCATTCCACAAATTTAGGTCCCTGATGGCAACCACAGACTCCCCCAGATAAACACAAGGAGCCAGAGCAAAGTGTTGTTTTGGGACTGTCCCGGGATGCTTTGTGCCAGCACATGAGACAATTTTACTGTCCAAAAAGGCAAGAGTTTGTGTGAAAATGGAACATTTCCAAACAAGAGATGAGGTGAACTTCTTACACACTGCAAAACTGACTAGTAATTTTTTTAAAATAACTACATATGTTTTATTATCTTGGACTTTTTAATGCCTCACATCTCTAATTGTAGTAGTAATTATTAGCTCAGTTAATGAAAGCTTTGGAAACAAGATTGTGTGGGAGTATTTCAAGTCATGAGTTAAGTCTTTTAACTCAGTAATTGCCAATGATTAATTCATTTTTCCATTTAAGTGCTGAAAAGCTGAAATATTATTTCCTTGAACCATATTTGTGCTTGGTTCTGAGTTAATTAGTGCTCTGTGAGCACCTTTAAATCAAATCCAGAGGTTTCCAGGTATACATATCAGGAGGTCCTGGTAAATCCTTCAACATCTGCTTGGAAAAGGGTTACTGAACTTGACTGATGATGCTGTTCTTCTGAAGGTCTATCCATTACATACCTAGGGCTATTAAAGGCACTACAAGTGCAATGGCAGTAAAGAGTTTAGACTTATGGAAGTTCTCACATAAATAAGGATTATACTCATGAATGTCTGGTTTGGAAATCATCCACCTTAATTTTGCTGGATGGAGACAAGCTCTTGGTCAAAGCCCTGGAAAAATACAAGTATGTGCATAAATCACTGCTTCCCAGGCTCCGGCTGGTGGAAGAAGGAACTGTAACAACTGCAGCTCACGGGTGAGCTGACCTAGCCTGCGGCTGGGGCTGATTTGTCACATTTCTGTAATTTTAGCTCCAGATGTGGTTCTATTACCTGAGCAGTGGGACCTGGAACAGTGCACAAAGAGAGTGGCACACGGGACACAGGGAGGACCAAGGTGGTGCAAAAGACACCTGGCACCGCTGGAGCTCTGGCTCACTGCACATCCTTGGCGACACGAGAATGGGGGCTCAGGGCAGCCCCAGAGACAGGAACACTTCAGCTGCTCCCCTAAATCCTGCCTTTCCCACAGGACTCCCCAGTCCCCTGCCAGGACCATATGGAAGCATCTTCTCTCTCAGAGACAGAAGGACTGAGGACAGGAAAGAAACCCAAAGGGCTTTTTTTTTTTTTTCAGTGGCAAGGAAAAATTTTTTCAAAGCAAGAGAAAGTATCTATATCAGAGTGCTAATCCTTCAGCTACGCCTCAATGTGGCTCTTTATCTGTCCCTGGCAGCAGATTTCCTTTTCCTTAAGGATGCTCCCAAGCATTAACATGCCCCCAGGCTGCTTCCTGGCCCAGCTAAACTTTGTTTTCCTGGTTCAGGGCTTGGGAACCTGCTAACCTGGCATCCTCCTCTCCCCAAGGGGCACAGCGGCACTTGCCAGTGCAGCACTGAGCCACCGTGCTGCAGCCGAGGAGGAGGAGAACCACCACGGGGAAAGAAGCAGCTGTGTCAGTAAAGGAACTCACCTACGCTCTACACCTCAAACAACAGATTTTACAATCTCTGTAGCCCACTCCTGGGTCCTGATCCTTGCTCCCAGCACAATTTCTGTATTTTCTCCACTGAGCCTCAAATATAAAAGACTTTTTTAAGCCCCACCACCAAGCAATAGTGAATGACCCCAGCCTGATCCTCACAGCTTGCTGCATTTCCTAGCCCTAATCCATTTCCACAGCTTGCAAATCTGATGCAGGTGCCTGCACGGCAAGAAAATATTTGAGGCACAGTCCTGTGCTAGGTATCTCCTGTGGCCCACTCCAAGTTGGGGATGCTGCCTCGGTCTCCACTCCACACTGTGCCATGGAGAACCCAGCCAGCCCTTGGTCCTTGAAGTCACCCTGGCTCTTACCTGGATGGTAGAAATGGTGGCAGCTACCTTGAAAATGCCCAAACCACTGAGCTTAATTAACATCTGTTAAACAGAGACACTGATCTCATCCAGACTTTTAAAGTTCATGGGTACATATTATCTTGAACTGCAAAATCAAAAAAATGTAAGTCTACTAAATCTTGTTGAGCATTTTCTTCAGTGGTTATTAAACTGAAAATTATTTCCTTTTCCTCATCTAGTGCAAGTGCAGCTCCCTGCTTCTGTTCAAAAACAGCACAGAAAATTTTAATCAAACTTGTTTGGTTTTTCTCTGCATCATCACACTAAATTAAATCAATAGATTTCAAGTAGGAGGGAGAAACCTGTGATTTTCTTGCTAGCTCTTTGTGCAATCATCTTTCTTCATTAGAGACACCTGAGACCCATGTCAGACTATATGTTAATATATAGGCCAACTTTCAAACTGATTTCTTTATTATTCATGTTTTTTGAGAGCTGTTGCTAACTATCACATCTGAGGACTGGTGGGTTATAAGTGGAATCGTTAAAAATAGCTCATTTTAGTAATAACACAGCACTATTCATATTTTATTCAGTATTTAACAGTCCACAGGAGACTCTCATGCTTTCTTATTTGCCAGACTGTCTCTTCTAAATGTCACTGTCAACCATTCACATCCAGTTCATCCTCCTGAGCAAAATGGGTTTCATAAAGCCTACCATAACTAGAAGCTAAACAGATGGTACACTGCATCCCTGCAATTTCCTCAGGCTTGAGTTTCATCCCTTTAAAATAATAGCTCCCCTTGAAGTAAGCATGTTTCTTTATATTAAAACCTGAAATACAGTAATTAGAGAGACTACAGAACAATTCACTCAGTCCTTGAATGAGCAAGATAAATAAAAGCAGGAGCAGGTAACTAGACTGGAGGGAGGTTTGGAGGTTTTCTGCCAGCATGTATAGTGTCAGTTTGTTAAAAGAGCACAAAGGGTCTCAAGCATTGCAAGTTGCCCTTTGAAGTACCAGCTCTGAGAGACAAGCTCACAGCTCCAGCTGCAGAGCTTTTCCAGCTCAGTGTCCCCAGCTGCCTCTTCCTCACCATGCAGAAAAGCGATGTGCCAGTCCCCCGTCCTACCTCGCAGTGCCAGCAGAACAGCCAAAGGACTCAAAAGGTTCTGTGCATGGGAGCCTGTCCACTACCTCTCCAGGAGCAGCTCTCCAGGGAGATTCAACTCAATCGACGTGCCACTGCTGGTCTTTGAGAAGTCCCAACCATGGAAAGCTGCCTGAGGGTATTTTGCAAGTTGGCTGCCCTGAAGCCTGGATTACAGAGGGGAAATAAAGATGTTGGTCCATGCAACCATAGCTTCTAGTTTGGGATGACCAGTTCTTCTATTTTCATCTCCTTGCCCATCCTATTTATTTGGATTATACGTGGCAACCCCCACTACAGTTCATACAGTTCTTAGCGTAAGGAGATGCTAAGGTCTGTGTGAGTAACTGTAATATAAATGAGAGTAAATCAACATCACAATAATATATTAAGCTGTTTCTTTCAAGTAGGTTAAGAGAAGAAGACTATACTGTTATCAAACTTTTAAAAGTTTAATAAATGCAATCTACTGCTTGTTTCTTTTTCCAGAGACAGGATTTTGTTGTAGGTTTATAGTGTTCTTGCAATGAGCCTCAAAGCTCTTCCAAAGGATCCCCCTTCTCTAACACAGCCACCTCTGGGGCTGGCCCACGACAGCTGTTCAGCATCACACTGGGACACTAGTAATAATAGTACTAGCAGCACTTACATAGCATTTTATACTTTCAAAGCTCTTAAATTAATTAGTTGCAGGGCTACAGTACGGATTCAGGATGTGAAAAAGAAAATTGTATCCAGTGGAAACTACAGGGGGAATCTGGGGAAACGCAATGTAATTACCCAATTTGGAACCTGGCCAGAGCACCGCTGTTAGAAACGCCATGGGATCTCTAATGACCACATGCGGTCAGGACCTCGGCTTCACATCTGCTCCAAAGCATGAGGAAAGCCCTAGCAAAATGTGCTCAGTCATCAGGTACAGGAAAGGGATGATTATATGAAATCCGATTTCCCCTCTAGACACCTCTCAGCCATGGGGCTGGGCTGGGCTTGGCGGTGCCACAGGAGGTCGTGTCGACTCAGACCTCAGGAAATCCAGGATTCTTTCCAATTAAACAGTTCCAACTTTTGGTGATGTTTACAAATGGTCCAACTCATAAGTCCATTAACTGGTCTTAATTGGTTTAAAATCCCCAAGCAATTACTCATCTCAGTTGTTCCCCTCTGAACGCCCCCCAGCGCACAAGCGTGTACCCTCATTTTAACTAAAACAAGCACATCAAGTGGTTGCGTTGCTGAGCTACAGCACTGCTACGTGCCAATTTGGAAATGTTAATGCCATGTAGACATGCAAATGTCACAGGGGGCCAATTTTAGGATGCACAAAAGAGGGACCACTAATTGGAAGGAAGGGAGAGAAAGTTATTACAATTCCCACTCACCTCAGTGGTGCCACAGGACAGAAAGTAAAATTCTGACAAAATCGACAGTGTTTGATGTATGCCACATATTGGTCTGGTGGGGAAAGGGACATTTCAGCTTCACGAAATGTGTAGGGCAGTAAGCCCCATGTTCTGGTTTGGGGCAGAACACCCAGAGTTTGATGCTTTTTCACACAGCTGGATTTCTGCAAGGTTTAATTTCCCAGCAACACCTGAACGCCTGAGCTGCCTGGGAGCTCAGCTGAGTGCAGAGAGCCCTGGAGCAGCTCAGCGATGATCTGGGGAAAAAAGAGGGAGCCAGGCAGCCTGCCTGGTGGACTGAGGACCAAGGAGCCTCTTGTGCCTGTCAAGGAGCTTGGACTGTCAGACCTCATCATCAGCTTTCATGCTAACTACTGAGTGCCAAAGCTGCAGGGCGTAAGGAGCTACTTTGTTACAAACAGTAAAATAATAATAATAATATTGGCAAAATTTATTTCTTTCTCTCAAAAAATGTTGCATTTTGTAATCAGTTTTCCAACACGTTGGCAGAGAGTTTCTCACTAGCTCTTCACTCACGTTGCCACATCCCTCGGCTCACCAAGCGCTACTCTGCCCTCCATGGTCACAGAATGGGTCACGGCACGACTGGATCCACGCGTGGATCCAGAGCTGGAGGCAGCTCCCAGCACCCAAGGTGCCACCAGCCCCTGCCCTGCTCAGCCCACTGCAGAACAGCCCAGGTTTGCCTGTGGTGGAGCCACTCATTGCTGGTAACTGCATTGTGCCGCAGCCCTACTGCCGGGCTCAGCCACCTCAGTGCTGTACCCAACACATCTGCTCCTTCCTTCTCCACGCTATTCCCATACATGGATATCTCTTCCAGTGCGCTACCAAAGACTATCAATTACATTCACAATCTTTGCATCCTGCTTCAACATGCAAGATGCAGAGGAGCTTTATTTTTTGCAATGAACGTTGGTAGACAAGCAATAGAAAGCACATAAAGAACAGCTCTTGATAATGTCACACTCTCCTCTGACAGACTGCGGGGACTGACTCCTCTCATTTACACCTCTGTCACATAAGCATCACTCCACCAACTCCCACAGATTTATTCTTGATTCACGCCAGTATAAGTAAAACCAAGCTCAGACTTTTGCCTTTATTTTCATCTCTGGAGGACTCTCATCTCTTGCAGTCCTTTTCAATCCACAGCTGAGCATGTCTGGGGTTTATTTACCCAATATATTAATTCTGGTTGTGTTTGCAAAACACTGTCACTGCGGGGAAATCCTCATCTTGCCCAAACCACTGCATTTGCCACGCAAATGAGTCCCAAGAGCAGATTGCCCTGCATACACGTTTTTACTCTGCGCCACTGACACAGGCCCTTTTTAAAAAACAATCCTCTGCTCACTAGTATGTTCAGCCAGCCATAATGATGTCGTTCACTCAGTGCCCAGCTTTGACATGCCTTTGGCAATCATCTTGTTGGCATTTCTCTGCTGTGGTTTTCCATGCTTTGCATAAGCAATAGGAGTGCAGCGGGGATCTCGTTACCCCCAGCACTACTGTACCCACAATAGCCTCCCCCACCCAAAACAACCACAACACAGGAACCAGTGTTTGAATGTGGGACCTCCAAGGGATCTTCTGTGAAGCCAGGATGTGGCAACTGGTTTTGCATAGTTTAGAGAACCTTTTTGTTTGACTAAAATCCATTGTTCCTCAGACTGTAACTCATAAATGACCAAGCAGCAGAGAACTGGAGGAAAAAAGAGACCTTTTCTCATTAGAGGTGCTGCTTGTTGGGTGAAAATAGCAAGTGTGAACCTAAACAACTCTGGGTGACACAACGGGACGTGGTGAGGACGTGGGATCCAATCTCAGCATGATGGATGTGTTCAGCTCTGCAGTACCTACGCTGTAACGAGCTGCCAGGTCATGAGGGCATCAGAAGTGCTGCTGGTTTGTTTTCACTGTAAAGGGCTCAGTGCTCTGGTTTGGGTAATGAGCTCCCTTATACTCACAGAAGGAAGCACAGAAAACTGCAGTGTGTGTGTCCTCAGCAGCACAGGCTACTGCAAGCGCAGCACATCTGACCTCCTGTCACTTCACCAGCCTTTTGCAAAATTTTGAGTCTCTGCAACACCAAATTTTCTGTTTAAGGCAGCTGGAGGTGGTGGGATAGACAAATAGAAGAAAGAAGCAGTGCAACACTTCTAGCATAAGACTCATCTTCCAAAGTTAACTACTGTTAATGTAAAAAAGTATACACATATATTCCTAAAATTCTTCCAAAACCAAGACATTACTGAGCACTTTCTCTCCCAAAAGCAGTTACAGAAGGACAGAGGCACTGGCAGACACACTGCAGGAGCTGCACGGTCACTGCCAAGAGGAGCAGGGCACAGCAGCCCGCAGGAAATATCGTTTCACAGCAAAAACTCAAGGAGAGTAATCTGAGGGAATTTGGCTCAGTCGTTTCTGTGCCTTTGTCTGGGCTCTTTTAATGAGGCTGAACAGTTCACCACTGCCCTACCTCTCTCCTTACAGAGAAGCTTTGTAACGCCCTGTGTCTCTCCTGATCCTCTGATTATCCTCTTGCAGGAGCCAGAGTCCCACTCCGGGAGGAGGCTGGAGGGGAGAGAATGCTGTATCGAGTCCTGGGTTCTTCAGAAGGGGTGAGAACATAAGAAGATGGGTTGTAGCATACAACGAAGAAAAATGAAAGCCAACTACAAAAGCTAACAACATCCATGACATGTCTCTGTGAGTATCAGATGCTAACATGAGGGACAGAGACTTCATGGTGCCTGTTAATGGGGTGCACACAGAGTCATACACAGTCCATCTCTACAGACAGCCTTTGCCCCCAGGGATGCTGCCTTCAACTCTCTGCAGCTGTGCTGGTGACACAGGGGATGAAATGGTGGCTTTTGACTCTGTCAGATGGCACAAAAACTGAGATGCGTCTTCTATAACTGTTTCACGTTTTTTGCACTTGCAAGAACACAGATACATTTCATATTGTTTTCTTATAAGTAAATACTTGAACAACAGCCTTTATGTTATGCCCAGTCAGGCAGTGACTGCAAAAGAAATTAGGGCACGGTGCTGGTGTACTGACTTCAGTAGATCTCACAGCAACTTCAGTGGGAGTTGTGCTTCAGATAGAATTTGTCCTCAGGTTAGCAGGGCAAGAGAAAGAGCTGTGTGTGCATAGCCTGCCCTTGGAAGGGGCCAGGGCACCGTAAGTCTGTCCCTAGCCCTGCATTACCCCCTTTCCGGCTGCATATAGCAGTAAATAGTGACAATCTTAAAAGTGGTGCAGCTTATTCCCACGGCCTTCTACATTTCCTAGAGAAATAAGGCAGTTACTGCATTTAGGCCAAGTCAGGGCAAGCCAAGGCCGGCAAAGGTCTGACTTCCCAGATCAGCAGACAACAATAAAGCACCTGGCTTTGTTTCAGCACTGGTTTGCTACATACCCAAATCTCTCTTGTAACACTGAAGCTTGGGCAGAAAACAGGTTGTCATCCCCCTGTGCTGTCAGCTCCCCGGGAGGTGTCACGACCAGCAGTACTGGGGAGCAGTGAACCCCTCTCCTCAGCACACAACCCGCTCCACACTTCCACATGATCTTCTGTTCCATCAACCCATTTCACTTTGCTAGATAAGTTATCTTTTAGTGAAAGGAAGGAAATTAGGTTTCATCAAGGAGCTTTTCAACAAGTTGTCACCATCTCAATGATTTAGGGCAGGCAGAACCCCTCATATTCCCAGTTGCTCTGATGCCGCTGCAAGCTGCCAGTCAGTGGGAAAGCACAGCCCACTATAGCATCTGGGAAGGTCAGAGTTGAAGTGTTTTCAGGGAAAGATAATCAAGCCATAAGATAAATGCCTCATCAGGAGGAAATGTCAGCTCCTGAACGAGGACAGTTATTGTATAAGACATTTCTTTACCTAAAGGAAGCAGGTTAATATACCTCCAAATTACTATTTATCACACCATATGATGTTCAATTTCCATTGTAATTTCCACTGTTCTTTCTATAGTGTGTGGAAATAAATTCAGAGATCAGTGAATCCTTACTTCTGATTTTTTACAGCAGCAGGTCAAAAACTAATTAAGAAAAGTTACAACAAAGCAAGAGACCATGTAACACGGCAAAATAATACTTTGAGATACGCATTTAAAGAAACGTCAGTGCTATGCAAAACCTCATCTGTTCAAATTTAACATTTCACTTTAACATATCATCTTTTGCAGCTTGAATGGGAGAGATTGGAGGGGGAGCGTACTTTGGGTTGCAGCAGGGAAGGCAGAGGGTGACAGTAGAGAGGGGATTAGAGCAAAGAGCTTGCTAGAAACAGAAAAGACGTTTTAAAAAACGTCTTCAAGGAATCATCAGCAGATGTCAGGTACAAAAGAGTTCATACAGGAGCTCTGGGAAAAGCATCAGAGAGGCAAGTCATTGTGAAGGAGGCCAACAATGGTAGAAGAACTGGAAAGGGCTGGGGAAAACAAACCAAACCAAACCAAACACAAAAGCACTGGGAGAAAAGAAGGCGATGTCACTCAGAAAAGCTGAAAAGTTAGAGCCAAGTGCTTTTAAGAGTGCCACACATTAGAGAAGCGATGGAGTAACAGTGAATTTGAGACTCAGAATGAGTTTCCTTTCAGGAAATACGCAACTTTAAAAAAAAAAAAAAAAAATGACCACTTTCTGATGGGATCTAGAAAACAACAAACTCTTTTCAAGCTTTTTAAATGACTTGCAAAGCAGCCTAGATTATTTTTTTCCTGCAATGCCTTTCTGCTTCCTCTCCTGGGCTGAAAGTCCTCCTGAGGTCCTGCTGCCCGAGGTGACGGGAGCTGCTCGCAGGCTGAGACTGGGGACATCCCTGCACGGCCTCTGCCCTGGGGTGCACGGGAATAACCTTTCACCCGCACAACCGCTCCTTCAGTAATTAAAGAGAAAACAAAATATGCTCGAAGAGGCTGCAGAACCAACACTGTGGTATCGCTGAGCTCTCTCCTGTTTTCGCTCTAATTTCTACAGCCTGGCCCTGCAGTTTTGCATTTTCAAAAGTCATTCTGTGACCAGCTCCCAGACCAGCTCTCACACCTGACCAGGAGATTAAATCCAGCTATATTTCCCCCTTAGAAACTCTCGGGTCATTCAAGGTATATATTTTAGCCTTGCTGACAAGATCTACTTTGGGCCATATTGTTTCTCACCCACCACCTTGCTCTAATAACAGCTACATTTTACAATTTTCAAAAGCTGTCAACATCATCGATCTTCCAGACTGAATGCACTTGTCTTCTATTATGTGTGTGGAATTACTTGTGCCACAATTAAGTCTTTATTTAGCTGAAGGCAGCTTACCTCCATGGCAGCATGTCATTTGCTCCCTGGCAGAGTAGTAATCTAATCAAATAATGGCGTAGGTCTAAAAAAATACATATGTACATTAAAAAAAAAAATAAAATCCCAGCAGTGTCTTGTAAGATGGACACACTCCACATGGTAAACTAACACTGTGGTAGGATAATTGGTTTGGTTTGATCAAAACTGCATGCTCTTACGGAACTGAGCGTCTGGCAGTACTCACAGCTCAGCATTAAAAGAGAAGATTGTCTTTGTCAGATCTGTCATGAAAACTGAAAAAGAAGAGACCGGACTGTGCTGAGCAAAAATGTAAGGATGTCCTCTAAATCCAAAAGACTCTGTGCCTTATTTATCCTGGTGCTACACGTTTAGTCTCAATTGTAAGCTCTCTATGATCTCTTTTGATGTCTTCTATTAAAGAGAAGGAAAGCTGCTAGCAAAGACATCCCACAGAAGTCCTACCCATTTCTTCTTGCCTCTTTAGAAAGGCCATGATGACCTGAGCGCTACCACATCACATAGGCAACGAAAATGAAATAATGCTACCTGCACCATTAATTGGAAAATGCATATGAATTTACTGCCACCTAATAAAATGACTCTTGAGGTCTACAGCTGTCACACTGCAGGTTTGCAGGTAGGAAAGGGGGCAGAGACCATGGCAATCAGCTGCCCTGATGTTCTCATCTCCCAGCCACAGCCCTTCCAAGCACGGGGGCCTGCTTGGGCTGCAGCATCTCTTCCAGAAAAACACCCCATTCGCTGGAAATCCTGGAAACACAGCTTGCCACTGCCCTTTGCTGGTTGTTTCTAGAGCCAGCTGCACTCCCTCTTCATGATCACTGTGCCTTGAAGCAGGTTTTTACTGATTATTCTTCAGGTTTCCCAGACTAAGTGTCTGGGATCTTTTGTGGCAATACTCGAACACTCCTTCAATTTAAGATGATCCATGTCTCACTTGACAGACATTTGTGAAAGATGTTATGTTTTGAGTCACAGAAGAAAAACAAATTTGGTCTAGAATCCTGGCATCTGGTGACTCCAAATAATTCTTGCATATGGTTACAAAGGCTTGCATCTTTGCTTGGCTGTATAGCTTGCTCACTTGTCACTTATCTGCCCTCCCACAGCCCTCTACTCCGTGTATTACAAAGCTCTTCAAATAAAAATAACGTCCTCTCAGCTGAACACAACACTTTGCCTCTGTTTTACTCGCAAAAATAAGGTGATGCAGAAGGGCAAGAGACTTAGCCAAAATCACTTTGTAGGCCAGAAAAAAAAAGTCATGATCCACCTCTCTGAGTCTTCTGCATCCACCTTGAGACAACACTGCCACCAGCCCACTAACAGGCATTTGGGATGTTTTTCTGCTGCAGATACCAGCCCACCACCTGCTGCCCTCTTGCAGGGGCCACAACAGCCCCAGTTTGCAAATACAGAACTTCGGGTGACTAAGGGGATACCCAGAAAAAACTCCAGTTCAAGCCTGCTCTGCTCCCCAGTACAGCCACAGACACACAGCCTGGACATCTTTACACAACCCCTCTTGTAAGGTCAGAAAACAAATGTTTTATTATTATAGTATTATTATCATCATCATCATTATTACCTTCCCATTATTTTCTTATAAAGCTGAAGCACACAGCACCTGAATGCCACCAGCTCCCCTGAGGTCAGGCTCCAAACCCTGAAGTCCCAACTGAGCTCTGCCCCAGGTCCTTCTCAGCTCTTCATCATCTTCCAGATGCCCTGCTGGGATCCAGCCCCAGAACCACAGAGAAGAATAGTGGGCAGCACTCTGCATCTCACAGCATGTATCCACAAAATGGCAGAGAGCTTGTGTGCTCAGACACCCCAGCTTCCCGGGCTGCCCAGCTCCAGACAGCCCATATGTTGCGACAAGGCTGGAGAACGGGTGGGAAGCCTGAGCTCCTACAGACAGATGCACGTACAACCATCCTGAAGGATGGAAAGTTTGTGGCTCCGAGGTTTTGGTCCCAGTCCCATACTGGGTGTAGCTGTGAAAGCAAAACAATGTTCCCTAAAGCAAGCATGATTAGGCTTTCTCCATAAATATTATTTATGGAGGGCAGGGCTGTGTGAGTGAAAAGCTGAGGAAAATTTCCATTCTGCTTGAACAACTCGCAAACCATAGATTAAGTGACGAAGTTTAGTGACTGGGAATCTTTCCCAGACTCAGCCTTAGTGAAGGAATTAGCAGACTGGTTTAACGGATCAATCTTTCAACTCCACTCCACTACACAACAGCAGAGATGTGAAGTTTGGAGGTGGCTACATACATCTCAGAGATTTTCTACAGATTCGTGTCCAACTTGTGCACCCCCATGTGAAATTGAGCTGCCTTCCCCTGCCCACAGCAACCTGGCAGAATATCATAGAAGAGGAATTCAACATGTGAAAAATAATCGATCCTGCTTCCTAAATGTCTACCATTTTCTCACTCTGAGAAATATGTTTTTGTAATTATCATACTGCTGCGCTGAGCAGCTAAACAAGGATGTGAGTTCCATTTTGTCTCAGTTCACAGCTTAATAGCTGTAGCAATTTATATATATATATTACAGTGTTTCCAAATGGTTTCTCCTGAGGGGGCAGACAATAGATGGTGCATACTCTACTTTAGATGGATTTTTTTTTTTTTTCACTATTTGCAGAAAACAGTAACAGAGAACACAGAAAAATCAAATAGAGGCAATAGGGAAAAATAGCAATCGTTCTGGAGGGGATGAAAGCAAGCCATTGATCTAATATGCTCTGCCATTTGATACCCAAAATGCTCACCTCTGAGTGCCCTGAGACCTCTCAGCACAGCTGCGACACCGCACTGCACCAGGTGATGACCCAAAACTCCTCAAAGCCTGTGAGAACGGATCTACCAACCCTACTGGCTTTGGTTCAGCCTTCAGTCATGCGTGTAGGTGACTGAAAATTTGAAAAAAAATATTGACAGGAAAAAAAAAGGGTGTGAAAGGCGTGAGGGAGAGGAATGTTTCTTGCATTAACGTTTCTGAAAAAACATTTCTCCTGCAGCTCCCACTAAAGCTGAGGCAGCAAGGGCTGGTTTAGGGAAGCCAGTCCCTGGGGCAGCACTGAAATGTGTTTGTTCCCTTGTAATTGAGCATGTCCTTAAATACATCCATTAACTGTGGACAAAATGCTTAAAGCAGTTTGGATCCTACAGTCGTCTAGGGTGTTGTGTGGAGGGGGAGTGAAAACTTCAGACGAGTCCATATGCAGCTGAGTTCCATCTTATCAAAAAACTGGGAGAAAACACGGGCAGCGACTGAGACAAAGCACTTTAGATCCTCTCGGAGAGCGGCAGAACACACAGCAGCTGTGGCAGCGACCTGCTGCAGCCAGCTCCCACCAACTTCTGTGGGTAAGCCAACATCGCTGTCACCTATGTCACTCTGGAGATCTGTGGTCATAAATTTACTGCCACAGGGTGCCTGCACTTCTGACACCAACTCTGTGGCCACCATAGTGTAAAAAACAGGACACAAGAATCAGGCACCAAAACTGTTTTAGGGACCACACTCTACCAGCAGCAAAACCCCTGAAAAATTCTTCCAAGAGCCATAGAGGTGGCCATTAGGTGCTGCACAACCTCTGTGCTGAGCATCTTGCTCATGATGCTCTACCCCAGGGCTCCAGGGAAGCTGGCTCCCCCGACCCCAGCTCCCACAGGCATTGCTGTAACTGCCTCAGGGCACAGAGCCTCCCACTGATCTATCCACCAAAAATATCTGATTTTGAAAATGGGCCCTGTAGTGCTGTGTTTAACGCAGGAATGATATCCAGGGACAGACCGCCTGAGAAGAGCTGTGGAGGTGAAGGGAAATCATAGTCCTTCATTTACACAATTTTCTTGCAATTGATTAGCGCAGGGATAGAGGAAAGCAAAGACAGACGCTCTCACCCTCTCCCTCACACACCCACCCTGCTCACCCTGGCTCATTTTGAACTGCATCCTTGCAAGCACCGCTTAAGCAAAACCCTGTTCCCATGGTTACGGCAGGGATTTTCTGCCGAGGGTTGCACGTGATGTGAGCAGCGAGAGTGACTGGGCTGATACGCTAAACACAACACGGAGTCCCCTTCCCGACCCAGGGACTCAGCGGCTGCGTGCTGGCAGCGCACCCCTGGGAGCAAACCTCTGCCGTGCCCTCGGGGCGGTGAATCGATGCACTGGCCAGGCAGGGCTTGTGTGTTTTGAGGGACCATCTCCATGGTGTGGATAAAGATGTATCTTCCCCCGCACCCTCACAAGCTTCACCTGCAGGTTGCTCTTGCCGTGGCACCAAGCACCATCTGCTCACTCCTTCCAGGGTGACTGCAGCCTTGATTTTATACAGTGAGATAAGAGAGAAGATGTTTTCCTAAAAAAAAACCAAAAACCAAACCAAACAAAAAAACCCAACACACACCCCCCAATAAAGTAGCCAGAGCTGACACTGTGGGTTATAGTACATACCAAGCACCCCAATGTGCCTAGCAAATTCAATAACGTGAGAAATGCAAGCAGGGCAGGCATCTTGCCAAATGACAGAGATGCTGCCTGCTACGAAACATGAGCAGGAAGCCAAGTTGACACCTGAGCAGGATATTGCTCATTCATATCGCAGCTGCTGCAAGGTGGGAGGAATTTCAAGTCCCACATGAAAAGCGGTTCCTCGGTATGGTGGGGAGCACACAACGCTGCCCACCAACACCCTGAGAGGGAACAACACAGCCCGTGTGATTCCCTGCTTCTAAAGCCATGGTGTGTCCACATGGAATATATTCTGCGTGTTGAACTACTCAAGAAATTATTATTTCCTTATAAAAGAAGAGGGAATAACATGTTTATATAAAAATAATTTAGAAGTTTGCTTTTCCTAGATATCTTTGGCAAGAATAATATTAATCATCAGAAATAGGGCTGGAAAGAAATTCAAGGAATTATTTAGTTCATCCTTCTTCCCAAAGAAGACCCAACCTTACGTCCATACTTCTTGTCAAATGTTCTCACAGGCTTTTAAGGATCTACAGTGGTGGATACATGTGATAGCCTACAGAAAAACTATTCCATTCTTTTTTTGTATTCAAGTTCATCTTTTTTGAAAGGCTTTTGTCTCACATCGGTCACCAAACCATGATTACACACAGTAGAAGTTCTACTGCTCCTGGAACATTAAAACCTTCTCCAATGTCATCTGGCAGCAGGCAGTGTGGGAAACAGCTCATGTTTCCTGCATACTAAATCTGATTTCTCAGCCTTCACTCTTCCTGACATGAACGGTACTGAGAATCTGCTCCAGGAATGGTAATTAGTTTGTTGATTAATCATCAATGCTCAATGATATGGTGTCATTCTTTCTGCCACTGGGTTTGCAGAGAGCTGTCCCCCTCAGCAGGAGGAAACTTGGGACAGTGCTACAAGACCCAGCACCTGGAGAACAGCTCCAGACACGGGCAGGTCTGCAGGTGAGACCATCGCCCACCCATGCTGGGTCCCACCAAAACCAGGGCAGAACCACCAGCCCTCTGCTCTGCTCGAGGTGCCCACAGTCCTCACTCAGCTCTGCCGCTCATGCCAACAAAGCATTTTAACTTTTCCAAAGCAATTTCATTCATTTCCACTCCCTTGCAAACACAGTCTTTGTTAACACAAGTTGTGAATTTATTTCATTTTCTCCAGGAGCTCCCACACTATCAAGATCAAATTTAGGGTTTTAATTAAACGGAATCTGTAACACTTTACAGCCCAACGGACAACAATCTGAGTTAACGGCAATGTTCAGAGGTGGGTTACAGCCACAGGCAGGGAAGGCTCCCATTGCCCCGTTGGCCTCCCACTAACTGATATTCCTGTTTTACTATACATTCTGCCACTCCCTGGATTTCAATAATTATTTGACAACACCTCACTGACAGCACACATTCCATTTAAAGGCATTGGTTGTCAGCTTATACATACTTATCTGTAAAAATAATTCTCCATGTTTATAGTTTTCAGCTCCTCAGCCTCCCAGATGTCTTAAAGTTCAACTTTATTTTGCCATCAACTTCATTCAATAGCTACAGAGGAAACAGCAACTTCCACGTTAACTAGTTGACGGGTTTTAGCTGAAGAGTATAATGATTTCATTGTCAACTATAAACTCATTCAAGAAGACAGCGAGTGCATCAGGTCAGAGACTCTGCATGACAACAACCTGTCTGCAGCAAAATCCAACTGCAAATACCAACCAGAAAAATCCCAGAGTACCCCAGAAGTGTCCCTGCACTGCCCTGCTCTGTACGCCTTGAATGCCAATATAAAAATTTTTAAATAATTTTGTGTTCAGGATTTCTCACGTAACAGTGCATAACAGAATTTTCCTAAGAACTGGAGGGCTTCTATTTTCTATAAGCTTGTACTAAAAGTTGAGCTGATTGATTGGCTAGAATAAGATCTCTTCTAGGTATAAAATGTATGAAACGGCATCAGAGTTTCCAAGCTGAATTACCATCACCCTGAATATTTTTCATTACACTTGGAGCAGTTCATAAGGAATTTGCTATCTGATAGTGGAAACGCAGACCTTGTTCATTAATTTGAGCAAGATGTATAGACGGTGGCATCCTCTTTTGGCCACTGTTATTGAAAAAGTTTCCAGTGTCCATATTTATACTTAAAAGTTCAAAATGTTTTTCTACGCACATTCTTTGCCACCTACCTCTAACACCCAGCTCATGCAGAAGTCTTTGCAAACAAATTAATCTCCTCAGAAAAAATACAAAATGGGTACAAACACCAGCAAAGCAAATCCAGGCTTTTATTTACTTATTTACAGATAATTTGTTGAGGGATTCTCCCTACTTCAGTTTACAGTTGCTTTGCTTTTTCTGCAGCAAGCTTGTCAATCCACCTCAGTTTCTGTCATGGTGGAATGGAAAACCCTGCAGCAAAACGGGGGATAAAGTCAAGTAAATGCATTAAAGAACTGCACGCTGTTTGCTGCCTGCAGCTACGCAGTCCAGCCCATATTTCAAATCAACATTCAGTTTTAATTCTGTTTATAAGTGTGAACAGTTATACTGCTCTACTAGGATTAAATGCTAAATATTGAAATAATTTCCGTCAGCCTGCAGACCCAGCATCTTCTTATCGTTACAGTCCCTCAACCATATCATCACACTCCTGCGATCACCAGCATCCCACACGGAACAGAACAGGTTAATTTTTCAAAGGCCAAATCCTCACAGAATTAATCTGTGATAGCCCATGCAGAATAAAAAGCCAGAGCTGCATTTAAATACCCCCAAAGTAATTTGGTTAGTCAATGAAGCACAGTATCTTCTCCCCACTCGCTGGTTCATTTGGCATCCATCACTTTTATTTTGTATCAGATACCCATTGTCTGGAGCCATAACAGATACATGATCCAAAGAAAAGAGCGTCCCAATGAATTTCTGGCACACAGTATAACACTGTCATTATGCAGCACTGTGGTGCAAGCCAAGATACCTGGTTTTAATGTGTTCTCTGCAAAGAAGTGATGGCACCCACAACTCCACTATATAATCTCAGCAAGTTATTAAAACTGGTAATGCTCTTGATTTGGTTTCATCTTGAGTGAGCTAACATGGGCTGGTCTTTTAAACACCTAATTCCACATAGATAGATTATGGTGACACTTTTTTTTTTCCCTTGCAGGATAACATTTTTGAAGTTGAAATCAGGTTTCAGAATTTCACAGCACAGGAGCTGTGAGCACAGATCTTACTCCTGAAAGTGCATACTGTAAAGCTGACAATTTAAGAAGAGGTGAAAATTGGATAAATTACTAGGAAAGAGGGCACAAATGGTGCACTTGCAGCCATGGATAGAAATGTACCCAGTGAACTCTGCTTCCTCTGCTGCCATGGCCGTAGCTCTTTCCTGCAGCTCCAGCGGAGTTACATTCCCCCCACATCTCCTTCCAGTGGCTGCCTCCCTCCCTCATCCCCACCCTGAGCTTGTTTTAATCTTGACGTGTTTCGTGCACTGCACGGCAAGACCGTAGCACAGCATAATAGCTAAATATCTATTAATACAAATATTTCTACCACATTTTTTCTTAGCAAAAATGTGCAGCCCACCTGACACTCCGAGGTGTGGTAACCCTCTCCCACCACCATGTCCCTTCTGGCACCTGCTGTCCAGGGAGCCCCAGTGGAGGGGAATTAATTTTATTCTACCATACACTCCAGGAACACAGACGGTTGGAAGAATTCAAAGCAGTTCAGCAACAAAACTTTGTTCAAAGGGAATTACCTGTCTCTGAACAAAGGCTGAAGTCACAGAGTCTTACAGCTTGCTTAACTCCCTCCACCCAGAAAATCTTTAAATCCAGCATTGCTGTGCCAAGCCTTTCACTGAGGAGTCAAATGCTGTTCACAGGTAGCTCTAGGCAGTTAAAGCTGCTGTGCAGAGTCATGGTCCCTTGCACCTAATTTTATATTTATATACATATATGCATATATACATATATACGTATATACATATATGCATATAATTTCTCCTTTGCTTAGGTGTTTCTGTAACCAACTGGTCATAGTGAGTCCTGCAGAAGGATTCAAATGATGCTTCTGGGCTAAAGCACAGAGAGACCACGGTGGATCCCCAGATGTTTGGGAAGGGTAGGGCAAGAGGCTGCAACAGCAAAGTTGCTTTTTGGGGCTATTGCACTTGCAACACAGTGAGGAGGGTCACTAAGGTGAAATCAGTCCCCAGCATTAAGGTCCCGCAGGGTGCGTGGAAGATGACCGAATGGCCTTTGCTTCTTTCAGGACCTCTAGCACTATCAGGTGAAAGTGAAAAAAACAGCAAGATCACAGTTTATTTCTCCAACATGAGGAAAATATTAAAAAAACAGAGATGACTTTGCATAAAATGCTCATACAAATCATCAGCGAGGGCTGCCCTGGGATCGTGCAGCAGCCTGGTGTCTCAGCAGGCACACCAAGTGCTGATCTCATGCTGCAAACCTCCAAGCACCAAAACCAGCCAGTGCTCCAGCAAAATACACATATATCAAAGCTAAAGTTAAGGAGCTTGGCTTTTATTCAGACACATACAAACTGGTTTGGGTTGCCGATTCCTGGCTTACCCAACAGGTAAAGTTTAAAGGTTAAGTGATACAGCAACAAAATCAAAGCCAAGGAGGGTTCTCATTGATTTTTTTAAAAGATTGAGGGAGCACTGGTTTGCACCAGCTCCCTGGAAAGAGAATAATCGTAAATGAACAGCCTCCACACCTTCCTCCCACACGTGCAGGAAAACACACTCTAAGCTGCTATCTTGTTTTATTCAGCTCCAACAGCTCCCAGTATTAAAGATAATTAACCCTTTTTATTACTATTTTCAATGTATGGCACACTTACATTTTGCTCTTATATCCCTATACCCTGAGTCTTCTCACTCAAGCCAATTAACCACGTAGGATGGGGGAGGAAGCAGGGAAGAAGAGCTGTCGTTACAGAACTGGACTGGGTCAGCCCATCGCACGGGGACACGTGAGCTAAACTGGGGCCCAATGCTGCCCCTTCAATGTGTGCAGAACCAGCACCGCCACAGTGCCCTCCTGCAGCCAGCAGCCGACCGACCTCCTACAGACTCAGGCACCGTCATATTTACCCCTACTGAACACTAAATGCTTCTGTTAATTCAATAGTCATTCGAACCCCAAAATCCCCGCTCCTGACAACCAGCATTTCCTATTTAGGTTATTTTAGCCAGAAATAAGCCCTGTGGCAATGATCACTTCATAACCGTTTTCTACCTAAGCTCAGCAGAACCTGTATCTCTGCATTTTCTCTCTTTCTCCATCACTAGTATTGTTCAGAGAGCTGGGAACACATAGTCAATGCAGATTTAGGAAATATCAGGGGGGTTTAAAGATATAAAAGCCTGACATAGGCTCAGAGATTTTCCTTACAGAACTACTACTCAGGCTCCCAAAATAAGATATATATGTTTGTACATATATATATATATATATATATATATTCATGTACATATATATATGTATATATACACATATTCACATACCGTGAGCAGGGTACATGGACACTACTGCACAGGAAAAATACGTTATCCCAGCAGCCCTGGGGAAGGCTTAAGGGGGCTCCAGCTTTGCAGAGCTAGCAGCCAGGTTTGGGCTCACAGCAGCTCCTCCGGCTGTGGCAGAGGGCATGAGAGGGGGCTGCATCCAGCTCCCACAGCCCTCTCCCCTGCCATGCAAGAGAGGACAGCTGCAAACCTCTGGAATACTCTCCTCCAAGGCCCTGGGTGCACCCTGAAGCCTGCAAATCCCCGGCCATCCAAGCTGGTGCTCCTGCAGAAACAGCATCACCCCCGACAAGCTGCAATTTCCCCTGCACCACACAGCTATCCTCTTGCAGCAGAGAATTTCAGTTTATTTCTTGATTTTTTTAATTTATTTTTTTCTACCTCAGCAGCCGCAGCAAGGATGCTGACTTAGCTACAGTGCGTGTGTGAGCGTGGCTGGGAGCTGAGATGGGGCCGGGGAACAGAAAACGCTGAGCCAGGGTTTTACCCCCTCGCTGCAGCACACACTGCTGGGGCCAGGCCCTCCACAGGGCAGGGGCAATGCTCGGCTCCTGTTATGAAACAGCGTCTGAAAACGGGTTTGTTCCACAGTGAAATCATGACAGCCTTGACCTGTTTTGCAGGCTTCCTGGCTCTCTGCCAGGCTGGTGAATCAAGGATGGTGAACTGCCAAATCCACCAAACATCAAAGGAAATGAAGCTGTTCCCATGGGACTCGTTTGCTCTCTGGCCACAGAAACGTTGCATCAGAGCTTCCCTTTGAAGAGCCGGGCAGCGAGGTGCAGAGGGATCCCCGGCAGCCCCTCCGCAGGGCCAGCTGCCTCAGCCGAACTGGGCTTTATCTTCTCTGCAGTACAAACCACCACGTCTCAAAGTGACTGTGAAAAATCCCTCACAAACATAATAGGAATGAATAAAGGGAGAGGTAAAAATAGCTACGAAAATGAAAGGGGTAGTAAAAGAATTAGGGCCATTTGCAAATGGTTTGTATTTCCAAAAGAAATTCCTTACTGCTTGCCAGCTGTCTGAGCCCTGAAACTTGGCATAACTACAACAGACACCGAATTTGATACAGACATTTGTTTCCCCGTATTAATCACACAGAGTAGAAATGGAATACACCACTTACATGTTTGCCTCATCAGCTAAGGCTTTATACCGATTAAACTTAATGGAAACCTTCCCTTGACTTTACTTATGGCCACGATTTCAGCTCCAGGAGACACCATTTGGGGGAAACCCCCATGTACCTGCATCCCACTCTCCAACAGAGAAATTCAGACAAGTGCCGGCTTATTTCCTGCATCATCAGGACTAAAGTGGAGTGCTCTTTGGTCCTTTACAGAGGACAGAAACTCCTAATGACCAAAGGAAAAGAACATCAGAATCAATTAGCTGCTTGCGGCAGAGGGGAGAGCAAGCGGGTGGTGTGAGAGCTGGAGAGCGGAGGGACAGCTGGTGCACCCGGGGCAGTCAGGACACCCCTGGACTGGATTATGTCAAGTGAAGGAAAATGGTTCCATGTGACCTTAAAAGACATTAAAAGGTCTGTGCACATCTTTGTGGTACAGCAAGAAAGCTCTGAAGTACCACCAGCCTTGCCCATGGTGCAAAGGCCAGGAGGGGGAGAAGAGGTGATTCATTGCAGTATCTCTCCTTTTTCCTTTAAACACCAAACACCCACACAATTACTCTAAAACCATGACACATCAGGGGGGTTAGTATTATAATACGGGCCTTATGCAAGTATTGTTCTAGAAATGTCTTTTTTCTTTCTTTTAGCTACTCCCTCAGGGCAATAAGCACAATACATGTGCATGCATCTGCTGTGCCATGGACATCACCAAATGAGTCAGGTCCTCAGCTGGTACTATTCAGCTTGGCTGTTCTGGTGGTTTTAATTCTTTTTAATTCTTTTTTTTTTTTTTTTTCATTTCTGTACCTCCTTCCAAACATTCCTCTCACATTCTGTACGCAACAATAGCACCATAATACATAATTGTATCATGAGTATCTCTGCAGTCCCTCACAAAAGAAAAATAGATGTGTAGATGTTCCTGACAAAGCAGCTGTGTCTAGCTGGTATTTTGCTTAACAATTCCTGACATCACATTCCAAATCCTACCTTCATTTTCCTATGTAAGAAGAGCTTTTCCTTCAATTCTGGTTATGTAACATACTGATCCTGAGAATACGCTTTTTAATATTGTTATGTTTGGAGCGGATGCAAGAACCTTCCTCTGCACTCACAAGTTTCCACATCACATCATTACCCCTGCACCACTGGTCATTCTGTCCCGTTAGTGTTCCTAGAGTTCACTTGCCTGCTGAATAGAAACCCTCGTCTGATTTCCAAAAATGTAAAGCTTTTGCTAGAATTAATAATTCCACATATAAAAGAGGGTATTTTGATTAAAGCTTTTGTCAGCATTCTGGGGAGGAAAAGCAGTTACGTTTTTTCTTCTGCTTATTTAAATGGTCAACTGATGAACTGGTTTCATGTTGCGTTTCCACAGACGTTACCTCCTTTTTCTGACTTGGAGAACTGCACACAACTATGCTACTCCAAAACCCTTGTGTGATTTCCAAGTCTGTGTCAATCATACTGAACAAAACCACTTGATTCTTACAAAGTGTTATGCTTTGTTCTATTACAATGCATCCCAACACAAGAACTATCGTACCAAGTCAGACCAAAGGCCAAAAGCTCAAATTCAGTGTCTTAACTGCGGCCCAAGAGAATATAAGAGTACAGAGAAAGCTTGTTTGCCTCAACAAATCATCCTCCTTTCCAGACATCTGCAACACAAGGACTTTCTGGAGGTTATATGTGAAGTGTTAGCATCACAAACACCCTGTACAAGGATTGCCACAGTTCAACTGCATGGAAAGCATTTCACTTGACGTTCTCCAGTTCCTGCATTAGGGGAAACAGTAAATGATTGTTTGCTGCTCACCTTCTTCATACAGCTCCACAGCTTCCCTGCTACCAGAGTCTGCAAAGGAGTGCCAGAAGAGCGCTGATAAGAGACAGTCTTATGACGAAGTTGCCATATAGCTTTATGACAACGTCTTATGATAGTGTCTCATGACAAAGTTATGGTAACAACTTCCAGTGTGGCCATTTGTCACCCTCTAGAGGTGGCTGAGCAATGAACGGGCTGATGCAGCCCAGCCGTCGTGCTGCTGCCTCCACCTCTCACTGCTGCCGGCCAAGGATGCCACCACATTCAGCCTCCCGCTCCTGCCGCCCATGTCATTGCAGGACACCGCACACAGAGATCTGCCTTCCAGACTGCACTCAACAAACGCCTGAGAGACTTGAAACATGCTATTCTTAAAACTCCTGTGAAACACACCTGCTCTTACAACCACTCATTTATTTGATGGGTTATCCATGAAAAAATACCATAGTGCACACTCAGCTTTTACACCCGCAACCACTGAGCTCCCATGGTAATCATCAGATCATTACATGGTTGCCTGTTAATCTGGAATGACAGATTCAATCTCTGTAAACAAATACTGAATATGTGGGGAAAAAAAGACAAGTTATGAACTTTTTGTTATGAATTGATCTACCAGCAGTGTGACAAATAGAAAGAGAACTGAAAAGCTATCAACATGGCTCATCTTACATATAACTCTAAAAATAGACCAAACTCTTGCAGGAGAAGAAGGAAAGAAAATACTCGGTAATCCATTTTTCACTTGTGCTGTGGTGGTTTTGGAAACCATACTCTATTGTGCTAAGTCCTCAATAAGCACAGAAGGAAAATATGTGTGCTAGCACACATCCCTGAGCTATAAACTGGGATGCCACTTGCTGTGAATGGGCACAGCCCTCCTACCTGCTATGCAGCCACTTCCATTTGTACCAGCAAAATATCTTTATCCTATTTCTTGTACTTAGTATAAAAGGAAAAACGTAGACAAACCCAAAGATGCTCCTGTTCTTTCGCGTCCCTTAATCTTAGCGCAAGAAAGTCCTCTGCCTCCAAGAAAACCACCAGGTGAAGTGGGCAGACTCAGCAGAGCTCCCAGCTTCTACCCCCACAGGCCAATCCTGCTGGTGCCAACGCGTGAAGTGATGTTGGTCCATGGCCTGGACCTGCAAGGCTCACAGCACCAAGATCCAACTTACCGAGGAGTAAAGCTCCCACAAAAGCTGTTTCTCTTGTTGGTACATGTGTTATGGAATTAAGTGCTTTCCATAATAATGCTTACAACCCTATAAGAAGTGCCACCATGAGCTGGGACGTGTTTCTTCTTTGCGTGTGACCAAATACAGCTGTGTGGGGCAAAGATGCTGGCGGCCAGGTGACAGCAGAGTCACTCTCTTTGCACCACTTGGCTTTGTCTCACAGAAACCCCCCGTGTGTGGGAGGAGAACTGAAAAGCAACTTAGCAGAGAGACAAGAGGAAGCAGTGGGGGTGTTGCCAGAGCAGTTTGCATAAGGTGATCATTGCATTTACGCAAGTTGAGCTGAAATCCTGGTCAGAGGCCAAACTGTCTCCTTTTCTAGTATTTCATCACAAGCTTTACTCTGCTAGAGAAGGCAGCCATGCAAACAGGAGAGCCTTTGCAGTTGAGCAGAATTGCATAACTCCAGGTATCTCACACATATCTGTGCCTGTTTACACAAAAGTGAAGCCTGGTCCTATGGTTTCAAAAAAGCAATAGGATCATAGGAACGTTTTAGTTGTAAAAGGCCTTTAAGATCATTGAGTCCAATCATTAACCTAGCACTGGCAAGTCCACCCCTACGCCATGTCCCTAAGAACCTCATCTAAATGTCTTCTAAACACCTCCAGGGATGGTGACTCAATTAGCATCTGCTTCTGAGAAGACTATTGCTTTATTTTCATCACTCTCCGTGATCAAGTGGGAAAAAAAAAAAAAAAACAAAAAAAACAAAAACAAAAAAAAAAAAAAAAAGGAAAAAAAGAAAAAAAGAAAAAAAAAGGAAACCAGGTTAATGTGTCCTCTGCAAAACCTGCAACAGCAAAAATTGTAAGACACAGATCCACATCTCCCTTTCCCTGGGTCACCTAGAGATAGTAACTTTGTTAAATTCATCTACAGTAATTCCCACCAGTGAAGAACCCGGGCCATTATTCCCATTTAAAGGAGCAGTAAAAGAAACATGCATTCCCAGTAAAGGTTGCACTTCTGGTCCATCAAAAAACACAGAACAAAAAGAAACTCTTAAACTTTCACATTTGAGGTTTGAAGACAAATGTTAAAAAGGCACCAAACCTTTTTTCTAACCTACAAATTAGTAAGACGGTAACTCCTGAACATTAGCTGTTTTCCAAGGTGCTTCCACCTGGCCCATTTAAATCCTCAACCCTTCCGAAGCGACAGGATCTGCCTGTTCCTTCTGAAAGGACACTCTGAAGCGTTGAAGTGTGCATTGGCTCCTCAGCTTTACAGGAATAATCTTAATATTTCAGTTACATATATTCCTTCTTCCTCTACACTCTTATTTCGGACTTGCTTCTGAAGCCCAAAAACAGAGAACATGACTTCAGCCAAACTCCTCTGGAAGGATGCATGTCATCCACATTGTCTGTCTATGCAGAAGCCCATCTTGGAATCTGCAGATCTTTCATAGAAAGCTCTTACAAAACTGTATCTCTGCTGGTAAGAGCAGACTGGGCTGTGTTGAGGAGTTAAATACTTCCATTATTATGCTGTCTAATGCCTCTTCTAGACTAAGCGTGTCAAACATGCTTTGGATCTCTTGAATCTTGTCAAACCATTGAGTTTGTATTCAGCAGTGAACTGTGCACATAGGTCTTCCCCTATCCAGGCAGCCCCACTGCTCACCAATCCTCACTCTTCAATATGGCTTTCCTCTCTTCTACTCCTAATAGAGGTAACACGTTTGCACTTATTTTATACTCTCAATAATCAAAATGCCACAATAGGAATCTCAATTAGTAACACGATGAAAAAGTCAGAAAGAGAAGATATGGTAAAAACGGCACCTGTCACAGATGGTTACAGGATATGGCCTCTGTAATGAACTGCTGTCCAAGATAAGTTTGAGATGATTAATAAGAAATAATGACAGATGATGAATATCTTAAGAGCAACTCCATTCCTCCTACTTGATCTGTGGGCCTAACAGAGCTGACCTTTTCATAATACCTAGTAATTTTCATATTACCTAGCAATTTTCGTATTACATCCTGAAAATACACCTAAAACAAGCATGCAGAATCGCAATACAGGACCATAAGGGACACACCAAACAGAGGAAAGGTGTTAGCAAAACATGACAAATTACTTATCAGCAACTTCACAGACTGAGGTTCAAGCCCAATTTGAGATTCTGAGTGATATATGTTTGATGGTTTCAGCTTAGCTACATCAGACAGACTGGCCTATAATCCACTTTATAACGGTCACACATTAGTTGATAATGCTTAGGAGAGGATTGGCAGGACAGAACGACAGGATAACAGAATTACCTCCATCGCCCACCTTACCCGTGCTGCTTATTGAACTCAGATCAGAAGTAGTGAGTCAGTATTCAGGATCTCATCATAACACAGTCTGTTCAGAAACCACATCTCTCAAACAAATGTTGCACAAGTAACTTTTTTTTTTTTTCTCTCTCTCCTTTTGGCCTGCCCGGCATTTAGAAAAGGTTGAAAATAAAAATTGTTTGGGAATGAAAAATGGTGTGTGATTCACTTTGAGCTTTCTGGAAAAAGGAGGAGGAAGGGTATACATTTCAAAACCCAAAATGTTCTCGTCAAATAAAAAATTCAAAACTTATTGTTTGACAAATATTGAAATGAAACATTTCAGTCATTCTGTCTTTTTTTGTGACAGGTTGCTTGGTGCTTTTCTTTCTTACTGAAATATCAGCTGAGGCTTATATTAATTTGCAAAATATATTAGTTAAGGTAATTTTTCATTTTTCATCTGAAATTATCTTAAAATTAGAACTGTATTTCATGTTCTTTTACTCCATAGACACCGTATTTTTCCAGGAAACACACAGGATTCTCAGTGTTGAATGCAGATTGGCAATGACAGGCCAAAGACACACAGATCTTTCCATCAGCTTCTGTAGCCCCCGGATTTATGAGGAGAGAGTCATAACTCCTTTCCTTGCACCCACAGAGAGAAGTTCTTTCTCTAGGCAACTTCAGTTTGCAAATAGCATTGCCCATGTCCAACACGGACAACTCATCCGACTTGAAAAGACTCATAGCTGTAGCTAAGTGATGCTGTGACCAAGAGCAATCAGTTGATGAGGCCTGTTTCCTTCAGCTTTGAGTTGCTGGATCTCTTCCTTCTCGTGTCACTGCTCAAGATCTCTGTGTGCATCTTCTCCTCCACTCTAACACCCTTGACTCTTTGGGCACACAGTCAGGCTAAATGGGCAGGCTGCTTCTGCAGGGGTTACCCTTCATCTGCTGCTTGGTGGGGATAGGACACGAGGAGGACTGCTGGCAAAATACACAGCACCATGGGCAGTGGTCTTTAGGGAGCAAAAAGAGCCTTCTGGGACTCATGATGCTCCTTAACCACAGTGTTAATCACAGCCACAGGGCTCGTTTCTTCCCCCGTTGCTCTCCTGGACTCTGCCCATTTAGACTGAGAGTTTGTCCGTGGATGGTCTTTGTTCTGGGTTTGGCAGATGGAAATGCAGAGTAGCTGTAATAAAACAGTGCCACAGCAGCCCTCCTCACGTACTTTGTGCACATCTGTGAAGTGCCAAGAACACTTTTCGGTGTCATACAAAAATAATAAAGATAGATGTAGTTAATAAATAGGTAAGTATATTTTCAGCCCTCCGAGCTCCTCATTTTCTTTCAGTATAAGCCCATTTTTTACAGCTGACTGCTGTGATCTTCTAGGGGGTGTGCTGACGTGGCTTGAACCAAGTTAATTTGCTTCCTTTTTTTC
Organism: Pampusana beccarii; assembly: GCA_013399365.1. Lineage (NCBI taxonomy): Eukaryota > Metazoa > Chordata > Aves > Columbiformes > Columbidae > Pampusana > Pampusana beccarii. The sequence continues at coordinate 2,064,545 of VWYH01005072.1, forward strand.
TTCTTTTTTTTTTTTTCTTTTTTCAGGATTGCAGATGTCATCAAAAATAAACAGTACAAAGAAAAGGGAGAAAGAATAGGCAAAGGAGAAACTGATTCAGAAACTAATTAAAATAAAGCATAGTTCTCAAAACCTCTTTAAATTATTCAGATGTCACAATCCAAGGAAAAGCTGTTCTTTTATAAGCAGTCTGCTTTTTTTCCTTCCTCCTCCCTGCCAAAATAACTAGTCTAATTAAATGTTGAAGATATCTCCAAGTGAATTCAGGTTATGACAGACAACGGTTTTGGAGGAATCCAAGAATCTCCAAGATATGGTAGTTTTGAAGAGCGAAATGCATGCTTTTTGCTAAAAGTGGTGAAATTCAGGACTCAGGATGAGGGACCTGGTACAGATGCCAATAACCCCTGTCCTTGGCCAAGGTTTTAACTGGGCACTGTACAATGAAGGGAGCAGCTCCAGCACATTTAGAGAGTTGAGAATGAGTGATGGTTCAAGGATTCACAGGCCTTTCTCTCCGCTTGCTGTGAGCACGGAGGGCAGAGAGGCAGCGAATGGCTTCTGCTGCTGCACCACTCCAGCCTCTCTTTGTCTATTTGCTTAGGACGAAGAGCATCAGATAAAATGTGCGAAGACTACTACCATCATCTTACAATGGAGGTACCAAGCAGAGGGATGCTCGCTCCACTTCAAACCACAACATTTAAACTGTTCTGCTGCCTCATTTGCAACAAATAACACAAATTCCAAATACGAACTATGAAAAAAATATTTCAAATAGATAAAATACAGTAGATTAGCAAAGTCTTTAGAGCGAATTTTTAATGCAATGAGTGTTTCCACCAAGAAGGCAACTTTCCAAAGCCTTCTCTTCGTTTCATATCTCTCCATCAAGAAATGGAGCGACCCCAGGTGCAGCAGGACAGCTCAGCATTTACCCACCGCAGCAGGAATCATCCTCCTGCCACATTCTGAGCCCTTTCTAGCCCAAAGCAGGAACATGGTATCCAGTTTTGGGTGGTGAGAACAGAAAAATTCCTCTAGCATGACCTTTTCTCCCCATGTGAGTACTTCAGGGAAACACCCAAGGAAATAGCTATTTCATGCTGGTTGTGGGGAACATTTGCGCTGGCCAAATACGCTAGCAGTGCATTAGAGGACCACAACAGATCATAACCCTCTCTTAACCTATTTAATACCCTCAACAATTATCACTGCTGCTGGCGCACACCTTCCCTAACCTATAGAAAACCCCCGAGTTCAGTTACTTTGTTGCTGCATCTCAGTTCCCGCAGTGCCAAGATGTAACATCCACTGCGGGGCTTCCCCCGCCCTAGGAACCACTTCTCACATCCTTAAGTGCTTTTCTTGATTTGTTCTCTGTGTTACCGATGTGCAGCCTTGCATAAATCCTCCACCCGTTTTTACCTCCAAACCCAGCCCCTGCCCACAGGCCTTCAGCTTCGCTCGCTCGAGAGCGATTCTCAGAGCAATCGTCTCTCCTGCAGCTGTTAATCTGTCATTCACGTGCCATAAGTCAACCAGATATACTGCACCATTACAAAACCTCAACAGAGTGGAAAAAATCATTTGCTTTACTGTCAACATAAAAAACTTTTTATCTTCATTGACAGTTTTATTTAGAAAAATCTCGGCTATATTTTAATTTGGCTCTAATTATAACCCTCAGAAAGTAGTATCTGTATGTTAAAGTTTAGTGCAATAGCAGCTGCTAATTTTCTCTTTCCACTTTTTGGTTTTGTTTAACAGATATTTCTAAACAAAGGATGTTTCTGGGGTTTTGTTTTTGTTGTTGTTGCAAAAAAAGCACATATTTCTGATAACACTGCAAACTGGCTAATTACTACTGGCTGCTAAAACTAGCTTCCTCCATGTTACCATCAGCACTGAAAGGAAAAGGGACACCTTTACATCTTCATCTAGTGGGACACCTACAATTTACTTCCCAGAGAGCACGTTACACATTTTAGTGCAATAGCATCCTGTCTTTGCTCTGTGAATGTTTATGTCCTACCACAATAGCGAAACAAATGACTCAAAATGGGGTCAAAACGCAGGGGCTAGTGAAATAGTTGTGAATCTCTAACTTCTGTGAGGATGCTTGGTGCTGAGAAAGGAGGTAGCGCTAATGGTCTGAGGTCCTGTTTTCTGCAAAACAAGTGAAAGAAATGAAGGGATCATTGCTCTATCTGCATTTTTGAACTCATTGTGTCTTATACCGTGGCACCATTAGTGAGGTTTTCCTGGTTCAAGCCCACAATTAATTCAGGCACAGGGAGAGTACATAAAACAGCAGCTGAGGTTGTCTACTTGGTCAAAACCTACCAGTCTTCTATAAAATATTTCCTTTGAAAATGACAGTGCTTCTACACAGCTCATAACCTTTCAGTTCCGTGATTCTGTGAATCAAAGTTCCTAAAAATCTATAGGGCACATCCTCACGGGTAGAAAATGACTTGCAACAGGCGAGGGCTTTGATTCTTTGTCCTGCCAGCAACACCAAACAGCACTAAACACAGTGCCAACACCCTGGGAAAGCTGGCATGGGGACAGGGACATGGAGATGTTCGGTGGTTTTGGGGTAGTTTCCACCACACCAAGATCCATGGAAGACCCTAAAGGGTGTAAAACCAAACCCACTACACTATTCATTTAAAAGTTAAGCATGGCACAGGTTTCTTGGTAACATTTGACAAAAAAACCCACCAGAGGCAGACTGTCAAATAAATAACATTTATAAAAGAGATTCCAGAGGGATGGTGCTGGCTTTGACTAGACACGGGCAGCAAGAATGACAGCTGGTTTGAACTTCTGCAGAATCTGGTTTTGTTTGTATTATTTTAAATTGTAACAATATGAAACTGATCTTCCAAAACACTTTCTTTTTTATTTCTAAAAGATAAAACCCCAGAGCAAGAATATTTGTGCTGAAAAAGAAGTCTCTCAGATGAATAGCTTTGTACATACGAGGACAGATTTGCCTGAAATAGCTTTGTTTTGAAACAATGCATTGTCTCGCAGGAATTTTAGGCATTCTTTAGGAAGGCAGCACTTGGCATTGTATTTCATGCCTTTCAAAGTATCTGTTTTCTTAGGAAATGAAGGAAGGGGATGGGAGAGAGATGTTTTTCATCAAACTGACTTTGCAGTTGTAAGGATCTCAAGCAGGAAGATGTATAAGAACGGACAGAACAGAAAATATTATATCCTATTCATCTCAAATAGCAACAGGAAAAATAAAGGAATACTCTCCCCAGATCATGTGCATGAAGAGAGGCTTGCTTTGAAGAAAGTCTTCTCTTTATTGCTAAAAACCTGTTTCAGCTTGACTGATGAATGCTGGAGAATTGCATAGGTGGATTTAGGAGACCACAGCTGACAAATATCACATCAGGACAGGTCATTCTGTAAGCTCAAATACAGCCTCTGTGTTTTCCTAGCAGTTTATTTTGTTTCATGTATGCATGCCTATTAAGCCTTTTTTTGCTAGAGCAAATATAATGTGGTAATGTTTAGATATGAGCCCTATTTGCAACATCTCTAAAATCCGAAAGGTCTGATCTGGTGGTTCTCGTTCATATCCATCTACCTCTACAGTCCAACGCACAAACTCCAAACCCTTTCTCACAGCCCCACGGTTACAGTTTTCTGGTCTGGATTAATCTTAAAAAGGCCCCAGGACTCACATTTCAGGTCTGGAGCAACATGTCGCTTTCAGTCTCCTCATGGTCCCATTAATTCTGGGAAACAACACAGAGGAAAGAAAGTAAAAAAACCTTGCAGGTACACAGAAACTTTCTCTTTCCAAGTTACACAATTTGCTCCCCTCCCAACAAACACCTTCCAACACACACACAGTGTTATTTCGGTTTGCGGTTTGTGCCCGTTTGCTACCACATCTTGCCAGAGGGTTGGCTCACACCTCGGCTTCATTTTTAGTTGGTAGTTAAATCCATCAGTCAACGCATTTTTTGTTTGCATATTTTTTCTGAAGAAAGGTCCATGGTGGGCACGTTATTACTCACTCCCTATTTCCAGTATAAATTTCAAGTCACCTCTTTGTCCCTTGTGCAGCCCACACACTGACGCAGCATCTTCTCACACTTCTCTCCCACACAGGCAGCTCATGAAATTACACTGCTAAGCCGTACGGGGGATGATGGATGGCTGGTATTTATCTATTCTCTGCTGGACTGGCTTACTCAGAGGCTGGCAATGGGTAAGAAAAGTTTTAGTTGGCCCAAGCGCTGTGCAAGATGCTCTGGCTGCCTACATATAGGTTCTTAATTGCTTAAAGAGTTGACTTCACAAAAAATATTCCCGTGATTGACAGGGCTTCAGGCAGCCGCAGGCAAGAGGTCAAGAAGCAGAAGCAGCTGATTGCCAGCTAGAGCTGAGCACCACCAATTCATCAGCTGGTGACAGAGCTGCCCCAGAGGAGCATTGACTGGGGGGCTTATGTGCAAAGCCATTAGAAGGCTGGGGGAATTGCTGAAAAGGTGGAGGAGAGGTTTGGCTGAGGAATGGGAAAGGTGGAGCTGAATGTGGTGTTTGTGCCCTTGTCGGATAATACTACCACACAAGAGTAAAAAAACAGCTGTAAAAATCTGTTTTTCTGCTTTACCCCTCACATCAGTAATTAACTGCAGGAAATCACCCCACTGCAGACACACAGGTATAATACACTCACAACTTCTCTCACTGGCATGTTGGGGCTTTTTTTCTCTTGCTGAGGTGTTGAACATTAGGCTAATAAATTTGCCTCAGGAAAAAAAAAAAAAGTAAAAAAAACCTAGCTTGGAGGAGCTGCTTCATCATCTTCCTTCTGCTTTTCTATAACAGCCAGTGTGGCAATATCCGTTTAAGGTTAGACAGCATATTGTTGCAGGATGTGTGGGAACCACAAGCACTAGGCTGAGGCCAAGTTACAGTAAATCCTATTCTTAGTATCGTTAATGGAAGTGCTTCCTTCTCATCACAAAAGCAAATGAAACAAGGTCCATTAATTTTTCACTCGTGGAGCAGTAAGAAGGCACTTTTAGCAAGGGGGAGAAAGGACTCCAGTAGGGGATGCGAGTGACTTCAGACCTTGTTGTGCTGCTGAGCTCAGAGGTTGGGAACCATTCCTGTCTGTGAACGGTCATTACCCAAGTTCTGCTTGTTGCTTTTAAAATATCTTAAATGTAAGCTCATTTTGAATCTGTAATTATGTTTGTGTTAGCGTGATATTAGTCATTAAGGCCAAACACTGCAATAAAGAAATTATTACTTCTTCTGTTCATGGCGACTGTCTCACTGTCTACATTACAGTACAATAAATCAGAAGAAATGCATTTTCTGCGACCTTGAATGTGATAAGACATGACACAGTAAATGTTTCACTTGGTCTTCGCGTTTACATTCTTTGGACTTGGTATTCCCCTGATTTATACTAAAGTACAAGCAAATTCATCAAAGTCAATGGAGTTAAGCTAGGGTAAATCAAGCCCTCTATTACCAAAAATCAATTTTCCATTTGTTTTAATAACATTAATTTAAATGAACTCACTTGATATTTTCATACCTCTGATACGTGCATATACTTATTGCAGAGGTAATCCTGGGCAAACCTCGTTGCTTACGGCTTCTCAACCCACTCAAATTTGAATGACTAGTTTCAATAAATATTAATAGGATTTATTTTTTTATCTTGTACACTAAAGTCAAGTGCAGAGTATCCAGTTAACTTAAAAACATGTAGCAGACTTCAACCAGCCAGGCATGTAGTTATTGCCCATCTCCTTTATTTTGGAGTCTGTTTAACGTTTTGCAAGTGGGAAAAAACAGCAATCGGCTCTAGGGTTATAAATTCTTTATTCAGGGATGGAGTAGAAGCAAACCGAATGCTAAATTTGGTTACAAAGCAATTGACGTTGTTGGGAGCAGAGAGAGAAAAGTGATGGGAAAGGTCATTTTTGCCTCAAGGACTGGGATGTGGGGCAAGTCAGAAGACCTAAGTCACCCTGGTTTAACCCCCTGGAAATTCGGAAATTTAGTCCCCAGGCTCACCTCTGAGACATGCTCCCTTGAGCATCAGGCCTGAGGGAAAGACTGTTCTGTGAATGTTGTTACTCCACTGGCCTCGGGCAACTCTGTTCGTCCAGCTGTGCTTGGCCCTATAGCTCCTATAAGGACATCAGCCACCAGATAATTCATTCACTGATGCATGTGTGTAGGATCTAATGCAACCTCCTCTGGAAAAACGACAAAATCTTGCACTTAAAGCCTGCAGGAAAACTGTGTCACCCACTTGAGTTTCTTCAAAAAAGGTCACCCAGTTCTGCAGACCAGGCTCTGACAGATAACATGGGGCACTTTCTTTAATAAATAGGACATCTAGTTCCTGGAAAAGTCTATTCCTTGCTGCTTCATAACATTGTAGTGAAGACTGATATTCATAATAACAAAGATCTTAGTGTCTGCATTTTCTTACATATATTAGGTAAATTAGCAGGATATTTCCAGCAGAAGCGCTGTACACAGGAATAAATTATGGTTTATGTATCTTGTGAGCTGCTAGTATTACAAGTCTAAATATTTTATCAGACACATACATCTCCACATTTCTTCTCCTGAGCTGGTAAGGCAAGAAGAGAGTAGTCAACGAGAACTTAAAAGAAAACCAAAGACCCTTTTCTGACAGCTCATTATAGAGAAAGGGGCAAGCTCGAAATGGCCATGAGACCACTCCAAGACCTGAAAAGTCTTGCCAGGATTGGGTCACGTTAATGCATCACTGCAAGGACAAAGACATGAGAACAGTGAACATAACAAGGCGAGAAGGGGACAGGGAAGTGAGCTGTGAGAGACAAGGGAAAAGGGAAGAATAAGGAAAGAAAAGTAAATGGGAAGGAGGGGAGGGGAATGAAAGGCAAGAACAGGAAAGCTGCTGAAAAAGGACCAAGGAAATCATCCTCACATGACAGGGCATTCATTTCCATCATTGTTCGGCTCTGAAGTCTTAGTTCCCAGATTCTGCATCACTTCTGACTGCCCAGAAACCCAGCCCTGGGAGAAACAATGCAGCTGCTGGGCCAGCAGCCAGGATGCTGTCTGCCTAGGAACATTTTTATTCATCTTGAGGTTACAATCCTTTGTTTCTGAAAATGTAGTATTTAATATAAACTCAGAGTGCTGACCTATTCCTTTTGAAAATGTAGAAGTAATTTGGGTTTTAGCTCCAGCTTTTGATTAAAAAGCTTTTAAGGGAAAATCTCAAAAAAAAAATCCTATGAAAATTGCACGCCAAACCGATTTTCTGACCTTTAATTTCCAATAACCAGGGAGAAAACAACTGCAAGTGGAGGGAACAGAGACACATACTTCAAGGAGATTATCAGTTTTCCTGAATAAAGGTCTTTAAGAGCGTGATGACTCAGGCAATATAGATAAGTAGAAACAAATAAAAAGAAGTTCAGTAAAAATAGAAAACAAATGGAAAACTCAGAAGAGAAAGCATTTAGTAATAAACTCAGGGAAGGGAACAAACTAGCTCCCCACCTCCTTTTTCCTTTTATGACAGGAAAAGACTTCTGGAGCTGGTAGAGCTTCCTCTCTTCCTTCAGTGATGGAGTTGGTACAACAAGGAGCCCCAGCCCTTCCCATATCTCCTTCCAGCACCCAGCTCTCCCAGGACCTTTCCCAGGCCCAAGTCTTTCAGCACCTAAATACAGACCCCTTCGTCACTCAGCTGCCTGCTGTCTTAGAAGCAAAGACCCTGGTAGGAACTGGCAAGTTGGTGCTGTGGGGATGCAGAATAAAGACCATCTTCTGCTGTAAATATGCTATGGAGATGGGAAAGAGATCATAGTAGAGAATGGTTGGTTCTGTTGCAGATCTAAATCTGGATTTCAGCTCTTGGTTAGGGAGCTCTCAACATGGACAAGCATCTGTATTTTTGGATTTTATGGTGCTCAATCTTGGCAGATCTATGCAGCAGTACATTCAGATCTGCAATAAGGGATGGTGTGATGTGTACCGTTAAATCAAGTGCACCTCACAGTGTTTCTACTTGTTATCTTATTTGTATTTAACACCATTATTTTAGAATTTTGAAAATGATCAGAGCCAGGTGATACACTCAAAATGAACAATGGCTTAATTAAAGTAGCACCTTTTTTTTGTCTTTCAACCTGAGAAAATGCTTCCACTCTTTAATACCCATCATTCCAGTGATTGCTGATGCTTAGTCTTAATGATGACAATATGTTGCAGCTCAGACACAGAACTCACATTTTCCCCCAGACACCCAGTCATTTGTTTCTTTGTGTGTGTGCTTTATATTTTATGGGGCCAGCTGCTTTGTGATCAACGAAATGTCAGAAAAATCATCTTACCATAACAAAGCTGAAATTAAATATTCAAGGAAGCAAACTCCCGTGGAAATCTCTAAAGCCTTAACAAGGCAGAATTCTCATCTCTGTGCACATGGGTGACTCACTGAAGTAAATGGGAATTACGTGACTGCATCAAAGATTTCAGTATGAAGAACACAGATTTTGTCACAGTTTTTGCCTTTTGGAATGAACTCACAAATAAATTTTGTTGAAGAATCTAGACAGAGATAACCTTGCTCAGAGATATCAGCCATGACAAGAATACCAGAATGATTTGATGGAGTTACAGTATATTTCTGTCAAGACTGTGTGCTTAACGTAATATGTCCTTAAATGTTTTTTATAAATCAAGCACTCATATTCAACTGTCTAATTGACAAATTGAATGAATGATACTTAAAGGTCGATACAGATGTGTCTTTGCAAATCTAGAGGTTAACTGACATAAAACTTGTTACAACTTGCAATATGGAAAAAAGCTGTTTCTATAAACATTGTAATTAACAGAATGTTGTTTTTCTAATTGTTAGAAAAGAAAGCCCCAAATTACTAGGAGGAAAGAAATTAGAGCAAACAGATCTGCAGGAAAATATTCGCATTTTAAGTATCAGCTAAAATATAAACTGCCTATGAAAAATTCACAAATATATACCCATGATGTACAAAATTATCCTCTCGAGTTTCATAATTCTGCGAGTGAGTGCAATTAGTTAGTGGTGGTGTTGTTATAAAACTACATACTGTGGCTGGTGGGTTTTGAAACTACTCCAGAAACCAAAGTCTGACGCTAAACAACTATTGTGTTTGGGTATTAGGCAACAGGAAATCTGCCTGATGATAACTGAGTTACACCAAGCCCTGCAGCAGCCACTGAGACACTACGTCCATTTAATCTGCAGATGGCAAAGGAGATATGCCATTCAGAGCTGCATGCATGAGGATATGACATCTTTGTCTATATTAATCTCATGGCTGGCTTCACATGACTCATTCAACCTTTTTTTTTTTTCCTATTACATGAAAGGGAAGTTAACTAGCAAGACCTCTAGTGATTTTTAAATAGGTCCAGCCCTGCTGCAATGTGTACTTCGAGCAATAGAGTACAGAGCTACTCTCCGTGCTCCTACAGCTCTCATGCTACATATTTGTATAAGTCCCACTGTATCTATGCAAATCCCCCATATGTGTCATTAGGTCATTTCCAAAGCAGCCTTGTTAAAACACACAGGGTCTGACACCAAGAATACGACAAGTGGGTCAAATGTATTAAAGTATATATTGAGAGAGGCAATGTCGGCAGGTTTTGTTGTACCAGTTATCAGCAGGGAGATAGAAGGCTTCAATAAAAGAACAACCTTAATTTAAAGAAAACAAACAAAAAAAAACACACCAAAAAAAAGAAACAACGCACACCAACCTGCAGTATCTCTGTTTCACAAAGATAAACTGACAGCTAAGGCAAAACAGCTGTGCCCAGAGGCAGCAGGAAAGTAACAGGCTCCCTGGTTCACTGCATCCTCTATGGCAAGGTTAAGAAAAACACCATGGGTTTAGCTCCGAGTGGTTCACAGGAGCTTTGCTCTTCAGAGTAGCTTGATTTTGAGATCTTATGCTCTGCTTTTCAATCAATATTCAGATATATACATCTTCAAAGTAGAATATCACCAGGGGAAAAATATCAAGCTTTTCATCATCTTTTCCTGGAAAAATGTAAAGAGCCCTTTCAGGCTTGAGGACATCCACACAATAGTGCTATTTTCAGTTATAGTAGCTCCTTCAAGCCTCAGGAGTCTTACTCTTTTGAAGAGTAAGAGACATTCTCCTCCCCAGAAAAGTAACTCCTGGACTTAGGCAAGATACTGAGAGTGAGGAAGAAAGAGAAACAGGGAGCTGTCATGGTCGACAGCGGTCATATAGACCACTCAGGGCTGGGGTTAGCTGAGGATGTAAAAGGAAACTGAAAAGATACAGAAAAACAAAACACAAAAACTTTCTTAAAGCTTTTTTATGAGGAGAAGCAAACATTTCCAAGTGAAGTTCCCATTATGAAGTTTAGAGTCTATATTTTTGCATGATCATCTCATTCAGCCTTATACAAGTAAAAATAATCAAACAAGAGTGGAATATTTTCCCCATAAATACTTGTCACGTGTGGACAAGAAGCTTCAGTTGCTTGGAGAAAACTGAAGTTGAAGAATCAGGCTTCAGCCCTACTGGCAGCATTTTCAAGGTTTTCTGTCCGTGTCCCTCTCCTCCATGAACAGTGAGCTGCCTCCTGAAAGCTAAGCCAAGTATACTTGGAGAATAACGAGTAGAATCAGTAGAAAATAGTCTTTGGAGAGAACACCTGACCAAGAGAAGTGGAACCAGCCTCCCAGATAAGTATTAAAAGCCATCAGCTTCCATAAAATACATACCATCTCCACTTTTTCTGTATGAAAAAATCCCACAACTAAATATAAGTTAAAGTATTTGAAGATGTCCGGATTCTTTAGAAAGGCTAAATTAAGCTTTTCAGAGGCTTTTTGATGATCAAGAGCCAGATCAACAGTATGCTTGAAGCAAGCTCACTAACCATGCTTGAGAAGAGTTTTAACTTCAAAGACTGATATGCTTGAGGGGCAGGGAAAGCAATAATTTGTTAAAAAAAAATCTAAACACAGTAAGAAGGACTTTGATACATATCTGTTTTGACCTGGGAGATGAATCACAGAAGCCACATTTGTCAGTTATAACACATTTAGAACTGAGTGGGGTAACCGATTTCTTGCAGAATTGGGAAATGGGAATCCAGTGGATATCCTTGGGCTTCGCACAGCAAATCCACAGCTGCGTCAGACCTTGGTAGGTCAAAACCACACAGCTTCCCAACGCAGATTACATGCAGAGAACATGCACGTGTATATGTTAATATTTTTTCATTTTCTTATACAGAAAGAACAGAGATGTTATCGAATATTTCTAAAACACCCCAGTCACAGTTTCAGTGCTGTCCCTGGGCACTGTGGTTACAAACTTCTTTACCTCTTCCAAAACCCCGGCATGTTGAGCTAAGAGAACATTTCCTTTAACAGATTGGTGCTTATGACACCCAGATGAGCAGTTCTCCTTATTTCTTAATCATACTGTGCCAATACGTCTTTGTGTGCGTGAGATATAAAGTAAGACATTGATACCAGATTTGGAAACCATGAAAATGTAATGGGGCTTAGAGTACACCAGTAGAGACCATAGCAATAGAAAAAGATCTCATTTGTGCCACTGATTCCTCCACAAGATCCCACAATGTCTCTGGACACTGAGATAGACATTCATATTTCTGCTAAGCGATCTGCAGGGACAAAGGTATTTCAGTCAAGCCTAAAATGTAATGTCCAGCATGAAGGTAGCTCTGGATTAAGTTCATTACTTGCAGTTCTGACTAAAATTGTCGTGTTACCACAAGATAAAGCAGTAGTATTGCCACAAGATAACCATGCAGTTATTCTTGTTTGCAAGCAGCTGCTGAGTTGTTACCATACATCCATTGTAAGTTACTGTGCAGTGTTTCTGAAGTAATATTTTGGTAAATAACCTGTCAAAACTGCAGTGAGCCCCTCACCACACAGGTCACTATCCCTGCAGAGATACTCAGCAAATAGGAGCGGATTCCTCCTTCGGAAACAGAACGTTGCTGAAATATTGCAACTGTACAGTGAGAAAAGCAGAAACACTTTCAAAATTGCTTTTCATCTTTGTACAATCGTGCTCTTAACTCTTCACTCCACTGGTAGGAAAGGCCATTAGTAACCACTATCTCTCAACTGTCAAACCTGACAACGGAATTAACAACTCTAGTAATTAGCAGGAAAAGCACCTTGCCAGGCACAAGCCTCAGACTGCAAGGTGATCTACAGACTTCACCCCCCCGCCCAGGGTCAAGGTAGGGGTAAAATCATAAAAACCGGTCAATTGCTTATGATACGAAAAGAGACAGCTGAGCCACAAATTTTAGCTCAGCAGATTGTAGTCAGATACTCTATAAAGACATTGGTTAACCTATACCTCAAAGCTTGTTAAAACCAAAGCAAGTATCTTGGAAACCCAGCAAATTAGATCTACTGCTGACGGTTAACAGGAATAAAGGAGCTTAAGTGGCCACTAGTCATGCTTTCAAAAACAGAGAAGAATTTAATACTCATCTGAACTGCTTCAAAGACAAGACACTCTCCTCCCAGTAATAGAGAAAATAAAACACCTCATATATTGCTTGAGATGAAAAAGTATTGAAAACTACCTGAGAAATAGATACTCATCCTTCCCTGCACTCCCTGTACGATATTTAGCAGCAGAGTGATTCCAGGCGACCCAGAGCCCTGCCTGTACTAACAGCACTATGGATACGTGACAAAAATAATCATAGATGTGCAATGTGTTCACTGTTACAGAAATGGTCATATTGTCTTTCTGAAGCAAAATTACTTTTTTGGCAAAGCAGACATTTCCACAGACACACACAAGAATGTTTAAGTTGGAAAGCATGCAGTTTCAGATGACCAATACCTGTTCAGAATAGAAATATTGAAATTTTTTTCAGAGAACTTGCTGATGAACACTTTTTTTTTTTTTTTTTTTAACCAAGAGTTCACTCTTCCCCCCCTGCCCCCCACCAGGGGGAAATACAGTCTCTCAAACTGCTGTTCTCACTATTTAGAATCCATAAATACCAAAGCAAAACAGAAACATGACCACCATGGAAATATTATCAAGGAAAGATAGACTAACTACCCTGTTTCCCTGAAAATAAGACCTACCCCAAAAATAAGCCCTAGCATGATTTCTCAGGATGCTTGAAATATAAGCCCTACTGCAAAAATAAGCCCTAGTTACCGTTCATTAAGAAGCTGATTTAAATAGTGTCCAGGCAGCTATACACATAAAGAAAAGTAATAAGTTTCGGAGCAAATATTAATATAAGACCCTATCTTCGTTTCAGGGAAACAGAGTAGTGGCCTAGTCTGCAACTATAACCACAAGTAACAGTGAAACCCCCTTCTAAATAGCCAATTTTAAAAAAAAAAGTTTTAAAAGGTGTGCTGACAAACCAGAAAGTTCTTGTTCATTTGTAGCCTTAAGGGCTACCCGAGACTGCACCATATCAGGAGCAGCCCAGGAAAAACTCTTTGAGTAGCTGCATGACTATGCAGTGATTTAGCACCAGGATTAACATGACACAGCAAAGCAGCACAATGATTCAACCACCACAAAGGAAGTACTGCCCTCATTTGTTACTAATTAGACTTTGGAAAATACTGAAAATCAATATCGGTTCAAATTTTAAACTAGCTTTCCGTTGTATTTGAAAGCATTATTTTAATGTATATTAATAACAACCAAAATAAACAATTCTGTGTGTTAGCAGCTACCCTAGAACATACGCAGCCATTGTCCCTTTTGTGCTTCTAATCTAAATATACAGAGAAAGCATTAGGGAATGGAAATGTTATTATTCCTGCCTTAGAGCCAGAGAATTGAGACAGATAAGAACTGAGCAATTTTCCATCCTTAGAAGGAAAGTCTGTGTCAGAAACTGGGACAGAATGCAAATTTCTACAGATATTCTCAAAAACAGGTTTGTTGGCATAATTGCTTTTTGACTGCACAGGTTGCCAGAGAATCTTGAGAAACATTTATGGAAAGTGAACCTGAAATATGAGATATTCAGCTAAGAGCCTTTTCATGTTAAGAAGGTGGATGGAGAGAGATTCTGTGCAGCTGACTTCAGAAAATCATAAAGAGGAAAAAGTGACAAAAGGAAATAGAAGCGAAGAACACACGATCCAAGCAAAGTGAGATGCCAACACATCAGATGCTGTAAGCACAACTGCTGGGCCAGCTACGTTGCTTTTCCTTCCCCTTAGTATGGAAGATGAGAGCAGCGCAGCTGGGTGGTCTGTTAGCAAAATATCAACTCAAGTCACTGTGACTTCAGCAAGGTTACTGCAGCCAGGTAAAATCACTGCAAGGCACAGATTAACGAGGTGAGATCTAGACAGAGGGGAAAAATGACATACGAATATGTGGGGCTTTTGCTGATAAAGAACTCCTGTAAATTCTCCGGGTTGTGTGCCAATACAAAGACAAATACAAAACCACTCACATATGTACTGACAAACCTGTTGGTACCCCATTAGAATCAATGGGTTTCCACCCTCTGGTAAGGATATAATTTCAAGATTGGCTGTGCAGAAGCCCAAATATATTGAGATTTTACTGAGGAAGACAAAATTAGAGGCTGACTGTGCTGCAGACCATATAGTTTGATTTTTTTAATCAAAACCCTCTCTAGAAAAACAAACAAACAAACGAAAACCCAAACAAACAAACACCCCCCCACACACACCCACAGACACACTGCGATTGGTTCCAACCTTCAGATTCGGGACAAATAAATCTATTTTGTTAGGAGCAATTGGATTAAGTATAGCACTCAAAGACATATCTCAACAGAGACTGATTAGTTGTATAGACTGTAGATAGAGCACGGTTGAACAAACTCTGTAGAGAGAGGAATCTGAAGCCACTCCAATATCCCGAGGGCTTCTCATAGCTTTGCCCTCCATACTAGGAAATGTCATTCGCTAAAGTAGGTCTTACATCTTTAGAAGATGAGCATGGGGAAGAGCTCTCAGCTGGGATACAGAAACAGTTTCAGGCAAAATAGCAAGAGCAGTTGCTCTAGTTTGATGAGGGTTTCCTCATTATGTTCTGTGCATTTCAAATGTGACGGTTTGGTTTCTAATGATATTGCACATCATCTCTGAGCCTCTGAGGGCTGGGTATAGGATTTCAGAAGTAAATATATTAGCAGGAACAATTGCAGCTTAGAAGTGGGGGGGGGGGGGGAAGTTATTGTTTTCCTGATTGATAGCTTCTGTGTGCCACCTACAAAGGCTTGTGTTTCTCTGCTCTGGAGTTTTCCAGGCTCTAAGGTACTTCAATTAATTGCCATTTATATAACCAATGCATCCCTTTCTCAGGGGCAATGAAAGCTCTGACTCAGGAGAAAGTCATCTGAACCCTTTCATCGCTCAGGAGCAGGGCCAGCGACTAAAAAGCATAATATTTCATTTGGGTTTAGTCTCATCTCTGCAGCACACTGTAACAGGCAGTTCTTTTTGCTGCCTAGTTTTTGTTTGCTGACTTCAGGAGTGTACTTCAAAAGCACCCTGTCCTCCTAATGAAAGTGCTACGCCTGTCTTTTATCATATCCTTTGTTCTGAGCTTTAGCCCACATTCCTAAATGGAAGATGAAGAGTAGCAAAACTTATTCAGCATGACAAAACAGTCATTGTGTTCAAAGAAAATAGCATGTATCTAAGCGAAAGTCCCAATAAAGAGAGTAGACCAACTGAGACATGTTTTTCTCCTAACGCAGTGCCCCTGCCCTAAAATAGAGAAAAGGGAAACAGAAAAGCCATATAGAAAGGCCCATCTGAGCCCAGCTTTAAGGAATCCTGTTAAATGGAGTTGGAGGTATGTGACAGGACATGTGGTTCATCTTCTGCTTGGGAACACTCTGCCCTTTGGGCTCTAGAAACTTCATGCCCCAAGGTCTTCGAGATCAGAGGAAGATGGTAGCTAAAACAACTTTTAAAGGAAAAAATACTTTAAAAAGTGTTGTAGCAGAAAAATTCTGAATTTGTAAGGTGCTTTACCAAAAAAAAAAAAAAAAAA
>VWYH01005072.1:2080663-2226744 GCA_013399365.1 Pampusana beccarii
AAAAAAAAAAAAAAAAGGCAAGCTTTTCCTTGGTTGATTTCTGTCTGATCCAATAAATTATTTTTGAAGTTTAATAGTGGTTTGTAGTTACGTTTTCGGGATATATTTAGAGTTTGAAAAGAAAAGGTTTTAATAAAAAGGCTGTAGCCTCAGGATTAATTTAGTATTTTTGTCTAGCAAGCTCAGTCTAGTTTTAGACTTCTTCCTGGTGAAACTCACACAACACTCACACTTACGTTGTAGGTCTGATTTCCTTCACAATACTTTGGACTGGATTTTCATCAGCTAATTAGCCATTCCAGAACAGCACAGCAAAGTACCTTTCAATCCTAATCTCTTTTAGTGTAACTTGTAATGGCATTCAGTTAGAACAGAGCTCTCCCAGCTTTCTATGAAACTTTGAAGATCTATTCAAGCTCCGTGTGGCGTTTGTCTCTTAAAAGCCCGATTCACCTGGCTTCTGAGCTGCAGAGTCCTGGCAGGAGCAGAGTACACACCACATCAGTCCTCCTGAGAAAGTACATTGGGTAACTCACAGCTGTACGTCAGATGTAAAAAAACCGAGCGGCATCATTTCAGAAGCATCGGTAGACCTCAGCTCTGGGGAAAGGGCAGAGCACAGCTAATGTGTTCTCTCTGCCTTACAGGATATTCTCCCACTTAAGTCATCCAGTGAGCCAAAAACACTTTTTGTGTGAATTACGTACCTATTTGCACACCAAGAATAAGAGTGACATGGCAGACACTTTGCAGAAGGCCAGGCCAAGGCAACGTACCCACCAATACACTTGCAAGTGAGAGCACTCTGTGCCGATTCTCCGCCAGCCTTCAAGAGACCTCCTGCTCCCTGCAGCCTCCAGCAGCACCTTCACAGCACCTACACCAAGCCGTGACTGACTCTGACATCCAGAAATTCCCTGTCACTCGCTAGGATCTGTCACCTTTTTTAAATACAGCTGACTGTGCAAAGCAAGGTGCCAGTGCCACTGCACGTCTGCATTCCCCGATTGCATCTATTTGCATTGCTGCTCCAGTTAATTGCTGACATCACTCTCTTGCAGCATCACCTTCTGCACAGACCCTCAGTAATTCTCTTCTCTGTGAACCTGTCTTACCTTTCTTCTCCTTCTTCACAGCTGGCAATATAAACCAGTCTCTAGCCTCAAAAAATCCTCTTATTTATAATCTGGTTGGCCTTAATCTAGTAAATCAAGCTCACACTGAATTATTTGTAAAAGATAGAAAACAAATTTTAGACTCCTACAAGGAACATGAGCCATTTTGTTTCAGTTTGTTAATTTATCTGTATCAAGACCACAGATCTCTGCGGGTCTGAGCAGGTTACAGATCCCTAGCATGCACACACATTTTTTAACCTGAAGTGCCTCCAGCTTAAAGAAATTTATCTCTCTCACTTGTTCATTTTACTACTTGACTTCAATCAAAACTATCTCCACTGAACTCATTCTACAGATTTCATTTCTCTACTTAAACACACCATCTATCCTCACTTGTACCACCTCCCTCCTCCTACTCATTTAAATGGGCTGTTATACCAGGGTAGATTAATGTCAGAGTCATCTCCCTTGATTTAAACGGTGTTTGATTATATCTGTCAGGATATACTTCTCTCTAAGTATGTGTTCTTGCCTGATGTGTTAATCTGATGGAGTAAATGGGCCTGGAGACATGGCCTAATCATTGCACAACATTAAATAGCTAAGGCAAGGTTCAGGCCTCTGGGTTCAGGCTTGTTGTATTGGGAATCCCCACAGGCAATGGAAAATACGCCAGACTTTGATGATATAATGGTCAAAATTCAAAAGGAAAGTAGCATTCTCCAAGCATGAGATAATCAGCAAATATATTTTCTACATTTTCACATCAGGTTTGGTTTGTTGTTTTTTTTTTTTTTTTTTCTTTTTTAGTCAGCAATAGAAAGAGCTGTTTTGTCTCCAGCACAGTTTTACAGCTGGGACATGAACCACAAAATCTGTTTTTGCTGGACCTAATAAGGAAAATTAAATTTTCACCCTGGGGTAAGGAGGGCTGGGTGGACCATGTCACATCCTCCAGCATAGATATTAATACCTTCAAGATGAAGTGAAAAAGAAGAGTAAGACAGCAGGGATGGGAAAAGCCCATGGAAACAAACCATGGCCTTTTTTATTATTATTTATTTTTGGCCAGACCTTACTGGAAAGGATCTGGACCCTCCACCAGGGTTGCACCTTCTTTTTTGGGTACAGTATATACCCCTTCAGACCTTACCAGTCTTTGACCGTATTTGGATACTTTTTCATACCAATTTCACCAGCAATGTTGGTCAGCTGCAGAGTACATTTCCTATGGGAGAAACTCTGAAGAGATGGTATAATTCCCTTGAGTGCTGAAAACTCCATAAATTTGCAAGTTCATTTCAATTCCAAAATGGAAAATGTAACTTCAATTAGCAGGGAAATTAAACTTTAATATTTTTTAACATTCTACTTTATTTTTTCTTAAATAATAATTGAAATAAGATTTTGAGATTATCACTTTCAGATAAAAAAAATAAAATATTGAAACAGACTAATGATATTTTTCTCCTATCTAGCATTTTAATCAATGTTAAACTAAAGAAGTTTTGATCTAGTTAAAAAATAATTGTAGCAAGAAAATTTTAGAAAATTAATTGAGAAATTGTTCTGGGGACATGAGTTGGGACTCAATGTCATTAAAACCTGCAAGTTTTAAAGACAAGCCCAAAATCAAATTAAAGCCAAAGCAACATCCTCTGTACTCATTTTAGATCTCTTGGCACAAGTGTCTTATATTTCTAGGAAAACTTTCTCTTTCACGATGCCCTCTGCCTATCAGAGATGTGCTACTCATGCAGCTCTGTTACGCGCTTTCATGTCTGTCTCCATCCTTCTGGTTACCGTAGCCCTTACCTTCACACAAGAATTTTTGGGATCACTAGTATTGACCTCAGTTTTCTGCATCTCAGCCCAGGGTCGAATTCGTTGTAAATTCCCCTACTCAAAAGGGCTGTATCACAGTCAGATTCATGCTTCATATGGAAAAAGCAGGAAATAACACGGAGAACAGACTTGAACGAAAGAAATGAGTACATCAGATAAGGACAAAAATCTTCTCTGCCACAGAAATCTTTCCTCAGCGACTTAAATTTGTGATAGGTCACAAACAAGGAATCTAAGGAAACACTGAACAGAGAGATGATGACGTTATGGAGGCTTCCTAATAAGACTAGATGCACTAATTTTTTTCTTAGGTGCAACTTTATGACTAAGCATAACACTTCTTATGAGTGATAGTAGAAAAGAACCATAAAGTTGACAGCATAATGTATGATTGTGGTCCAAAAGACTAGAAGATAAATGCACTAGGAAAGAGGAGAGCTAGTCTGGGGAGAAATTGTTCTAGAGCTCTGCGATAAGGGACTTGTTAAACAGTTTTGTTGCAGTTACACCCAATATTTGGTGTACATACTATAGGAGTAACCATGATAACAGCTTCATATTTCTCTAGCACCTTCCTCCTAGATGGATCGTTATTTATATAGCACTGGGATGTGGGCTAGATGTCCCCTATAGGAATTTACAATCTCATTTTATTCATGATGTTCAGTTACTGTGGTGAAAAGAGTCATTTATATCTAGAGACATACAAGCAGTTGGAGTAGCAGACAATGTGAAAACACAGCACAAGAAAAAAAAGCCAAAAGTCAGGATCCCAGAGGGTTTATAGACTGAGAAGTTTGGGATGACTCTCTCCAGCTACAAAGAAGAGTTCCTTTGAGGTGATAGTATATGACACCATACTTTATGTCAGTACAAATCCTTCTCATGAATATTCATTACGTTCACACTCATTCCTCACAATCATATGCATTGGCTCAAGCTTGATGCAGGGGACAGCAGTTTTCACAGCAATGCAGGGCAGTGGTTATCCATACACCAAATCAGAGGACACTGAGAACTCCAGACCACAGAATGCTCCATCCCCACTCCAACCCTGGAGAACAAGACAGTTCAGCAGAAGTGGGAGAACTAGTGGACCTATTGACCTGTTGTGGAGTTCGCACTGCAGCTGAGTAAGTGCCATCAAGAAGTCAAGCAGCACTGAGGACAGGAAAGGAGGCAGCCCCAAGCTACAGCTGGCCAGTTCTGCTGTCAGTCTGCAGCCCCCCGGCTGACCCTGGGGCCCCTTGGTAGCTCCTGTGCGAGAAGAGTGCACAGATCAAGGGAGAGCCCAACAACAAACTCTCCACAACCATTCATGAATTATACAAGGGAAGAGGAAGAAGCAATATTGCACATAACATGCAGCATTGCTATTCCCAGCCCTTGACCTCTTGTTTTATGTTTCATTAGCGACAACATTAAGGCTTCCCAAAGCCACATGCAACAGAGTACAAGTAAAATGTTTTCTATGTCTCCTGAAATGAGTTATTTCTTAACCAAGAAGGCTTATTGATAGTATAAGCACGAGAGAAAGAGCTACTCCTAGTTACATCCCTATAAACAAAGGAAGTTTGGAGCAAGCAGGAAAAACACATGGAATTAGAATGGATGGAAAGGTTTGAGAAGGATTCTCCTCTCAAAGAGAAGCATTGAAAGAGAATATCCTCCAGAAAGAGGAGTAGCAGTGACTCACCACTCACTCCGCACACGTTAGATTTGATGATGGTGTGCAAGAGCCCACCCATCCATCAACTCTTTTTCATCTTCATCAGTCCATCAAGGTAATAGGTTAGTGGCATTTGCAAGGCTGATACACAGTAATGATTTTTGGTTAACGAATCAGACACAGCATTAATGGCTTTGTTATCTTCACAGAATGCCACTACAAAGATATTTTATTATCCCTTCTGTCAAATCACCATCCTGCTCCCTTCAACCCTTAGTCCTTTCATATACTGGCTAGGCAGCTATGAGACAGGCCCCCACATAGTCAGTTCTACATCATTAATGCACACATATAATGAGCTGCCCATAGGCACAGTACTACTCACAATACAGCCTATATCTATTTTAACACAATCCACAAAGAAAAAAAATGAGATTGTAGTTACAATGCAGATAAAAAAAATATTTTCAACAAAAATGAGATTGCCTGACTTCAATCACATAAGCCAAAGTACATTTTCCTGAACTATGTTCTAAAGTTGTTCTTTACACAAACATTGATTGTGCACACAAGATAATAAATGTTGGGAGAAAGTTTTTAGAATCGTTCATTTAGAATGAAAGGTGGATTTTTTCCTAACCAAAATGACTGTGCATAGTGAAACAAACGAAAAGAAAACAAACTCAGCCATTATCCACACTCAGCTCCATGAACAAAGTGCTAGGCTGAGCCAAGCACTGGTATCAATTTTCTTTGCTTAATGAAAAGGTTTTCCGAGATGTAGTCCTTTCTGCTTCACTGTGGATTGACAATACATTCTGACCTAATGGATGCTGATTACTGTTTCCATTATGCAAGGCTGACAGAAGCAATATTTCTTTGAACCACAACCTGTTGTTGAGCATAGAGCTATTGTAGTGTGACTCTGTGCTACAAAGGCCTTTTCATATCACGTTCCTCATCTGCTTTGAACTGTCAGACCTCCTCTCACGTGGCAATAGGAAGACCTATGAGGCTGTCATGCCATCACAGCTGGGATATCATCACTTACGAATAAAACCACCACTATCTGGAAGTCTTGGTTCAACATGAAAAACAGATGAGACACATACTACACTCTCTAAACACAGCGAAAACTAAGTAAGACTGACAAGTGGGAGGTTAACTTGGTGGGAAGACCTTAGCTCCTCCTCATCTTTCCAAGGCTTCAACTGAACACTGCCAAAACTGGCACAAGAAACCACATCCTTCTTGCAAAAGAAAAGAAAAAATTAAACAGTGTTGCTCGTATGTCTTGTATCAACCCCAGCTATCTCTATTTGAAGAATCTGGGAATTTAACCAAGCAGGGGCAGGGCCCGGTCTGCTCAAGCCAGGCCTGTGCTCTGAGGCATTACATATAGCCCTGCCACCAGCTCCTCTCAAAGCAACTCAGAAACTCGGTGCTTTGTTTGTATTTGTTGATCACGTGCATCAGTCATCTTTTCACCATTTACATTTCATAACTTAACGGCTAAGACAAATTCTTCCAGGTAGAAAGGTAGAAAGTTTAGTATGAGAGTCAGAAGAAAAACGAACAACTGGAGAGTGTGGTATTCACCATCACCCATATCTGAGCCACCACAGCAGGAACAGCTCTGAGGTTGCTCAGTGCTTTACCTCCCTCTTGGTTTCGGCATCACTGTGCCAGGCAGCCGCTTCAGGAGAGACCCCCTGAGTGCTTTGCTTTGCCCATATGATCAACGTCACTATGGTTTGTGGAAACCCTCAGAGCCCTCTAAATTAGCATCCTTGCTAAAAATGCTTGTGCCTGCAAAGCTTCAAGAGGGCAGTGCGGGGGGGAGGAAACAAAAAACAAACGAACAAACAAACCCACACAAAACCCCCCAAAAACACACCACAAAAAAAAGGCAGCATTTTCCAAAGCATAAGGAAGGAGAATTAACATGGTTTTCACATGCTGGGCAGAGAGGCCCGAGTCAGTGCGAGGCAGTGGTTGCCTCTCTCTACCACCTTAAGCTCCCATCAGCTGTACTGAGCCTCTGACTAAATGTTCTCTCAGAGAGAACAAATTAATTGCTAGAATACTTTCCTAAGTTTTTGGTGCCTGTATTTCTTTCCTGTTTGTCTTATATTCACTCCAGCTATCTACTATCAGAAAAATGTTGCAGCGAGTGCCAGGGCACAACCAGCACAGAGAGCATTGCCTGGACCCCATTCCCACGTGCCAGGCAGCAGAACCCTCACCCATTTGCCACCACTTCTCTCCACTCTCTGCTGACCCTGAGACAAGCAAAACTTCTGTGATTGCTTGGAAGTTTTCTCCCTGCACTTCTGTTGTGTCCAGCACTTCACCTGCCAAATGTCGGGTTGCTGGGTGACTGGGATTTTGTTAAGCTGAACCAAGAGGAAAACCATTTGTTGTTTTAAAACAACTACAAGGACAGAAAAAAACATTGCTGGACGTGATTTATTCTCCAGGATCTTAATCACTGGCGTGATGCCACCAAAGGCACAGCAGATGAAGGTAGGACAGAAACATCTGAAAAACCACACAGCAATTATTTGCCAGCAAAAAGTCACTGCTTGCTCATGTTTTTCTTTTTCTGGAAACCACAGGGGACATGGGGCCCTATAGCTCCATGAAGTAAAAGTTTTCACACCAGGCTGATATTGCAAGTGATCCACTTCTACACCACTGAAAATACACTGCTGTCCTAAACTTGCCCAACACAAGCAATTCGTGATTTTCTACAACTCCACACAGTGAGCAGCTACAAAGAGGCCAGTACTCAGCCTGTCCCACTCTGTGTGGGACATGCCCATTGCCCTGCTTCCCTCTCGACTTTCTCTGAAGGCACCTGGTGCATCTTCTCCACTGGCCACTCGGCACCTCCACTGGTGTCTGCAGCCAGGCAGTGACTCCTGCCCAGGGCTCAGCTCTGGCTCTCAGGAATCGAGCTTTGCTTGTCAGTCAAGCCTGAGACGGTGGGGTTTGCCTGAATGGCACCGTACCCATCTCCTGAAGACTCACCTAATGGTGCTAATGATCAGCAGGACAATGTCCAGTCTATGGAGGTTTCCTATTTAAACAACAAAAAGTAGACGAGGAAACAGATGAGGTGACCTCTTTAAAATCAAGCAGAGGCACAAGTAAATCATAGCTCTCCCAAGCTCTGTGCCACAGATTTATTCTTGGAGCCACAGACCACGGCACTAAGCAGCTGCTTGACTTCAAAAGCCTGTGTGGGTGAATAAGAAGAGCAATTCTTTCTAATTCTCTTTTGCTATGCAAGATAATCCTGGTATATTTCACACATCCTTGATGCATCCTGTCACCTGGCTGGCTTTCCTGAATAGGATACTTCTGATTATCTGTTTACCATCTCACTTGATGTGCAGGACAAATAGTTTGGATTGTGAATTATTCAGACTGCTGTACGTGGCGAATACGAATTTTGTTTGCTATTCTTGAGATCCTGTATCAACGCTGTGTTGGAAACAGCTATGGACATATGCCTAGTGCATAAGTATGCCTTGACATCACTCTGCAAAATTGTACAATCTTCTAAAACTAATTGATTGTGGCTCATGTAATGTGGATGCCTTTGCCAATGGAAACTGTGCTCGCAAAACAATTCCATAAGACATGCAGCTGCAATGGTATTTACATATTTGTATGCTTCATTTAAAAGGGTCTTCTATGTGTTGTGGCTTATTTTCCAGGAAAGGGCAAGTCATATTTTCCTAGCTCTTCAATTTGTAGCAGCTTCACACTCCTTTAATTCCAGCCAGTTTGCTGTGAGCGCTGCCGCTGCAATGCTTTTCCATTTAGATGAACAAATAAGTCGCACAGCCGCTTGGAAAGTGTTACCACAGGTATTGAGGAAATAGCTGGCAAGAAGAATGCTGCAGTTCGTATTCCCCCCGGGCAAGCACAAGATTGGCACAGTGCAAAACGAAGTCAAAAATTCATAAATACAGATGAAAAGAAAATTCAGCATAATCCTTTTCCAAAGCCGATCCTTAGTGAATCTCTGAGATGACAGGCTGAGTACACGCCTGGCTTTCTGCTGACATTATAATGGCTGATAAGACTTTGGCAAATGAGTAGGGAATGATCAAGCAAAACAGCTTTTGTCTCCTTAGCTGTGCCCAAAATAGATCTCCAGTTGCATCTCACGTAACTTCAGCAGGAAAATTCACCACCTGAAAGCAGCACTGGAGAAACAGAAACAGAGCAGGGGACAGAGAACACTGTTTCATTGAAACAAAAATGCCCTGTAGAAAGATGTTGATTATGATAACAAGGCAAACCAGGAAAGCGTACAGCAGAAACACAGAGAGCATCTTGTCTGCTAAATGCCAGCAACCCACCTGCCAGGCTGCCTGCCCACCAATCTGGGAGCCCTACCTTCCAAAATCCTATTTTCTTTCATTTGTTTGCAAATTAGGCTGTAGCTCCTGGGCACTGAACACTGCCTGTGCTCTGGTTATGCAGAGGAGTTTCCCCAACACTTCACAGCAGTCTGTTTTCTGTCTTCTTTTCCGCATGCTGGTTTTGAACAGGAATTTCAGCTTCTAGCCAGGTTTATTATGAGCCAGACCTTCATTTGTTATAGGTGTCTATATCTCTATCAAAAATAAGGTTAACATCTGACTAAAGGTATAGCAGGTTGTGTTTCAGGGAGCAACGTGATCTGACTTCCACTTCAGCTCCAGCCAGGCCAGGATTTAGGGGTCTTGGGGTAGAAACTATACATTTAAGTTCCCTTTGATATAGTGTTTGATGTTTAGCCACAGCCTTCTGTGAAAATCCAAGCGCTCTTAGACTGTATGACCTTTTGTCACATATTTAAATATCTACTGCTAGTCATTTCCTCTCTCGTTTTGCATAAAAACATTTCTAAGATGCTACCCAAAAAGCAAATTAGTACAAACCTATACAAGCCTATTAGCCCCTAAGTGGTCACACTGTCTTAAATGGAAGAACTCCAACTGACTTCACAGGAAGCTGAACCAGGGCAGTAATGAAAGTTGCAAATTCAGGTTTGGTTCAGTCACGCAGAAATTCAGAGACCTGTCGAGATCTGTTGAATATGTGAAATCACCCAGACTTTTGCACTTTACAAGAGCAAACATTACCATAAGAGTCTTGAAAATTAGGATACTACAAGAATAAATCTTCACATGGCACTGGTGCTACACTGAGAATTGAAACAAGAAAGGTAAACAGGAGGCATTTGGTATAGAAGGGAATACAATCCTAAAATGCAGAATTTTTTAATTTCCTTCCTGAATGTTCATCTTTATTTTGCCTCCTTTATGGCTTTCACTTATTCTCATCCAGAGAAGCAGTATGCTCTTCACTGCTTTCTCAGCTGCTAGTCTTGGTCCAAATTACAAACTTAACCACATACACTATTCATTATGTGTCTACTGCAATCAGATCCTCTCCTCAACAAAAGGCTTCTCCCTTATTAACAATATTTCATCGCTGCATAGATAGACGTAGAGTGAAAAAGGCATCTGAAATAATGAACAATGCAAAGAAAACCCTTTGGATTTTCCTGTTCTACCAATAGTACAGGACAAGAATAAGATGTTTAATGAAATTAGAAAGGCTGATACAGATTAAAGGAAAGGCTTTTCCTCTTTGAACATAGTTTATAACCAGCCTATGAAGTTAGCTGCTGCCTACTCAGAGCTGAGGAAGAACAAGATCATATTTTCTTTGTCCTTTTTTTACAGGGGATCTAGCGATAGCCATATCCTCAAAGCATATTTTGAAGTACAGTAATAAAGGGAACATCTTAGCCAAAAGAAAAGGTGGAACAGGAGGTATTGTTCTACACAAGGCCCTTACGGGAGCTGCTGGTTGTTGTCTGGCAGGACTAGCCTTAACAAGGCTCTTAAAAGAAGGAGGTTTAGAATAAGATGTTTGAAAAGCAGATGGGGGCAAGAAACCTAAGGAAGAAAAGGGAGAGGCCAAGGAAGCAACAGCGAGATGCACAGTCAACAAGCTGAAGCCCTTCAGAAATCTGGGTGGACTTCTGGAGTAAGATGGGCAGTTCTGTCTATCCCACAGCAAGAACGATGTTTGGGGCAAGTCAGCAATGCCTCGCTGAACCGGGGCACGTGGGAGCAACGGGCACAGGGGGCACCGGGGTACTGCCCACCCCCGCCTGGGGCGAGGGGGGCAGGGAAAGTGGGTGCTGAGCACCCACCTGCCGGCACACAAAAACCAAGGGAATCTGGAAGCAGGGCAGCTTTCTGCACAGCACACAGCCCCAGCTCTGCACTGCTCTGTGGGTTGCAGTTTGCCATACAAACACATCCATGCAGCCTTTGGTACTCAGAAAATGGCACGGTGCTACATGTCATGATGTCAAGCGTCTTTGAATAAGAAAATCAAAGATGATCTAATCCTCTCTCATAGTAAATGTAATAGTTATGTTCAGCCTCTCTTGTAAGCTTATTTCTGAGCCTATAAATCACTGATGCTAACTTTTGATTTCTTTGGAGCTACTCCTGATGGCAATGCTGGGCACAGCCCCCATCCTCCACTGGCATGAGCAGCTACCCTGCCTGGGCTGTTTGCAGAAATGGCAATGGAGCAGTACAAAGACCATGCTGGACTTTACCATCAGCTCCTTGTAAGATGAATATCACATGGTATATTACTCAAAGACTAAAAAGCTCACTGCAGTAGCTTAAGATCCACAGACAAAATTAAAAGTGATATGGGATGTTAATCTTCATGCTCCAGGGTATAAACTAATTACCATCTGGAGTCAAGAGGAAGCTTTCCTTTTTATACTGATACAGTCTTTCACTGTTGCCTGGGAAAATGATGAGTTTGGAAGAGGTTGTTCCTCTCTCTGATGAATTGACCTTTGTCAAAGACTGGATTCTCAGCTAGTGGATCAATGGCCTATTTTAGGATGGCATTCCTGTGTTGATATATCACCTTCCATTCAAATACATCCATTTGATTTAACATCCATTAGCAAGGTAATGCCCCATAGTCTTGTATTTATCAAACTGTTTGTTTGCACTAATCTCTGGAATAAAAAGAGTAATCTTACATGCAAAGTGCCAGTGAACACATTCATTGCTCCATAACTTGCCTTTCATCTGAAAGGCTGGTGTTCCCTCCATGCCTTTTGGAGGCAGCAGTACTGGTGACACTGGCACAGACCTAAGCTTTTTATCAATGAGCAGCATGGCAGGTCTATTTGTTTGAGCCCTTGCTGACACCCAGAGTCTCTGTAATTCAGTCTGACAGATTGAGGCCATGTTCCAGATCTCACAAAAGAAGCAGCGACTGGTATTGATTTTTCTGTTATTGTTGGTGATTTGCTGCTTCATTCCTTTAGCAAATGTTAAAAAAAAAAAAATATAGTAAACAAGGTCACAGCTGCAGGTTGGCAGAGCACACAGTGCTGTTTTCCCTGTTATTCTCTTCTGTCTCTGTCTTTCTGGTTCAATAGGCATGTTCCACAGACCTTGAGCAACAACCCTGGCTAAATATGAAAAAATAGCCATGCTGCTGCTAACAACCCAGAGGGTTGGCAGGAGAAATCTGGTTCCAAGCCTCTTTCACACTGCAACTTTGAGTAATGCTCCCAAAACACAATTCAGAGTAACAGCTGTATTTACAGCTTCTCCTGCACTAACTCTGGCATGGAGATAGCCTTCATGTCCATATGGAAACCAAGCCCCTCAGCACACTGTGCTCAGGCTTAACTCTAACTCACTCGAGGTGTCAAGTCATTTGTCAAGCCCAGACCCAGTGCAGGTCCTACCACAGATGCAGTGAATGCTGCTGGCCATGTCCCCTCACTTCTCCAGGTACCACATGGACACCTCAGATCAGGTACCCAGCTGCCCTGTGCATCTGCTGGATTTGTTTGGAAAGGGGCACATCTCGTAGCACCTTAGTCCTGATGTACAAAGATGCCAAGGTAACAATCTCCCATAAAAACCAACAGAACTTAAACACCTAAATCCCTTCCCTAACCGACAATATTAGTTTCTGTGCTTTTGGGAACTTTCTAATCTTCAACTGTACTAAAGTAAATGAAATATAAACCTTTATGGATCTGTTGCTTCTATTAGACATCATCTCAATGCTCAGACTTTCCCTTTTTACAGCTAATTCAGGATAGATGATGTGCAGATTCAGGTCTTGACAGAGCATACTTGCACATGTGGAAATAAGCCTTTTGTAGTAATTCTCAGATATTAATAGATTCTGAATTTATTACCAGATTTATTACCAGATTCGGATTTCTCTTAAAAAATGCTGAACACTGTTTTGTGTTCAGTCCTGTGCTAGGAGAAAAACAAAACCGCAGTTGCAGTTGCTTGGGTTTGGGATTTGTTGTTGTTTCTTGGGGGGGCAGGTGGAGGGGAAAGGCTGGACTGCTCCCACGTATGCTTAGCAGAGCACTAGAAACAAAACTCTGAGCACTTCAATGGTATTCCAAGGCCTCTAATGTAAATACAAAATATACAAGGGATTTGGCTTTCTTTTTTCTTTAGCAGCCTCTCAGACTTCAGGAGAAGTAAGTAATGTCTTCATACTGTGATGGGAGCCATTTTCACTATCAGAGGGCTTTGACAACCAGCTTCCTACACAGTTTGTCATCCTGAATGTCACTAATGCTGTCTGAATACTGATATTGTTCACGACTTTTTGTTATGTCTCATGTAAAGATTTTATGTATTTAATTTAGCAAAAGCATTGATAAACAGATATAAATCTTTGGAGAGGCTAC
Organism: Pampusana beccarii; assembly: GCA_013399365.1. Taxonomy (NCBI): domain Eukaryota; kingdom Metazoa; phylum Chordata; class Aves; order Columbiformes; family Columbidae; genus Pampusana; species Pampusana beccarii. The sequence continues at coordinate 2,094,078 of VWYH01005072.1, forward strand.
TGATAGCAAACTTAATATCACACTGATGCCTGCGCTGTGTTAGGCTTCAGTAATATTTACATTTTATCTTTTTTTATGAGCTCAGTAGCATTGCAGTGATCGTTCTTAAAGATGATTGAAAAACATAGTAATCTCCTGGGAACATCGACATAAATCTGGAGTAACCTTGTTGCTTCTGGTGGAGATACTTGTGCTTTATTGGGAGTGCTATTCAGCCCAGCGATTGTGTCATTCTGCAGTTACCAGTAAGGAGAACTATAGCAACTGAGCTTGCTACATGTCCTTGTGCACCCTCTTTGAAATCTTTGGCTTGTTTGCCAAAACAAGTATTTTCCTTTCTTCAGCCATGATACTGGTGGGGTACAACACCCTCTTCTGGCACTGGCACGTGAGGAGTATTTTCTGATCTCCCAAAGGATGCGCCAGCAAAGAAGAAACCTGTTCCTGTGTGGGTCACTGGTCAGAGAGAGGGAAGCAGGAGCACCAAATTCAGCAGAACTCTTTGTTGCTCTTGTTCCTGGCAATGCAGCATTGCTCCCATCAGCTCGCTTCATGTGAGCAGGACGGGACATTCCTAATGGCCATTCTTGAGCAGGGAGGCTGCAGGATGGGCTACACAGGGTAGCTGCAGGCTGAGCAAACATACGCTTCACCTACCAGTGGTTTTTATTTTACCAGCTACAGCCCAATCTATTTCACTGCCGCCTTAATTTTTTTTTTCCATTTTTTAAAATAAAAGGGATGTTTCCAAGGAGGTAAATCACTGCTTGCTCTGCCTCTCAGGAGCTGATCTGTGCTCCTACAGCAGGACAGGCTCCTCCTTGAAAAGTGTGAGGTTTAATTCCGTGGTGCTACTGCATTTCTAGTTTACACACGCTGGCCTGGAGGTGCTAACAACACTGGGTGCACACCACTTCGCACCCCAGGGATGCTGGCTTACATCTCACAGGGATGCTGACATGAGGATGGATGCTGCTTATTAGCAGTCCTGCAGCCCCATGGAAAGGGAAGGTGTGACTTTTCACTGTTTCCACTAGCACTGTGCTGAGAGGTCAAAGCAAAGGCTGAAGGGGTAGGATCACACCATGGGTGTAAACACAAGCAGGTAGTCCCAGCACCAATGTATTTAGCTAAAATAGCAAAGCAGAGAGAGGTAGGAGTAAAAATGAAGGCAGACAGAGGTAAAGTGATTGGCCCAAGGTCAAAGAAAAGCTCTTTGCCAGAGCTGGAAACACAACTCTGATGGTTCCATCTACAGAGCTCTGCTGATCCTCCGAGTAGCTTTCCCATAAGTGGAATACATGTCTTTTTTGGCAGTATTTTATTTTTGTACAACTATAATTGTGAACCTGTCATGGTAAACTGCTGTGTGAAACTTGGTCCTGTTTGGAATATTCCTTCTTCACAATACACAAGAAGTCTGGCAGTAATGTCTTACAAATCTTATTCATCTTACACCTCTGGGGCAAGATAAGTAATACATAAACAGAACAAACACCCAGGCACATTAATGGGAAAGGCTATCCAACTTCAACTACCCTATGAACTTTTCCATTTTCCTCTCAGAAATTGTTTCTGTCAATATTTTGATTTAAATTGAGCTGAAAAAGAGTAAGGAGGAAAGTTTAATCAGAAGGTTGTCAAGAAACTGGGATCACTTAAGAATTAGTGGACAGTTCCACTATTTGCAGTTTTGTATACTATATCTCCTTCCTACAGATAAATTGTCGAGGGCTATCTGGAGGGTGGGAATACACAAAAAAAAATAATCATATTTAATTTTTTACTTTGTTTTGGTCATTTCTAGTCTATTTTTGCAAGAAGCAAAATCCTTAAACTGGTACAAAGTAGTATTTACTGTAGCATTACTCGTAATTATCATGCAATTTTTCTCAGTGTTGGGATACTTACAGTCGTGTGTTAGAAAAAAGTTATGCTGACTGAAACAAGAAAGACTACAGAAACACCTTCTGCTGTAATAAACACAAATCACTGCCACCCTGTCAATTCTGCAGCTGAAGAGCTGTCAGCTTTGCCTTTGGGCTCCACCATCCTCAGCAGCTCCCACCCTCTGTCCTGTCTTGATCCCTGTTACTTCACTCCCTCTGTACATCACTTTTTACATCACTCTGCAGAGCAAGGACTCACCTCTTTGTTTAGCTCCTGTAACGTCTCTTATTCCTGATGGAGGCAATTAGCAGTCACTCCACAGCAATGCAAAATGCTGCCCAGCTTGGTGGCAAAGTAAACATTCACCATTATCTTCACAGTCTACTGAGATTTCAGAGTTTGAATTAGGAGAGACTATAGTGTCACCTAGCTTCAAAGGCTGACTTTAATCCAAAAGGTTCACATCCACCCTCCAGAGCAGCTTCTCCTCCCATCAAGTATAGAAAAGCAGTGGTACCACTTGGCAAAATCCTTTCCTCTCTTTAATCCGGATGCCCCTGTATCAAACTCAACAGCCTGTGATCTGTGGTGTTCATTGACAGCCCATTTTTATGGTGGATAAAACCCACTGATCCTTCACCGAGGTGCTTCCTGAATCTTGCCTTTATCTTTCTAGCGTTGGCAAGATCTTAGCTTTCAGCAGCAGAATCCAGCCAGGGATGGAAGAAAATATTGTTTGTCTTACTTTAGTATAAATTTGTCAACTTAAGAAGAGCTTTCTTTCCCAGAGGAGAGTAGTTACTCTTGTGAAGACACAAGAAAGGAGGCAGAAAGGAAGGGAGTGTTGGTCAGGTAACACCAAGCAAATTCTATTTGCTTATCACCACTGCTTTCTCCCTGACCTCATTGACTGACCCGATAACAGCATTTACAACAGGAGATAAGCCTAGTCCAGGAGCGACAGCAGCTGCTGGGCAGCTTGGTAAAAGGAATGTTAGGCAAGGTTTAGCTAACTAAGTGATCTTCAACAGCATTCCTGCACTTGTAGTTGTATTGCTGGCAAGGCCAGCAGAAGCCCCAGGAACTTGGAGAAGTTTGGAGGCAGAAAATGGCAAAAAGATTCATATCTGAAAGAGTCATATACTTCATCATACAATGATATAAAGAAAACCACAAAGGTTCTTTTCATCAAAAATTAGGGGAGTTGTTTGTTATTATAGTGGGTCTTGTTTGTTTTAAACACGATTCAAGGTCAGTAGTAAATACCTACAATACTACGAGTGGCAGGACAGAGGGAGAAAGCTGTCTCAGAATACAAAAAGCATTAGAACGGGAAGCAAATTAAGAAGTGCTTATAAATTGATGGTGTTAAAGCCTGGGGAACAGTAAATGAGGAACACTCTAGTCAGTTATAAAAAGACTTAGATCATTTAGACGCTAATGGTGAAGACAGTTCAAAGCTGACAAACTCAGAATAATGAGGACTTTTAAATATCTTATACTCTCTGTGAATCTTAAAATGCACAGATTAAAATGGTAAGGAACTCCAAAGAGACAATCTAAGGGTTGTTTTGTCTTTTGCTGTTCTGCAAATGTAGAGCAAAATGCAAAATCTTTCCTGGGAACAAGTATGTTAAGGAAATGCTCTTACACTGTGAAAAAATTTAACAAAATAGTAAAATTATTTAGTAGGTAGCATACAATCTAAGGAGAACAGCAAGGATAATTTAGGAGATAATTTTAAATCAATAGAAGCAGGCATCCTGGCTAGTCATGTGTTCTTGAAAATCATAACAAACTTCGTAGATCTGATAATCAAGCAATTAGAAGTCAGGTTTCATTTAGAAGTCCACATACATGAGAGTTCATTTGCTTAAACCATCCTTTACAGTGAGACTAAGGCTCCTGAGTTACTGAAGTGCTTTGGAAAACACCACATGGTGCCCAAACACACCATTATACCAAACCCACATTAGTCACACCCTCATGTTCAATGTCAGGCCACAATTCAAATTTAAACTGAGTCTATATGAATGTTCAGAGTGCTACCCTCAAAGCCTGCAAGTACCTACTGCTCATAACGGAGGAAAGCAGATTGAACATTGCCTGCCTGGTGTTTAATTAGGTGATCTAATCTTTTGCTCATTTCCTAAAATCACATTTCTTCCAAAATGATACAGCGAACATGTAGCTCCCAGCATATCCTGTCTATTACATGTCTCTTCCAAGAGCAAAAAGACCAGAGACACTTTCTCAACAGCAGAGCTATTTAACAAGAATTTAGAAGTACCATTTTCACAGGATCTTTTGCACTGTGAAGTCCCAGTCTGGAGCCAACCCACACCTCCCCAGCTGACCAGCCTACTCTTACCTTGCAGACAGGCAGCCAGTGACATCTCTGGACATTTTCTATGGTTCTACGATTTCCAGTGCTTCATTATAGCAATGAACTGTGAATGTCACATTTCTAGTCTCACAGCCCTTGCTGGCCTCTAAGCTGTAGAAAACCTAGCAGTTTGACCCAACTAAAACAATGGTTGGTTACCATATATTAAGTAACATTCACAAAAACTTTACTGAGCTGCTACAGCACAACGTACAATTTACTTGATCAACAAACATCATTAGCTTTGCTTAATAATCCTGTAGTATCTGGCAGACATACTGTCCAATAAGTGCCGTATTAAATTCAGTTTTAAGTCTGTCTTTGAGATATGTAGTTCTAAGGGTGAGCATGTATTTTTTAATAAGATTTGAAAAGCACAACAATCAAACAAAAAAAAACAAAACAAAACCACACCAAACAGAGTAAGTGATTAAAAGACCTCAAAACCTCAGAAGCATAAAGAAAAAAAAAACACAAAGGTCAAGCAGGCATATTAGAACACTCTAGAAAACGGTACTGAAAGTTGTCTGGATATGGAGCTTACAGCCATTTTAAGGGCTGGGCAGGTTCAGGATGTGATCTGCGGGTGTTCCATGACCAGCGAGTCTGTGCTGCCATGGAAGAAACACAAGTACCTCTAAATGACAGACGTGAAACAAAGCTTCTATCAGTAAGGGCAGTTCCTGGAGGATTTCGCAGTCCTTTATTTCTAGCCTTGCAGGCGCTGAAGGGAAAAAGAGAAAAGCCTGTGTTGAGGTCATGAAGGCAACTGTTGCCCATGTGCTGGTCAGCTTGTCTAGATTGTGTGAATGAGAAAACTTGAAACGGAAGAAGGATAACTGAGTAAATTACCTTGCATTCAGGACAAATTGATGAAAAATGGATTGTAGTAATGGATGTAAAGAATGACTGACCAAGCCATAGTAGGGTAGATTAAAGATAGGAGGAAAACAGTCTATAATTTTTAGAAGCATAAAATATAATTCTTACTGAGACTCCAAAAGTCACCAAAGGAATGAAATAAATAGACACAATAATGTCTTGTTCCAATTTTAAAGTGAGTCATTGGAGAAAAGGTTAAAAGTTAAAGTAACATATTGAAATGGAGAAAAAGAATAAGTAGATTCTTATGGTTGTGTTCAGGAAGCAATAATTATACTAAAAATACAAGACTAAATAGGCTGCAACTACTGCTGTAACAGCAGTTAGAAACCTCATTGAATTACACAGTTTAAAGAAAAAAAAACAACAAAGAGAGATCATGTGCTTCAGGACTGTTTTATCAAGTTCCTAGTTACTACACACTGGCCTTAATATCACTCGTTTTACTCTAACCAGTCAGCTCCACTCACAATATACAAGAATATGTACAACACAGAGCATCTTAAATGCTTTGTTTAGCTTTTTGCCATTGATATCCAGCCACTTCTCAGAAAGCATGAAGATGCCATGCAAAGATCCTGTGCTCAAAGGAGCATGCCAGAAAACCAGCATCTTTCGCATAAGAAAAATTCAATAAGAATTGTGGACTTAGCAGTGTTAGGTTAACGATTGTACGTGATCTTAAAGGTCTTTTCCAACTAAAATTATTCTATGTTTCTATAAAATCCTTATTTATATTTTTTTAAATGGGAAAAAATTACTTTCCCTCCCCCCCAACCAGGAGAATGAAGCTGTTCAGAGACTTTTCAACGTGACCAGTTCTGCTCTAACAGAAACAGAGAAACGAAAATTGAGACATTGATAACAACTGATGGCCCATATCGCCATGGGTATTAGACCCCTAACCCAGGATCTGACTTTACCACATGAAAAATATTATTCATTAAGAAACATCCACCCAAAGGACTTTCACTTGTAATATCTTGTCCAGGTAACCTACAGCTGGAAGTCTTACAATATTTCAATTTATAAGCCTCAGAAAGCTGAAGGAATGCCTTTTAAATATAACTGAACTGGTGTAAGTCTGTGTGAAATCAATAGGCAGCATTCATTTAGCAGGAGGTTGTACTCAAGCCAATTCTGACTGAACTAGAAGGTCAAATAAACATAGATATTTCAAGATTAAGGTTTGGGAAAATTAATTGACCCTTCATACGCTTCTCTAAAATAACAGGAGATGGAGCTCTACAGTGACTAGATCACACTGGTGATGTGTGAAATTACTGTCCATGGCTTTTATTTAAGGATCAATGCCATCAGTGGCTAAGCCCAGATGTAACAGGCTCTACAGTTTCATCACATTCACGTTTTCCAACCAGCGCAATGTTTTTTGGAGGAAAGAAATAAAGCTGCTATGTCCTGCATTTGATTTGCAAGCTGTTGGTGTATGACCCTGTGCATGAAACCAAGTTTCATACCTCCGCTACACCAGTGATGAAAAGTCCAGGGCATCTGAACCCACCATTTATGGTGGAAAAGGAGCAAAGACACCATACTCATCCTGTCCTTGGCAGACTGTCCCTCTTCCCCTCTACTTTCAGACAACACTTAGCATTATTGGCTCTGCTGTGGAGCCATCTCTGCATGAAGGCACTGGGGTTTTCAGGGTAGCAAACAATTTTTTCTCTCCATTCAGTACCTTCTCACCATCAACCATCAATAAATGACCATCACTGACAAAGCTCTGGCTGCTGCTGCATTTCCATTTTGCACTGCTGCTTGCACATGGGAGGGGGCAGTCCTTGCCCAGAGGGCTGATAATTAAACAGCAAGGAATAGGGATGAAAAAGCATAAATATCCCGCACCCCACCATGGCCATGGGCCCACACGGAGTCAAACCTGTCCATGAAAGCCACAACTGGTCTCCTAGTCCCCAATGTGCACCTTCTTAGCACAGAGAGGAAAAGGTGACCTTTCTTCAAAGAAAAGTCATCTCCAATTATGATAACCTGACATTCCTCAGTGAAGAGGCACCTTTTGAAGCTGAGCCAAGTATGGAAAACTAAAGGAAACTGACATACGCAGTAACTGTTCCAAGAACATTGCTTCAAAGTTTCTCCAAATGATCCAATTTTTATGCTATTTATCTGTGAAAGAAGGAAAATACCACTCACCTGAGTAGATTATAGTGTTGCTGATGGATTAAGACTTAAAGCAAGTCTTGTCATCTTTTATTAGGCATAACGTTAGAACACACTGCTAAGGCATAAACTGCATCATTGCTAGGTAACATCAGATTTTTCAATTGTTATTATTCCAGTCATCATCATGCTGGAACATGTAGAGATTTAGAAGCCAAACACCACAATTATATCCACAGGAAGAGTGTGTAGAGGGAGTCCTTACTGAGTTCATAGGTACACGCTCTTGACATGTTTGGTTGATAATTTTTTTTAAAGGCAGTGCAGCAATAATTCAGACTTCCATTAAATTTTCTCCCTTGTAGATACTCAAAGCAATAAATTCAAGCACAGGTTATCTTCTCCCATCTCATTTATTTTGGAAATCCTAACAACAATACACTTTGATAGTAACTTACTGAGACTCAAGTCTGGGGTGATAAAGGAAGAAACTCACTTTTCCTATTAGCAGCCAAGTCCCACTGGTTACAGTTCAGCAGCTATATTTGGATGAAATTCAGGTCAAGAAGTTGGAGGACATCAATGAAACTGTTTCACTGAATCCCTGAAATTTTGGATAAGGTTGCATTTGTGCAGAGTTAAGCTCAAAAGTGCCAAAGGCATGGGATGTATCTGAGACACAAAAGCAGGTAAATAATTTCTTTTCATCCTCCATGGTCAATGAATCTTACCAAAGCCTGATCCCAGCACTTAGTTACTTCTAGAAATGAGGAAATCTCTTTTAATAGGTTGCAATGCTTCCTGCTTCCTCCTCTCACTCAACAATTTTAAAGTGGCATTTTATTGATGTTTATCATGATTCAATGGTACAATCATTTGCTTAATATTTTGTTACCTGAAAATAATTATTTCATCACTGAAGTCAGTATGTTCTGCTTAAGAACTACTGTAGTACTATTTCTGTTTCAATGAAGATTCGCTACACTAAAAATTCCTGTTATGTTGTTTTTCTCCCCTGTAGCCTTGACACATTTCAGTAATAAAAAGCAGAGTAAAAACACAACATTTTTAAAACTGGGTTTTAAGTGTCTCACGAAGATTAACTATCTAACAGCATTGTGCTTCAGTTGTTTTTCAAAAACATGAATTAAGGTAAGAATTATTCCATGCTTTATTTACTCATAACACCACAGTTCTGGCCCGTGTTCTTGATACTCACAATGTGAAATTGCTTCAGTAAGTATAAAAAAAAGGTAAAAATCCCATTGAGAACATTTTGGCTCATGTACTAACTTCAATTACATGCAGCAAAGAATTAGCTGGTAGCTGCAATGTCATTACACACAATTTAAACAAATATAAATGAAAGCAGAATCTAACCCAATGTTACAGAGTCTCAGAACCTGTGAGGAGACATCTTGGTTCAAATGTAAGGGTCATCTTATACTTTGTTTAGTCAGTGCAAAAAAGCCTAGGCTTGAACACACCCACAACCTTTAAGGCTTAAAATCCACCCCCAACATTTTCAGCTGGAACTATCAGAAAACCACTGCTTGTGGATGTTTTATGCACCAGTCCAGCTCTCCATTGCTCTGTGGCAGGGAGGCATGCTCTGAAGAAAGAAAAATGCCATCTGATTCCCACAGCTAAACCACTTCAGGCATAAAGTGACATCTTCCTGACTCCTCCGATAGGGTCCTCCCACCCAGGGAACTGTGCTCTCCGAGGAGCAGGAACACCGTACAGCGAGAAACCTGTGATGAGCCACTGACTGAAGTAACAGAACGGCTCCCATTTTATAATTCGGAAACGCAGCAGGAAAAATGGCAATCAATAAGGTTGGATACTTCAGAATACTGAAGGAAAAAAATTCTGAATTTCATGGAGCCTAGATTACACAAGGCTGTGTTCACCTCTGTTAGGACTGCCTGCCCTTCCCACCTCTCCCCTGAAAGGCTGCATCGGTTTTGCTATTTAACAAGTTACAGGAGGCCCTACATACCACAGCCCACACTGATGGCCTGATCCAAAGCCCCTCAAGGAAAGTAAGGCTTCCTCTGACATCAGCACCTTTGGATGTAGTTGAAAGAAATTGCTTGGTTGAGGTTTTTTATTTTTGTATTTTTCCCCCCAAAGAAACAGCCTGATGTATTTAGCGTATTTATAACATGAAATCCAGTAGAACAGCAAAGGACATGATAAATGTACCAGACTAGAGGCTGCAGGACAAAGAAGGTCACAGAACGGCATGTCTGGTCTTTTGTCCCCAGCTGGCTGTGCCAACAGTACTATTTCTGTACTGCTGGTGGGTATGGCTGCTCGAGCAAGTCCCTGCCAAACACCTGCTCACCTGCCCATCATCTCCTTCCCTCCTAGGCAGGGCAATGGGGCTGGGTTTGGCTCTGGGTCTTTCTGAGGAATAGTGCACATCCCAGACTGAAGTGGAAGAACAACTGAGCTGTCTGGATAGGATCCGCTCCTGCAAGTCAAACAAGTCATTCTGGCCATCCCTTTTACTGCACTTGCTTTTCCCTACAGCTAGCAGATAGTTTCAGTCAATATAACACTTTTCTTTTTTCCTTTAATCCATCACTCAGTTGACCTTTGAACAACCCCAGCTGAAAAGATATGGGAACCACTTAATGTTTCAAACAACACAACCGCCAACTTCTACTAAGAAGCCAAGAGGAAGGGAAGAGTTTAAAACATTTCAGCACTTAACACCAGGGAATATTATAAGACTCTAACAGTACAAATCCTGCTTCTGAGCCGTAAACATTGGATATTTGACATGTTCACAAGAACCCTAAAAATAAATTAACTTGAATATTAAAAGCCTTTCTATCCCTGAGGGCCAGCTCCCCACCACCAGTAGAGTTTGTTATCTCAGCAGTTAACAACCAGCGGGAGCCAAACAGCCTGGAACGGTCACGTACGTGTCTGTGGCTGTTCTGCTACCACAGGAGGGGAATTGGGGATAATTACAGGCTGAACGAGTTGCATAATACAGCGTGCATCCTCAGCAGTACATTGTGTCCTGATTACCAGCGCAGAAGCTAGAGCTGCATTGAAATTATAGTTTCAAATTCAGCCGTCTTTATTCTGAGAGACTGAAAGAGAGAGGCAGGAACAACCAATTCCAGAGATGAACAAAAAGTTGGTCAGGGGCTCAGAAAGAATTGTACTGTCTCCTGGCTGGCAGTCTGACAGCTGCTGATTTCTGTGTAGCGCTGTGTCTAATAAATAGGTGGAAAGGCCTTTGAACAGGCTAAATTCCCCTCCCAAGCTCTTCATTAGAAGATTTAATTTCAGGACACAACTCTCCACCAGTAGTCATGAGGGATCAGGAAACCTATTTCCAGTGACTGCTGCCCAAGAGATAAATAATGCCAGGGCTTGGGAAATCTGTTAAAGGATCCAAATAGGCTTTGGGTTCCGTTTCAGAACTTCAAAAGGAATATTCTCAATCATGTCTTTGCAGGGTCTTGGAACTTACTAGCCCATTCTCTAAACGGTTTCTTTATTCTCATCATCAAGAGAGGCTTGCCCTTCGCTGAACATACCGTGCTCCATCCCCATCATCAATCTGGACAGTTTGTCACAGACATTTTCTTTTGGTTTTCAGGTAATTTCTCACTGTATTACACTGCAAATGGATCAAACTAATTTACACTCCTCTTATGTTAACAAACATTTTTTTAGTGAAATCATGGCTTCATTCAAAGACACTATTTCTTTTCATATTCTGCTGTATGTGAAATGCCCACAGAGTCTCTTCCAGAATTCATTATTTATCACTTCTGATGCAAAGATCAAAGACATACAGGACTGATAAAGTTGAATTTTCCTCAGAAGTAGACAACAAGATGTCCTATCGACGGTTCTGGCACAGACATTCAAGTATGTGTGTATATTCATATTCAGGTGTATATATATTCTTTCATATCAGTATTCACCTTTCGTTTCTGCTCTTTATAGTCATTCTTCTAAGTGAAAAAAAAAAATCGATACAATTTCAAAGCAATTTCACTGGAGGAAGGTACCAGTGTATTTCCACAAGGTCTGAGTGCCTCTTGGTAACCACAGGCACCCAAAGGCTGCAGAAATGTTGCACAAGCCTAAATCTGGCCAAATACTTTCACCGGGCAGGCTGGGCAAGGGGTCACAATCAGAAACACGCATTATTGTTGTGCTTATGTAAAGGAGAACCCCTTGATACTCTCACCCACCATGTCTGTAAGCATTGAAATCCTTGTCTGGATCCAGCTGTGTCAGTGCAAGAGGGTAAGATATCAAAGTGACCCTCTCTAAATATTCTGCAAAATTAGGTTATTATGGCCTCTTTCACAGCCACAGCTGGAACGAAAGACAAGTGCAGGACCACATTCAAGGGTTATCTCTAGAAACCCATGGGACCCATTACACAGGATTTATTGTGTCATAAAAAAAAGGTGAATATCACCCAAAAAAGCTTTAATTTATCTCCCTAGGAATTGTTGAGGGAAAAATCTACTTGGAGAATGATAGGCAGACAATCTCATCTCCTTTAATTAGGGTAAACAGAAAACAAAGACTGTTAAATATTATTAACATAAATAAAAATTAGGAGATCATTCACACTGGTATGATCATAAGTTCATATTCAATGGTTAAAATGTAAAATATTCCTAGAAGCTGAGCTTCATCATGCAGTATAAATATAACCAAAGCCTTATTATAATATTATAATACATTAGCGTGTATATGACAATAAACCCAATATTTATATTAGTAAGTGGTTTGTCTCTTACTAATATTTTAAGAGATCGTGTTTTTTGTTTGGTTGGTTTTGGTGTTTTTTTTTTTTTAAATCATGTAGTATTAACTGATATTCATTTCAAAATAAATGACCTGACTGTATGCATTCTGTGTATTATTCAGGTTGATATATACAGTATAGAAATTTAATTTTCATTGTGAATTAATTAAGCATTAATGACTACTTAGAGTGTTAGTCATGTCTTAAAATGCTATTTTTCTCAAAGGAAGGCACTGGCAGAATTAGTCAACTCTGAGTAGTACAGTTAGATGCAGCTTCATGAAAAGCATGAGGAGTTCAGCACATTAAAGGGTGTTATTTTACTGAGCATGTTATATGCAGCAAATGAACCTTTTGTACGTATGCAAACCATTTACAATTATTTTTCATTCAGTCTTACATATTGTATCAGAACTTCAACTCTCCAAGTATCCTTCATTTTTTCAGTCATTAAAATGAACATATTAGCGTACTCTGAAGTTTGTCTGAACCTATGGTTTCAACAGCTTCCAGCACAGCACAGCAGAAATGTTCTTAAGGGATGCGGGACCCTGCGGTCATTATTTCTCCAATTTACTACCAAATGTTACATCATTTTCACCCCTCCTCTCTATGGGAGGGCTATAAGCAAGAAGGAGGCAGTAAGGAATGTTAAGAGAAGCCTTGGTCAGCAAAGAGCCTGCTTATTGCTCAGCTGATGGTAGCCTAGGTTTGAAGGTCATTTCTGCTGCTCAGCACTTCTTTGCAGGTGCAGTTTGTGGGCTGGCAGCTCGAGAGCCTGAAAAGGAACTTCCAGCTACAAGAGAAATCTGCACCAGGGAACTTACCCACAGGACAACCCATCTTCCTCAGGTAAGCATAAAATCAGCTGAGATCCCAAGAACCACCACATTATTCCTGACACATTCTCCACCGAGGATTGTTAAGCACTGACAGTATGCTTGTCACCTGGGGTTAAACGCATCCCACCGAGAGGAATTACACATGCCCACGTGCCATGCTACTAGAACCAAGCAAATATTTTTCAGGCAAATATTTTATTCACAAAAAGAATTTATCTCTCAACTGAAAAAAGTTGCAAATGCAGATCAAATTCACTGAACTGCCTCAGATGTTTAATAAAAGAAGGGGAAACAAGCTTTTAAAACAAATCTGTGCATCTTTTAACCTGGTAGTTTGAAACAAGTCTCATCTTTCTGTTTCGTTTCAGAATAATTTCTTTTGAATTTGGCATAACAAGATATTCCAACAGAAGATCTCCATAAGCTGAACTCTTCCCTCCCGTGCATTTCGAGCCAAAGTTTAATTTCACACAAAATTAATTTCAGAGGTTTGTGGGGAAAGGAGCTATCTACATTGAAAAAGGTAGTTGCTCTGTTATACAGTTATAATACCCCAATGCTTCAGGATCTGATCCTAATTTAGGTAAGTGTAAAAAAAGATTTGTTCGAGTAAAAACTGCAAGGCTAGTCCAGCTTTTATGAACTATGAAACCAAGGTGCTAAACCATGAACTGTGTGTCTTGGGCAGATGAGAATGAGAGAAGAGCAGAAAGTGTAGGAACATCTACTGAGGTCCCACAAGAAATAAGACCACTGCTTTGCAAAAGCTCAAAAATTTCAAAGTCAGCAAGAGAATTCCCATATTAAAAATCTGGAGTGTTCTTCTCCATATTGAGGCTTAAATGTGCTAAGGCTAAGGATTGGATCTGGGCTAATTTAATCTAAGACAATAGGAATATAGAAATTGTGCACAGAAAACAAGGGCAGCAAGTGACAGTCATAATAAATGAGTTCCAAAGCCTCCAGAAGATGAACAGATGATACCAGTCATCAGTGGAACAAAGGAAAAAAAGGAGATGAAATTTGAAGGGAACAAGCAGTTTTACAGCTTCAGCTAAATAAAATCTGTAACTCTCCTACAGTGCATTAATGTTTATTGAGCAACAGAAATACAACGAAAAATGAGACAACGACATTATAGCCACCCACAGCCTTCCTCAGGTTATGCTTATAGGCATAAAAGATGAAGTGGTTTAATACTTTCTAATAAGACTGCGTCATACCACCTCTTCTCATCTGTGGCCTTCTAGTTGTTAAGATCAGAACATCCTCACTTGAACAGACTCAAGGATACCTACAATGTCACAACTCTCCATTGTGTGAGAAGAATATTCGAGAGGGAAATATAATTAAAATATTTCAGCATCAGACAGGCAATGTGTCTGGGAACTCACCTACTGAGCATCCTGAATCACTGCTTTTATAAAATGGATGATGTGCTGCAGGAGCCTGGGAGAGCACAGGAGCAAGTCTGCCAAAGGAGAGGAGCTCTTCCTACCCCACCGACCCACCATAGGGTCACTGGGAGGCCAAAACGGTCACGTTGAAGCTGTTGGACTCTCCCAGGACTGGGGAAAGGTCCCATACACAGTCTGCAAATACAGACTCGGACACAAGCAGGGACACAGCCACAAGCAGGCTGTTACAAAGGGGAATCTATGATAGTCACCTCTGTTAGCCAGTGGACACCCCAAAAATCACTAATACCTTTTTCACGGTACCATTTCCTCCAGGCCGGTCCTGGGGCTTGAAGTCAGCAGGAAAGATGCCTGCAGACCTCATTTTAATTACCACTCAGAAAGTCCAGAAACACTGAAGATACACTACTTTAATTCGCTCCTGCTATGCGTGGGAATATAATTTTTTATCTTCTCTGATGTACCATCTTTCTTCAAGATCCCCTGCTTATTCAGTGAAAAGAGTGGGAATCATTTGCAGAAGGAGCAAATACTCAGTGCTTTCCTTATATATCCTCACTTGGAAAAAAAATATCACTCGACCTTTTCCCTCCCACTTCTGTCGGAGCTGAGCTCTGACAATAACGTTGCTTGTTTCCTTGTATGCTTTGCTAGAATATGGGACATCACACAGCGTTTGCATGATTCATGAGGAACACAACACACATTTTCACTTTCATGAGCAGCAGTATATTGTTCTCATTTTATAGATGCAAAACTGAGATGCAAAGGGATTAAAAGGGGAAAAAAAACCCATACCTTTTGTTCCTTCACATTTTTAAGATAATTACTTTCCACACATATGAAATTGTGACAGGGCCTTGAAAATGGAGCCCTTTGGTGACTAGTGGCAAAAGGCTCAGCATCTTAATGGCCTTTGACCTCAGCAGCCCAAATCTTGCTGAAACCTCTCAGACATCGGTGAAGGTGCCTGAGTAGCACAGAGGTGATGCTGAGTGCCAGGAGCACGAGGGACCGGCCTCCACGGGGCTCAGGCGCACACAGGAGGTTCTGGCACATCCTCAGTTTGGATGCCAGGCAGACTGGGAGAGCACGTCCAGAAGGTACCCTCATCATCTTCATTCAGCATGAAGGATGTGTATGGATGAGAGATTTGGTGTTCCCAAAGCAGGCAGGCCCTCCTTTCATAGGGAAGACAGGACAAGCCATTGTCTCTTTGCATTCTGTCACATGAATAATTTGTGCAAGTCTGTCAGCTCACTGTTACCAGCTACCAACAGAGCAAATCCAGTCCTTCCCTTACTGGTGATAACCTGTAAGGAACGTCCCTAAGATCTTTGCTGTCAGAGATCTTGAGTGTATCTCCTAATTTCAGCCCAAATGATTAATATATGGTATAATTAAAAGGAGTAAAAGCTATAAACAACTGCAGACAGCCTCTCCTCTAACAGAAAGCCAGTAAAAATGCATGTTCCAGGCTAGATCCTAAAATAAATAACAGCACAAGGCTTGTGATTTAAAAGGCTCTGTGCTTACCTCTAAGCAGGCACCTCATTCAAATTTTCACTCCTCAGACTTACTCGCTGGTAAGTGGCAGTGGCGACTACTCTGAAAATGTATCCAGAAAAAGAGCCAGAAGCAGCCATATAAGCAAAGAGGAAATATATTGCCAGATTTTGGTGTGAACAGTACTTGTCTTTCTCATCCATGACAGAGAAGATAATCTACTGAGCACAGTAGAAGAAAACAAACATATGAAGTAGGGGATGATGATTTGTACTGTGTTTGCTTTTCCTTCCTCACCTTGTTCCCTGCTTTCACACAAAAACTATGACATGTGCATGCAGAAGACCAGTTTGGTATCTCCAGCCTCACAAACCCTGGCACACATCAGCAGAGCTCCTTTGCTTTCAGCACAATGAGGGCCAGTTTCTATCAGCTGAAATGTCTTAACACACTTAATACACAAATACACTCTTTCATAGCACATGAAGACACATCCTAGCTATAGCAGCAATTATCTGACAAGACTCCTCTAAAAGCACCAACGTTCAGTGTGAAAAAAAAAAAAAAAAAAAAAAAAAAAAAAAAAAAAAAAAAAAAAAAAAAAGCAAATGAGACCAAATATTTCTGAATTTTTAAGCGTATCCACATTCAATCCAGCTGTTTTCAGAAACATGGTTATCAGTAGACTAACATAAGCTGCAGGTGAAGAGGTCTAACTAAATATGTCCAGAAAAGGGTACAATCCCCTCTGGATTCACACAACCTGGAATGTAATGCAGTCCTTGCTGGGACAGATGGCCAGGTGATGTCAATTTTTGACTACTTTGTCTCCTGGAATGGGATCTTACCAATATATGTGAGTATGTTTTCCTACCACGTGGCCACCCTCCCCATTTTAAAACAGCTTTTACACTGTTAGTGACTTCAAACTCCTCTTGGCACCATGTTATTATGGGAAATCCTTAGGCTTTGTATTTGAAGAAAGCTTTTTTTTTTAGTTGTTAAGATTGGACACAAAAACATGAGAACATGACCTCTAAGTTACTGAAATACAATCCAGCTTCACTAAGAGCTTTTAATTTACACAGCCTTCAAGCCAGGCCCCTGCTTTTCTGCCCAGTCTTGATTCCCAGTACACTGCATTTTTTCCATCAGGGTACCGCCAAATAAATTGCATCCCCAAACTGAAATTTGATAGAACAACTCTTTTTTTTTTTTTTTTTTAATCAATTTTAATAATACCTCATATTCTTTAACTGCAATGGAAACAGTTGTGGCAAAACAGTCTCCAGCCATGGCTCTGATTCAAACGCTGAACTGTGGCAAGGCTAATGTGAAACAGATGATAGGAAATACTAACATGTAAATAGTCATAACATGAATAGTGATTTACACTGGCCGCATTGGGACAAATGTAAACAACAAGTTCTTTGTATTTTTAGAATTTTCCTAGCTTTTGTTAACTTAATGTTTTATTATCAGAGAAAGGATATTTGTCAACTGTGGTGTGAGAATTTTAATCAACTAATGTCCCATTATAAACCATGTGGTTTTGAATAGAGTGTTTTTAATAATTGTTAACTGATCAATATATACAGATTAACATAACAATCCTTTATTGCTGAGTATATTGATATTGATGGCTACACTACAGGGCTCCAGGTTTATAACCCTCAATTGCTCACACTGTTCTAAATTGCTTGATTATGGAATTCTGTAGAACTACAAACACGCAGGAAAGTTGCCATTAATTCGTAATCTGGAATCCAATTCTTTCAGACAATTTATTCCCCAAAAATGAGTCCCACAGCTGCAAATATCTAAGAACTTCAGTGTTGTTCCATTCCCTGAGCGAGCTCATTTGAAGCCCGTCTTTTAAACCAATATATATTGGTATTGAGTGCTCTGAAATCAGTTTAAATTAGGTCAGAAATAGACCTGTTGCCTATAAACAAATCTTATCTTCTATTGATCAGTTGTTAGCTCATGGCTATTGGAAAATACTTCCCCCCCACACTTTAATCCTGCTCTGTTTGCTTTACTTTGGAAAAATATTATGTAAACAGTAAATAGTTACTTTGGTTTACTACTTTTGAAAATAAATACATCATGGAAAAGTAGAAATAAAAGACAAGTAAACTTCCCCACCCCCCTAATTTTGCATCACTGTAGACTTCAGATACCATGACCCAATTCTCTTGTGCCTTGGATCCAGAAGTAAGATAATTCCTTCAACATCGGTCAAAAATCTATAAAAACAACACTGCTAGAAATGACTACAGCAATGGAAAAATTCCAGCTAGGAGGAAGTATTAGGGGCCAGACTTGTGAATTCTTCTGAATTCAAGATAGATGAGAATGAACAACAAATCATTTGTTAATTTTCTTTCAAATAAAAATCACAACATCTCACAGGTTAAATCTGGTTAAGTCTGATTCATTTCACTCTTACTAAAAAGCTATTTTCAGTCATCTTACTCAATGTATTTGCAGTTCCAAGTGGGTTTCACCAGCCTCTGAAAAATCTGATACCTTTCCCTTTCTTTGGATCCAGGAAGCTGAATACGCCCTTGGCTCAGAGCATCCAACCCGAGATTACCCGATACCATCACATGGTGTGGACTCAAGTTTCCTCCAGCTGCCCTGAGCAGTGACAGCATGGATAAATGCATTACTTTAACGCTGTCTTCTTAGCAGTCTTGTATTGGTGATTATTTTTTCAGACACACAATACCTGGAAATATGCTGGATTTTCCTGATAATACATTAGAATAAATTTGCCTGTAAAAGTAGCACTAAAGTTTCCATTCCAAGCTGATAGCTATCACATAATCTAGGCCAGAGTTTACATCTGGGATAGACCAGCTGAGTGCTATTTAAATCTAAAAATATGACAATTATATCAGTTGAGAATCAGACCAGATGTTTCTAATGGGGTTCATTTGAAGCAATTAGAAAATGTAAAGTTGGAAACCCTATCATCTCATTAGTTTTCCAACGCCTATTATCTAGTCTGTGTATGGCTTCTAGAGGAGTGGGGATTTTCTCCAATTACTCATTCTTAATTTATATGCCAGCCTCTCCCTCCACATCTTCCCAAGACACAAAGACAAGCTGCTGCATCATCTAGTGGCTAAAGCAAAACCTTCAGGGGGTCAAGGACGCTTGTGAGAATGGGCTGCTTCTCCCAACGCTTCAGTCTCCCACATTTACAATACACAGAATTAACTGCACGCAATGTGCAGAAATGTCATTGCGCATGTTTTATTTAGAGAACTAGTGCTTGAATATGTAAATACATGACAATAGCTCCTCAATGGGGATTACCTTCTCTTCCCAGATGGAAAGCAGAGGAGACACCACGCAGAAGTGGAGAGAACAGCAACTAAAGGCTTTGCCTTCTGAGCCTTGGGCACAGCTTAAGCCACCAGAACAGAAACATTTCTTCTGTCAAGCCCAACACAAGTACTATGAAGTTTCATATGTTATTTACCTGGCCCACAAAACTTGTGACGCTTCACTGCATAAGCATCACTCTCAGATCTGCAGTCCAAAGCAACCTGAGTAGGAGTCACTACACAAGGGAGTTGAAGAATTATTTTGAATGCGGTTAAAGGACAGATTTTTTTGCCCCTAACACAGTAGAACTGAGTAGATTGTTACAGTACAGATAGAAAGAGAACTTGCCATACCATAACTCTGAGTACAACTATTAAATAAGAGGTTGAATTCCATGTTATTATTAGATATGATTCGGAATTATTTCCTCAAAGCAATTTGCAATGGGAAAAAAAGCCCAAGAAAAGCAGATTTTTCCAGACTGGAATTTACCACAGGAAGTACTTTCTGGTTTCTTCTCTGTGCTTGGTATTTTGTGGAAGCCATAAAACAGAGTATAGCATGGGATGCACATGCTGCAAAACTATTTAACTTCTGCAGTCAAATAGAGGCAAGAGACACCTGAACTAGAATTTCTATACCATGTTCCCGAGGTGTATCACATTATATTGGTTCTAAACAAAATGTTAAATATCTTTATGCTACTTTGCTCTCCAGCACTCCCTGTTCATAAAAATTTAAAATATTTATTCTAGATCAGGACAGAAACTTGTCAGAATACCAGAATTTTCTATGGGCAATGATTTCCAGTGTTAGTACCACTTAAATAATATTTACCTTCTACACTACAGGTTTTCCTCACAGAATTTTTTACATTTCAGTACTTTCAGGATAACACGACAAACATTAGAAATTTGCAGATAATTACGCTCTTTCAGTATCTTAATTTAACAGGAACCCAGAGCATTGTTACCAAAGTGAGAAACACTTGTATGTGAAAGCTACAAACTATCCAATATAGGTGGCTGGGTTGGTTTCTTGTCATTATTTTTCTCCCTCAAACCGATTGGGAAAAGCAAAGAAAAAGTCTAGGAACTGCGTAACTTAGAGCAAAATGGAAATTCTTCCTTAGACAAGCCACAGCATAAAAATCCTCTGAGTACCAAAAATGCTGCCAAGAGAAATTTTATATACACATACGCAGGTTGTTAATACTTGTGGTATTTTCCAACTTGACACCCGGAGCTCTGTGACACACGTCAGGCTTTCCCAGCCTCCCAGGAAAGCTGCCTGCACAGCGAGGGCTTTGTCAGGCGCTTCCTCTGATTCATGTTCTCTATGACATGTGCTTATATCACTGTTACGCTGGTTAATAACCTGACCCTGAAAGCTGGAAATATACCACAAATCACCGTCATGGAGTTTACGTCTCAACTTCCCGACTGGATTCAAAGTTCAAATGATAAACTCATCAGTGGGTGTACTGCTTTCTGGCTAGTGGAAAATCTGTTACTAGCAGAGAACTATTAATCTTTCAAAAAGAACTGCAATGCCTTACTTCAGATGATAGCTTTGTGGTGGGGAAAGCAAGAAAAATGGTATGGCAATCATAGCTGACCCTTGCCATTAAAATGCCATCTACCAGCTCTTGAAACCAGGGACTCAAATCCAGTGGGCAGCTCGCCAACAACATCAAAGTCAGCAGGAGCTTTGCCCGAGTAAGCATTACTAAGTGTCCAAATACGGCACTTATCCAGAATGCAAATAGTTCTTCCTTATTCAGCATGTGGAATTCCCGTTGATGGAAATGAAAGTACCATGTGTGCAGAAAACGCAAAAGATATCTACAGCATGGATCAAGGGAAACAATTTTGCCTGCAGTGTTACAAAAACTTAGTCATTCATACAGCTCAAGAACACCAGGCTGAAGCAAAAAAAAAAAAAGTTGTGCATATTCTGTGTGAAAAATCACACCATACACCATTTCAAAACCTTCAGGACTGGAATAGTGTTGTTTTTCCTTGCCAAGCTGAAGAACCGAATGGGTTTGGCATGGAAACAGAGATTGAGGTTTATAAAATCAAACTAGACTAATTCATATACTCCAATAAAAGTATCAGGATATCTTTAAATGACCGTAACTTAGTTTTCAGAGTTGCAGCATTTCTAATGCTTATGTATAGGTAAGCTAACTTTAGCACCACATTTATAAGTCTTTGAACAGGAATATGGTACCTGCCTCTGTGCCACAGTCCTGACGGGCAGAAGAATGTTATTTTAATTCATGATTCTGATATGAGAAATCAGAGAATTTGCTACCCTGCGACAAAGTTTCAAAATTAGACTTGATTTATGAGTAATTCAAGGCTTGAATTGACTGCAAGAGGCATCATTCATAGGCAATGATTTTGCTTGCAAACTTAACGGAGCTGGACAAATGACAAACCGACTTAAATACATCTGTAACTAAATGGCTGAGATGCGAATCATTATCATTCATAGAGGTCAGACTACCCAGGCTTTAGAAATGTTCTTCTGATTGTTAATACTCTTGAAACTGTTTGCAAATGCCCCGAGTTGCATGTTGTTTACTTGTTGTCATTCACCATTTGCTATTCCCTGTCAAAATGTTTCAGTCATTAAACCAGAGAGCAGAAAATATACCACATGCCCAATCACACACTGTGAATAATAAAAGTAGACAATTTGTGAATGGTTTGCGAACAAACCCAGAACCAGAATAGAATTCATGCAAACCATTTAGCAGACATGTGATTAACAGATCTCTTTCCAGAGAACAGCAATGATTTGCAGGTTGCTTCCCAATTAAAAAGAAAACAGCTAAATCCATCAAGCTTTGTGTTTTGAAGAGTGCTATTAGTGTAGTCCTAACATTTCATCTCTATTTCTGCTTTCAAAGTGGCTATTGGGGACTACTTCCATTTACCTCATCTGTTCTGACCAAAACAACATTTGTTAGTATTTCAAGCTGAAAATGGTTATCAGGAACATATGTCAAAATACATTACATGGGAATATTGATTGTCTCAGAACTAAGAATCCTAAGTCCAGGAAATGCAAAGAAAAAGTTAAATATTACAAGAAATCCAAGCATGTAAAGATAAGGAAGACTTCAATGGGTTCAACTTTTATTTTGCCCACCATACTTTTTTTAAAACA
Source organism: Pampusana beccarii (assembly GCA_013399365.1). Taxonomy (NCBI): domain Eukaryota; kingdom Metazoa; phylum Chordata; class Aves; order Columbiformes; family Columbidae; genus Pampusana; species Pampusana beccarii. The sequence continues at coordinate 2,116,461 of VWYH01005072.1, forward strand.
TTCTGACACGTGACTGAAAAACTTAGTGTTCAATATTTGCTATGCAAAGTGGCTTGCTAGCTGATCTCTCTCTCTCAGAGAGGCTGTACAGAGCTCTTTCTCTTCTCTTACCAAACCAGCATGCAATGATTTTGTAGCAAAGACACAAGTGACCATCCAGTTCTAATTTCTCTTCTGTAGTCACAAAAAGCTGACAATTTACTTTTGTAAGCATTCATACCACCAAGTCTGAATATTTGAAGCAAGCAAGGCCAAAAGTACAATAAATGCCTCCAAAGCACTTGAAAGTGGGATTGCTTTTAGTGTTATCAGCCACACAGCTCACACACAAATGGAATAGATTACCACAAAGCCTGGGGTGTGCTCATTACTCAGTTTAGCATTTGTTTGAAGATTGATATTCTCATGGCATGTCTTTGGACCAACATCAGTGCATCCTATTGCAAAACACAGCATTAGGCCTCTATAGTATGCATGCTACAACATAAATCTATATTGCCCACATCTGTTCGCAGTACAGAACACCCCTTCCCCAAAGCAGGAGTTTTACAGCTGATCAGATTACATTTTCCATGTTCTGCTCATGGTGCTCATTCTAGGTGGAATTCATTTCTGCACAGAAGATGAGCACAAGGCCTGTGTGATATTTAAGCCACAATTAAGCCATCAGAAATAGGTCTTAAGTGATGCATAGGCTGCCATCAGCTCTCTAAATTTCACCCTATGTAATTTCTCCCATCACCCACTCACATTATGTTATTGTCTATGGCTTCAGAAAATTACTACTAGCGCATTCATAACTTCCATTCAACAAAGAGCCTCAATGATTGTTTTCTTTTAACACCCTCTGAGCTTCCCATATTGGCTGTTGTGCTTTTACAAGTACATTTCCCCAGTATGAAATTTCTCTTCCATCTTACATGGGAAGGAGTATAATTTAGAGTTCACCCTAGAACATCTCATCAGGGAAAAAGAATTGGCTGTGCACCATTTCCATTATTAACATTATACTGACCTCTAGAGTAAGAAGTGCTGCACACCTGATAAATCAGCTGGATAACTAAGGAGGAAAAAGAAAGTAAGAGGACTGAGTAGCAGGAGCTGCCTGCTCTCAGTAAAGGTCCTGGGAACAAGGCTCTGGGGCAGCACGGAGCCCTCAAGGCTGAGAGGGATCCAGGTCAGCTGATAACTTAGAATAAGGATCTGGCCACACCACAGCCTTCAGGAGTTGTCCCAAGTCTCACAACAAACCCATGCAGCATCTTGCACTTTGATTCACCTCCCAAGGACTAGAAAACTTAAGGCTCATATAGACTGGCAACATTTCGACAGAGCATCAGATATTTTCTCTCATTTTCACTTTTCCAAAGAAAAGTATTTTAAGATCCAAACACATTCTGAGCTATATATCCCCTGCTGAAAGCATTCATGTATAATATACAGTATGTTCATAGTTTTCTTTAGTGGTGTCAATTTCCTTTGTTTTCTCTTTTCCTTAGTCTGAACACTTAACTAAAATATTGATTAAAATACTACCTTAGTAAGACTGCAAAATTTTTAGGAAAACTCTTCAAGGTTTCAAAAGCACATCCTAAAAAGATTCAGCTTGCAAGTAGGCTTTATTTGTCATCACCTAGATTTCTACAGGAAACCCTATGGCCTCTTACCAGCGAATTACTAAAATACAGCCTCACCCTCAGGACGAGAGCAGAAAACATCTGCTTTACACCATGTAGACTGAACTGCCTCTTAAATATAATAAAGAAATAAAAATACCTTAAAACATGTTACTAAGGGCAAGAGAATCGATTAAGAGACGCTTTGCTCCCATTCAGGCCCTGAACAGCCTACAAGAGCAATACAGGGGACTCCTGCCAGTTTCAAGAACTACCCACAGAAGCAGGTAGTTCAGTTACACTGTCAGCCAAGTGCCTAAAAGTTTCATTTTACACCCCAAAAACAAAGTTATCTGGACCGTTGAAGCTGTCTTGCAGTCGAAGACATTTGAGGGTGATGGTTTTGTTTGCACAGTGGTTTCCTCTACCAACATATTGTAGCTGCTCGCACCTAACAAGGTTTTTTCAGCTATTTCTGTCCACTCTTTCCCTGATGTGAAATCAGACCAACCTGTAACAAACAGGTGCAGTCACAGGGAAGACCTGGGTACTTCTGCTGACTAGAAGGCAGTAAGTCACTTTCTTTGATCTTCTGTGTTACTTCAGCACTGCTCACAGTAAATTTAAGAACAATATTGGTAAGTTTTTCTGTACAAAAAGGGTTCTTTAAGAATTACATTGATACTTAAAAAGCCTTCCCAAGATGTACATTGCACAACAAAAAGCTTTTCTATGGTTTTTAAAAATAGCAACCTCCAATAAGACATTGAATGAAAAGAAAGCCTCATACTTAAGATTTCAAAAGGTGGACAACTTGTGCTGATTTTCTGCATTAATTCCCTTCGTGATCAGAAACAACATGTACTTTTCCACAAAACCTCAAAAAGCTCAATTGTCAATAAATACAGGTCAGCATTAAGGTTTTTCAAGCAATCAGGAGCTGAGTGCAAACAGCAAGTGAAATGTTAAGGGCCGCAACCACCTTGGTATTAAAACACGTAAAACACAAAGTGCGGAGTCAGAGCAATAAAGGGCACAACAGATTTCTGCAGAAACGAGCTTTTTTGTGTGTGTTTTGGTTTTTTTTTCTCAAAAGTAGCTTATACGCCAATTGCATGGATGGAAGCACACGGCAGCCAGCAAGCAGAAGCCAGGAAGCGGTTCACCTGGCACAACCTGAACCCATTCTGCACTGGAGGTCCAGACAAACACAGCACCCCCCCAGCACAAACCACAGTTGCTCCCGACAGAAGCAAATGCCCAAGTACTCACTCCTCTGCAGCTCCACTGTCCTCAGAGGCAGAAGAAGCAAGAAGTCAGCAAGAGGAATCCGATCTCCCAAGGATAATTCCCCTGACTAAAACATTCTCCTTAGCACCCACCACATGCCCATGAAGACGCCGTTCGGAGCTGTAAATAGTCATTGCCTTGCAGATCTCAACGAGCAGAAAAACATAACACAGGCCTTTGTGCTAACAGGGGGAAACTGAGCTGAAAGTCGATGCAAAACTCTCAGAGAGGCTGCAGGTGCTTTGGGTTAATCCTAAGGAATTTTTGGAGGAAGCCAATGGGTCATCAGCCCTCCAGGTGTGAGGAATCTCCGGCTAATGGGCCTTAAACTGCATCTTCTTTTTTTAAAGGGGCTGTGTTTCTGAAGCAGAACATACAGCTCATCTTTGAACCCACTTTTGGGCTTGCTCTACAGCACTGTGTGAGTCCCCTGGCAGTCCCAGGGTGTTACTGTCCCTGGGTGCTGAGATTTCCCATCCCCAAGCCACAGGGAACATTCAGGTACAGGACAATTAGCTGAATATGGCAGGTGTGCCTGGAGCACAGAGTCACCCTCATTGTGTGCGTTCAAAGATGACTTAGCGACACGGCATGTTGTCTGTAAAGCCATGCGAGGCAGGAGACACTCTGGAGGTTAAGGGTCTGCTTCAGACATGGAGGGCAGGAGGTGTGCCATTGTACCGCCGTGGAGTTACAAACACATACAGAGGGCTGTGATGTAAATCACCCAGCAGGAACTAAACCCCCACAGAAAGTCTGCAGCTGGGTCAGTGTGGAGAGGTGGGCTGGACAATCAGTGAACATTGCCGTGATCAGGTATCAGTGATGGAGAGGCTGCAGCCTGACCTAGCAGTAAGCCCCCGAACTCCACATTTTATTTATGTGTTTTACATGTTAACTCCTGAAACAAAAATCAATGTGTGTCAGACTGGTTATGTTCAAATGTATAATTCCCCTTCTAGTAAACTAATGCTTCCTCTTATCTGCATGACGAGCAGTTCTGGGAACATGAGGTAAGAAGAGATCGTGGAGAGGAGATGAGAGAGGCTCAAGAGACTTGAGGTTACTGGATACACTGGAGGAGAAGAAAGAAAAATCAAACTCACAAACAAACTGCTGAAGGTCAAAAAACAACATGCATTGTTGAGATGTGCTTATTTGTTTCTTAATCCCAGAGTTAAGAGAAATAAAAGACCAGACCCATTATGTGCATTCTCCAGGGCAGGACTGGGAGGGGGACAAGTAGGTAGGTAAGAAAATGTCAACAATCCATGAGACAATGAGAAAAACAAAAGGTAGAGTGAGAAGACGAGGCATGCCAAGAAGGGGAGCCCAGCTCTTCTAGCAGCTGAGCTGTGCCTGCAAATGAGCCAGACTAGGGCCCTGTTTCATCAGGAGCTGAAGGAAACACTCTGCATGGGGCAAATACACAGGCCAAGGGTTAATCTTCATTCTCACTGTCATGTGAAATGTGGGGATGCAGTTATCTGTTTTAAGAGCACCTTGGCTGATTAGCAGTCATTTGCCGAAGTTCTTCCTCTTTGAGCTCTTTAGTAATTGGCACTACACTGAGATTTCTTTGTTTTCCCTCCAAACACCAAGCTGTTTCTAAGTCGTTTTTTTTGTTTGTTTGTGGGGGGTTGGGTTTTTGTTTTTTTGTTAGTGTTTTTTTTTTCTTTTTTACATCTCTGATTGTGCTTCAGCCTATTCCTGACCCAGAAATTAGAAGAATTAACCCTGTTGTTGTTATCCATTATCTACTCTCTTTGTAATCTAATAAGTGCTTGGCTCTTGAGTGAGGGGCAGAGGGCAATAGCTGAAGTCCTGTGGGCCAAGGAGGGGGAAACAGCCAGCAAGCCTTTATAAATATAAGTAGAAAGGGTGACACATCGGACGTTGTGCTTTGTTACAGTTTGTAAGAGCCTCAAAGTGTGCTGGGTTTGTAACTATGCTCTGTCATGCTGCTCCCTATCCCATAATTTGCATTTTAAAACCCAGTGGTGTTCCTCTCCCTGCAGTGGCATACACTTGGCTGCCAGCCGTGTGATTAGGCGGGGTTATGAAAGTACAAGGAAATGCAGCAGGTGACAGCACCAGGGACACAGGGGTGCGGCAGAAGGAAGCCGTTTCATGGGCAGGGATGTCCCAACTTGGACTGGACAGAAAGCTTAGCATGATATAGAGTCATTATTTGATTAATTTAAATCTTTTTTCTGTCACTAAAACAAGGCAAACTTTTCCACTGAGGGCAGAGAACCACTGGTTAGTGTCTTTATATGAGGCCACACTCTCAGTCCCACCTGAAAAGGTGACCTAGGAGGTCCCTGCACTCTTGCAAGAGAAAGCATCCACATGTGGGAGAAGTGAAAACATGTTTGCCATCTAGGACATTGACAAACTTTTGGCTACACACCAGTTCCTACTCAGGAACAGGTAATAGCCATTTTCATTGTCATTTCTCAATCAGTTTCAGCCAGTTTACACAGAAGACAAAGTCAAGTTCTCTTCCAGAAACTCACAAGAACTCCCTGTGTGCCATCTTCTTCATGCACCAACACGGATGTTTTTCTGGCCAAGATTTTACACTGTAGTGCTAGTTTTAACCTAGATCAGTTTCTTGGCCTCCTTCTCTGAACAAGCAAGTGAATTCTTGTGCTGGAAGAATGGACTGTGTAGGATGAGGGACAAGAACGGGCAGGCAGCAGCACCATCTTCCAGAAACAGTGACAGCTTTACATGACTTTATGTGATTACGAAATTATGGCACAAGTTGCATGGTATCATTCTTGGATGACTGGATAACTAGAACTTCCTAAGTAAGCATTACAAGCGATAAAAAATTAATGAAATCATGGATAATACATGACATGCAGTTAATACTCTTCCTGGGAGCAAACATCCAACTATTCAATTCCTCTGAAAGACAGTTATTCGTCAAACATGCATGCAAGCAAAAGTAGTCTAGTGTGAATGTCTGAGATTAGTTAATAATGAGGAACACGAATGTGGTCGAAATGCACAGTCATTCAGAACTGAAATAACGTCATTTGGACACGAGTAATGTTTTTGTGGCACTCAACCAGTTCTCTGACGATTTTATGAAGCTCTAAAGCTTTATAGTGTCAGGCTCATTTCTGACATTTGGAAGTCAGGCATCTTAAAAAGTTTAAAGGGGAAAAAAAAGAAAGAAGGCAGTGAAGAGAAGAAAATGTCATGGAAGGGACACTTCTTTCCAGCTCAAAAGAATCTATTGAGGAAAAAATGGCAATTTTCTCATCACACCCTGAGGCCTTGCTGCCTGAGGTGCAAGATCTGAATCCAAGACTTTTCTAGAACAATGCTATGTAGAACCAAGCAGAGGATGGTATGTGCTTAAGGTGACAGCCGTGGGAGGAAATTTCCAAGAATACTTTGAAACATTACTGTTTATTCCTCACTGTATGAACAGAGAGTCTGTGAACCGAACTTCTATAGAGACATGCTTTGAAATGGCAGACTTCAGAATATTTATTTATTTTAACTCACGCTTATTGTCCTCACTTAACTTCTACTCAAAGTTGAGCTTTATTTGTAAGTGAAACTAGTTTGGGCCAAACTCAGGGCCCACGAGATGAAAATGAATGAGGTCTTTCTGTTCCACTGTATCATCTCAGGGTTTAGCCTTGAGAGCAGATTTTCAAAAGATTTCAGGGAAAATTTTAAGTGTTCACTATGCCTGTACAGGACTGTATTACCAGAAATGCTCAAGCGCCTGACTAGAGGACAAGTGGCACCCAACCTCTGACCACTTCTGATTATTTATTTGAACGCCGAAATAGAAATGAGTTTCTCTGCAAACCTTGCCTTAGGCAAGCAGTGTTATGTGCAGCCTCAGAGCACAGGATTTACCAGCTTCCAGATTTGTCTGGGTTCCAAAGGCATCACTTACGAAAAATTCAAAGAAAGGAAAAGTAAACAAATGGCAAACTAAAATAAAAATCCAACAGTATTCATACTAGATTAAAACCTGACTCAGAACGTTAAATTAACAGGCCTGTCATAGTTACCTGCTGATTTGTCAAGCCGCATCAAGTCAGTATATAGGCAGAATTGTGTGTGTGTGATGTAAATATAAAAGGGTATCCCAGACAACTGCAGCATTCCCCATAGCAACGAGTCATGTGAACTCTTCAGAAGATGTAAATAAAACCATAAAGTCTTGTCATTGTGCACAAAAAAAATCCTGCACCTGCAGTGTAGATGCCCTACAGATATGAACTGTGTAATAATCTATCCTCCTGGAAGCCTGGGTGATTTATATTCCCACAGCTTTGTGTGTGAGTGTGTCTGAAAGGAGTTTCCTTTATTTAATGGCTCACATTCTGTTCTGGGGCTTGTTAGTGCAAAGGAGACAAGTCTAATTTTGCTAATCCATGCTGTGAAGGGAGCCAAACAGCATTTCCTATATTCTCTGCCAGTACGAAACAAAATCACACTTCCATCAGGTGCTTAAGACTATCTCACAAGATAAATTTCTGTTGCTAATAATACCTGACACTCCTATGTATGAAAGCACAGAAAAAACTTCAGAACAAATTGATCCCTGGTGTAACCATATTGAATTTACTGGAATTAAACTAGTACTAACCTGGCATGTTTGTGGGGTCAAAGTAATAAGTTGCACAGCCTCTTCTTCCTGCGGGCTCACCCTGATGGTCGAGGTTAATGGTGACAAGCAGAGCTTCTGCCACTTCTCTAGAGCAACCAAAGGCTTGAATTGGATTACGCAGCAGTGACAGAGAGCTCTTGTAAGGCTCCTGTTTTTCCTTCCTCCTCTTCAGTCACCAGAAATCTGGGCAAGGAAAAAGAGCTCAAGTCAGGGTAGTTCACTGATTCCTTATGACAGTCTATCTCAGCATCTAGGAGGTCAATGGGAATACCTCAAAATCACCAGCATAGCAGATTTTAGGAGAGCAGTAGAAGAAAAGCTAAACTAAGAATACAAAACCTGCTATTTTGCGAAGGAAATGAGGAAGAATGTGCAAATCCCAGAGGGACCCTCGGTACCAAAGTCCTGTACCAGAGTTCAGAATTTTGCAGTTTGGGCCTTTCTAATTACTTTAAACTACAAAATGGAAGAGATTATCTTTTCTTACCTTCTAATCCCTTGGAAGTAAGTAATTGCCAAAATAATTACATTTTTTCATAAGGCGGAAGCCTAATAACATTTTCCAAAATCTGCTTTTGTTGGGTTTAGTGATTTTCCAGAGGGGGTGGGAGCAGGGGTGGAAGTGTTGCCATTTGAAAGACTTTGATCTTTCTAGCTTTCCTTTTTGTGGCATTAACAGTGTGTTTCTCTTCACTTAGGAGACATTTCTGAATACTGCTCAAGAAGTATAGGCTTTTCTATTCATCAATAATTTCAAGTCTGCGAGATCTGTAATTTGATCAATGCCCATGTGTGATCCTGCCTTGTTTGGGCAGGTTCTGTCTTTCACAATTGATCTGGACAGCCCAGGACCAGACTCAGCAGAGCCCTCCAGAACCTGCTTCAACATCGGTATCAATAACGCCAGCAACCAGCCCTGGCAAGGGCAGCAAAACACGCTCACCTCCAAGAGCTTGATGACCCTGCTTAAATACAGCTCACATCCAAGGAAGGAGTGGGCAGGGGAGAATCTTGATTTAGGGAATATAGTCAGACTTGTTTGAAAGCATAAACTTGAATCTAACTGTAAATCTATATTTGTGCATTGTGTTAAAGCAAGAAGGCCTCCAGCAACCATGGATTTAAGACAGCTGAGTAAATAGGTGCACATAGAGAGGAGTGTACCAATCCAACACAAGGGTTTTCTGACTTCCACGGCAAATAAAAGCCTCATAGAGACTGAGGCTTCGCGTTCACAGGGCTTATGGACACCAATAAGCAACAGAAGCCTCTGTTCTATCTTTTAGGCACAAACCTGTCTGTAGCTCAGGATTTTTGCATTGCACTGATATCTCCCAGACAGGCTGGGGTACCTGCGTGGTGCATGTGTCTTTCTCTTGCCTTAATAATTAGTATGCAAGCTCTTCCTGCCTCCAATGGAGAAAACGTTCTATAGAATGCCAAGTGAGCCTGTGCTCAGTTTATCACCAAACAAGTGAGGCAGAAAATTTTATAAATATAGTTTGATCATCTGGTTTCTGAGCAAGGACATGAAAGCAAATGAAATTTCCTCAGGGCTGGTTCACCTCCATGTGATGGGGAATCTCTTGCCTGGTAGTAACTATGACCTGCACACACCAGGTTTTTGTGTGGCAGTAAGAGCAGAAAGACCACATCAATCTACTGAGGTATGCATCTACCTGAGAGATCATAGGGTGCTTTGGGGAATATATTTGTCAGCAATTTACAGCGTTGCCATGCAAGAGTTCATGCAGCATTTCATCCTAAACGGCCCGTTCATAGAAGAGAAACCAAAGAAGTGCTAACTTTTTGGCAAAGTGTTTTACAATACAATGTGAGTTCAACAGATCGGAAATCATAATTGCTTATAACGTTCAAGGCTGCTCTGACACAAACAAACGTTGTATTTTACACATCTCCTAACTACAAGGGCAGAAATTTACAGAACGCGCCTGCAAGTTCTGCAGACCGCACCTTGACTTGGACCAAATTATATTTATAGGACCTAAGGGAGGAGGAAAGACCCAGTGGCCTGGAGCCTGTGTTCTGTAGCACAGCAAAGGTATGATCCACGGTCGGGAGCCAGAGATCCCAAGGGGTTTTGATGTCTGACAAGCAGCAGCACAGCTGAGCCTGGGCTCCACCGGCCACAATGTGAAACAGCCTCAGAGAAACCCTGATCCTACGTAGTGGTTTATGTGATTGTATCCGAGTACAAAACCACCACATCTACATACAATGGATAAATATATAAATAAAAATAGGTGAACCAAGTTTTTTTTTCCGGTGCATTTCCCATGGAAACATTAACAACCTGACATCAACGTAACAGAATCCCTGGATGCTGTACGAATGGGTCGTACACACACCTGGAACAAGAGAAAGGCACATGAGAGGCTTCAGATAGCTGTAGTGGGGGGTGGCCATTAATGACCATACATCTGAAATTCAAAGGGGTGGCACATATTAGCCGTGCTATCCACCTTTGGGCCTGTTTCCTGCTGGGTCTCAGCCCCGAGTCTGTGAAAGGGGCCACCACTGACCAACACATCTGCCGGGATCCCATGGACACAGACCCCTTGCAGCAAGTGAAGCACTTTGCAGGATTAAGCCCTTGGCTGGCTATTTTTACAGTTTGTCTACACTGATAACCTTCAGTGACTGTGGGTTCTCAGACGTGTGCACATGCAGTAATACTTGCTCATTTATTGTTATATTTATTTGGCAATACGTGGCAAGACTATGACCATTATCAATGAATAATACTTCAATAAAATGGCTCTCTACTAAAGTAATGACTCTGGAAACAGATACTCTACTGTGTATAATGACAAGAAAATATCTATCTATTGTTGAAATAACCTTCCTAAAAAGAACATTGCAGGCAGAGGTGTCCTTTATAGATGTTAAATGAAATTTCTCATCATCATCATCACCCCAAAGAAATAAGCGCAGTGAGAGAATTACTGTTTTGGATAAGTGCCCATGTCCTGGACATACCATCTAGTAGCTATGTCTTCTCAATGCCTTAGTCGTATTAAAATGTTTATGGCATTTGCATGAGCTGTGCTTTCAGTGCCATTTTCAGTCCCACAAATGGACAACTCTGGAGGTTATCAAACACAAGCCATTGAAACTGCCATTCCACAGTGACCAAGACTGCAGCAACTCTGAGCACAAACTGTATTAACATGCCCTGTTCACCTGAGCCCTGTGGCTGCCCTCCATGATCTACTTCACACATCTATGAACTGCATAGATATTCTAGGCCACAGATGGAGCCTTCATACAGAAAGCACTTCCTTGGAGCAAACGAGTAGACTCTGTGAGAACAAGGCTTAGAGGCAGCAGGATCATGGGAAAATAGGATACAGATAACACTAAGGAAAGAACCAAGAAGAAGCTCCCAAAAAATCCATTGGAGAAGATGTGACTAACCCTTGGTATGCTGCAGATCTTCAGTTCCTAAGACAAGATGCCAACAGAGGGCACATTCAATGAAAGTACCCTTGGCAAGAGCTACCAGGAGGCTGACGGCAGAGCCCAGCAGGGAAATGAATTCCTGGCAGCGGAACCAAAGACAAGAACTTTTCTGTGTGAATAAAGGACGCAAGCTGAGGTCACGCTGAGTGTAGAGCCCCAAGGCGAAACACACGTGGATTTTTCAAGGGATTAATGGGTCTTTTGTTTCCTTTCCAAACTGTTACACTGGCAACAGTCACCTACCTATTTGCATCTGTGCTGAGAAACCTCAAGAAATTGGGCAATAATGTACAGTTACTTCAAATGGATTTAGGTCACGTCTGATCACATTTTTTTATGCAAGCAGCAAGAAAAGAATCTTAAACCCTGTCCTGTTTGACCGGGTGGGTAAATATCAAGTTTGTTTGTTTGTTCTCCTATTGGAGCTAGTGTTGTGTCTCATGTTTTTCCATAGTTTACTCATTCACATCACACACACCTTTGGTTACAGGATTCAGTTTCCTCTCTATTAAAATGCAGCCTTTCTAGGGTGGAAATTGCAAGAAGAGACCTTTGCACAGCAACGCTGATCAAAAGTTTGCAAGAGAAGGTGTAAAAGTTACCTGAGTAGGCATTGTCCAAGATAGCACTGCATAAAAGAGATGAATACAACCCATCGGGTTACTGGGTTTACTTTTCACCTCAGCAGCATCATCCACACAAGCTCGTTACCAGAGCTCACCTTCTGGTCTGGCATTGCTGTAATTTGTGATAACAGACATCATCCAATATTGCCTCCCTCCCATTCTTACACTGCTGGTATTTCCTTCCCATGTTACCAAATCAAATGAAAATACTGTGAACAGAAGAGAGCAGAGCAGAAATTCCCAGGATTGCACAAGGAGGAGGTTGTGCTTCAAAGGAGCACAGCCCCCAGTCCTGGGCATTGGTAGGAGAAAGGCTGATACATTTTACCTCATGTCAAATTAGACATGTTAAATACGTGGAGTTGAGAGGGAATCAGGAAGGATTCTACTTCAGTTATCCACATTTGGGCATAAAATATCAGGGTGAGTTTGAATCATCATAGGGAATTTTATCAAAGTACTGGCTGGGTTTGGAAACGTGCCTTCTCCTTTCATTTGCAGTATGCACACCTGTAATCCGAAAGCGTGGGCACTTAAGTGTGCTTTCTATCCAGAGGAAGTCAGATTGCATTTTGTGCCCACTAAACATTGCTCACAACCTCCCAGGGAATTTGGCTACATGAGGAATCATCCAACGTCTTGGAACAACCTATAGTCCAGGATCACTTTTTAAATCTCTGCCATTCTAAATATTATTTCCATGAGACACATCGTTCCTTTTTTTGTACCTATTACATGGAATTGTTTTTTTGGCTGTCTTTGCTGGTCTTATAGGAATAAACAGTACTTTTAGAGTTCTGGTTATGGTTCCTTTTGTTACCAGAGATGCTTGGCAAATGTAGCAGAACCACACTGAATTACAGGAGTTTTAGGTAGATCACATTTAAATTCCCAGGGATGGATGGCCACCAAACCCTCCAAATAATGTTCTGACAGCAAATTGTCCTATTAGGATTTTGCAGTTTATTGTAAATCTACATTTGCCTAGCCTCATCTATCTGCTTACGTTTATTTTAGTAAATTGAAGATTGCTATACGATCAAATTTATATACTTTCTGTAGGGCACTTAAGATTTTAGTGGAAGGAGCCTTAAATTCATAAAGCTACCCTGAAATTCATCCCTGCAGGTACGGTTTTCCAAGGTGTTCAGTGTTTTAATGGCTCTTCGCTACCAAATTTCCAACATAGCTTTGGAGCTACTGTCAGTAACCTGTCAACTACACTACTATGCCACTATTATGGAGAGGTAATGCAACCTCTCCTACACCCTGCAGCATCCCCACCTGTACTCAGCGTTCCATCAACCCTTTCTACTTTCCACCTTCATGTTTTTAATATTGCTGTCTCAACTAGACTCCCCTTTTGAAAAATCATAAAACAGGGATGGAAAAACTCCAGGGAAAGGCAAGAGCAGCTATTAACATGCAAAAGACATTCATGAAGGTACAGATAAAAAAAAAAATTAGTGGAAGGAGGAAGAGAATTAGAACTGACGTTAACAGATGTTTATGAAAAATAAATGGAGAAGAGACTGTAAACATCTACTGTGTCTCACACTATATCAACAAGACATGCACCAATGAAATTAAGTGGCAACAACCAGTAAAAGGGATGATAGGAAATCTTGTTTCGCAGAACAGATAATTAATTTGTAACGCATTTGCCATGAATTACTATGAGGTCAAATTAGCAGGACTCTAAAAAACATTCAGCTGTTCCTATCCATAAAAGTATCTAGATATTTTTAACTGCGAATAAAATGCAGGGGGAACAATAACCTTCAAGAAATCTGTAAGTGCTGAAAAAAACATCTTCTATGAAGAAATATGTATTAACCACTGAAGTACCTGACACAATCACGATCTTTTGTGGGAAGCAAGAAAGTGAATTTGCTGCTGCATTTATGTGAGTCATCTGTATGTCCCTACACATCTGACTCCGGATTTTGTCAACCCCACAAAAATATCCAATTCTCCCTCAAAAGTGCAGTTGTGCCCACCGTTCAGTTGTTTTCAAGTTCATGTTTGCTTTCCCTCTACAGGGCCAACAGATAATAAACTGAAAAACCTTTTTTTCTCCCACGTTATTCTTTCAAAGTCATTTTCTGGTGTAATCCTTTCCACATCGCTGGCCACACTACTAACGCTTTTTTGTTTGTTTGTTTTCAAAGTGTATTTAGTATAATCTAGAAAGTCCACAAAAAGCTTTTGCACTGGTACAGCTGCTTTTCAGTGAATTGTCCTACGTAACATCGTGGGGGACAGAATGGGAATTGCACCTGGCCAAACTGTTACTGAGGATGAACCAAAGACAACTTTGTGCTCATTTATTACTGCTAAAGGAGCCAAGTGCCCGTGAGGACGATGGCCGGGCAGCCTGACCTGTCCAGTTGCAGAGCAGGGAGGCTGCGGCCACGTTCAGGTCATGGGCGAATTGGAGGTGGTGGGGCTCAGATACCACCCCAGGATGGTCAGACAAGGCCACGGTGACGAGAAGTGACACTAAAACAAAGAAATTCACCTTCCCGAGGCTCCCCCGGCCCGGGCTGGGACAGGCCGCTCATTGCCATGGCGACGGCGCCATCTGGCGGCGGCCTATGATAGAATCATAGAATCATTTTGGTTGGAAAAGACCTTTCAGATCGTTGAGTCCAACCATTAGCCTAAGAATGACAAGTCCACCTCTAAACCATGTCCCTAAACTCCAATCTACACACCTACGCATTTACACCACATCTTTTAAACTTCCAGGTTCTCCATCTCCAGGGCTGGTGACTCCAGCACTGCCCTGGGCAGCCTGTTTCAATGCCCGACAACCTTTTCCCGTGAAGAACTTTTTCCTAATATCCAATCCAAACCTCCCTTCATGCGACTTGAGGCCATTTCCTCTTGTCCTATCAGTTGCTACTTGGGAGAAGAGACCAACCCCCTCCATGCTACAACCTCCTTTCAGGCAGTTGTAGACAGCGATAAGGTCTCCCCTCAGCTCCTGTTCTCCAGGCTGAACCCCTCCAGGTCCCTCAACCGCTCCCATCACACTTGTGCTCCAGACCCCTCAGCAGCTTTGTTGTCCTTCTCCGAACCTGCTCCAGTGTTCACCCTCTGGACTGTGACCATCCCTTTCAGCACACTTCAGAGGTCCCAAACTGGGGGAAGCTCCACCTGATACATGGGAAGCAAGTGCACAACGCCAAGGCAGCCAAAATCATCCTGTACAATGGCGGCTTTGGTCAATTATAAACAACCGCCTGACTCCTGGGTGGAGAAACACACTCTCGTGTCTCCATCTGAGGAATCACCATCCTCATCCCAGATCACATCTTGCTCCCTTGACTCACTGTGCTGCTGTAAACAGCTGCCCCAAGAAGGCTATGAAATGGCCACCTTGGGCAACATGGTCCCTGGCAGATGAATTCTTCAAACATATTTATTCAGAAAAAACAATGGTATAGGCAAACATCACAAAACTGTGGAGTGCATGGGATATTCTTCTAGAAAACATGGAATGGAGGCTGTTCTGGGTCTCTCTCTCTCTTTTTTTTTTTAAAGAAGAAAATAAGAAAAAGTAAAAAAAAAAAAAAAAAAAANAAAAAAAGACCAGAGAGTAAAGAGGCTTTAATATTTTACTGAATACAAGGGAAAATTTCAACTCCTCCCTTCATTGACTCCCTGTTCACTCTTATCACATTATTGCACTTAATTAACTTTACTCTCTTCTGCTGACTCAAGCCCTATAGCTACCTGGCAGTCCCACGGTATCTATCTATCTATCTATCTATCTCTCTCTCTATCTATCTATCTATCCCACAGATCTATCGTTCGCAATCCCCAAGCCTGTCTGCAAAGCAGAGGACAGTATATTCTGCCTCTTTAAAAGGAACTGCGCAGATGCCCTCTACCGTTTTCTGTAACATTAAGATTCCAGCGCAACAGTTACAATTCAGGTATATGGGCTTGACCCACTGTGGAAAAAATATTGTTGATAGAAATGAATTTACAATCCAGTCCTGCCTAACTACAAATTGATTTCTCTGTTTCTATTTTCCTCTTCTACTTCTCAAGAGTAAATTTTCCTGCTTCAAAATATTAACAAGTAGCCTCCAGGCTTTTCATAGTTACTGGTATTTTATGTCATCCTTTAATCTTCTGTAAATCACTTCGTAATATCTTTTCTAAAATGCCCTTTTGCAGTTCCTCTCCACTTTTCCAGAGATCCTGCTGCTATTGTGAGAACAAATCTAATTTGCATTGATCTCTGTTCCCAAACGAAGCTGGGAACAATGAGCTCCACAGTTGTACGCAGTTCATTAGTATTTCATTGTGATGCACGTCACCCCACTTCACTTGCTATATAAAACAGGGTGTATAGACATATATGTTGTCTGTGGCCCAAGCCCGCAGAGTGCTTTCAGAGCCAAAAGACTAACAGGCAAATTCTGAGGGCTTTAATCCAGAAATTAGATGTGGAAAGTGCCTCCTCAGCTGTCACGTAACCCATAGCCCTAACTCTGGAGAAACCTGAGTTTCTAACACTGAAGTCTACAATGCTGGAGCGCGGTGCTGAATGTGTAACACTGTGCAAGGTGTCGACTCTCTCCAAGTTAGCAGGTTTGATCTGACAGTCACAGACTTATTCACCGCTGACTCTGAGCAAATTACTTGAGGCCAAAGTTGTGCAAATCATCAACTCTACCCTGTTGGGCTCTTTCAAATATCTGTCTGTTAAGGGTGAATTGCTTGTGCTGAGAACTGCAAGTCCTGCCCGCACGTCTGCACATCTTCCCGCATCACCCGGAATAGTGATAATGAGACTTAGCCATGAAACACCACCACTGTGGAAATGCCTTCCAACACTCGTTCAAAGAGAAAAGTACTTACATTGACACTTTCAGGCTGGCAGAAGAATGGCACAGGAACCAAGACAGTCATCAAACTGCAGTCTGCAAGTCACTGATGCTCCACGGATGCAAGGATGGGGATCACAGAGTCATGTCAAACAGCCAAGCCTATAACATTTCAGCTGCAAAGCTGTGTTTCAACTAAAAGGTAAACAAAAAGGTGCAATTATAGGGTCTGTCAGCAGGAGGCATGAAAAACAGCAGAACAAATAATTTTACTGGACTTGGTCAACATTTATTCAAAGCTGATTTTGCAAGGGGAAGTGTCAATACTGCACAGGTGAATGGCGGTGGCACAATGGCATTATAGTTATCAGGAGAACAGCGAGACAATGGCCACCACGAACCTCCTTTGAAGAGGTTTATTAAACTAAAAAAATATTCTACTCAAAGTATTAGAAGTGATACATCAACTGGAACACTAACTCTAGAAAACATATAATAGTGCCCCATCTTGTATTTGACCTCCTGGATAGATTAGAAGGACTAAAACGATTTCCCCCTTCTCCAGCTTCTGAGATGCTCTAATTCAAGGATAAACACATACAGATGGAAGAAAAACATGTTGACATGTCAGCACAGAGCTTCTTCCAAATGAACAAAAAAGAGAAAACAAATCTTATTTAAAGCTGCATCTGTTTCCCACTGTCACAGCTCCCTGGTGTGCAAAGGACCACACTCAGTGAATAAGTTGATCAGCAAAACACATCAGTGAGGCAAGCGCAGCAAATCAGTAATGATCTTGTATTGAAGAATTTAAGCCTGAACTGCCCTGGGGCAAGGCCAGCAGCCATAAAAATACACCTGTATAGCCAGTGCACTAGGAACTATGCCTGGATTTCTGCCGCAGCTCCTACTGTTCGTGCACAGAGCGGAACAGCCAGCTGGGCCAGCAGTTGGGTGCTCTACACCTACGCTAGCAAGTCTCCAGATGGAAATCCTTCTAGTTCACCTTGGTGTAAAATGGCAATGATGGCATAGTCACACAGCAATGGAATAACCAGTTCACTTTTGCCTTGATGGCAACGTGCGCATCCACCTGCAGTCCCTGCACCCCTCACTGTTGGGGCATTTCCAGGAGAGCAAATCCATTGCCTTGACAGTCAGCTACAGGGCCTACTTCATTCTTCCTATGATTTGTTTGAGGTCGTGTGGAGTTAGCAGAGTTCAGCCTAGGCACAAATACTCAAGAATAGTTAAACTTCCATTTCTGTCAATTTTCAGCACCTGTTAATCCCCAGGCCTTCCAGGTTACGCCAATCTAGCACAGTTAGACAATCTTACAGTCAAATGAGATAATCTGGCTCCTGTACAAAATGTCCTGAACCACCCATTCTGACCACTTGCCTTTTGCCGTCACAGCTGCTATCAACCTTCATAGAGACCTGGTTTGGGGAGTTAAATGGACAGGAAACAGTTCATTTCCTATATATAGAGTTACTCTACTGCTCATTTAACTTCCTGAACCAGCTCACCATGTGTGCAGGCAAGCAGCAATGCAAAAGGGGGTATGTAAAGAATATTATATAATTATGTAGTTAATTACAACAGCTGAATATACATTATGCTCAAGTATTAATAAAATTAATATATAGAATGATGCAGAGAGAGGAGAACAGAACAGTTTCACTGGTTTTGGTAGTAACTAACCTCTGGATTGACAATAAACCATGTTCTTGCTTGCATGTATAGCAGGGTTTGGTAATCCTCATCGTTACCTATGCTGCTGGCAATGCTGCATTATTAATAAGGAAGAAAATATTCTACTCCAAGGAACATAAGGGCCCTTTGCAGACCAGTAGCTTAAGTATAATTGTGCTAGAATTACTCTACTGATTTTCCTTCATAAGATGACCAGCTCTGTGAACAGTGAGAAAGTACAAAGCCAAACAAATCCATAGCTGGCAATTACTCCAAACACCTGTACCAACCAGGCTCATTAAAAGTAATTGGAAGGCATATAAATTATGTTCTACCATTAACCTGGCTCAATTATTCAGAGTTGGTGTGTCAAGCTTTTAACCAGACACAAAGGCAGCTTTGCTGGATGTTTTTTTCCGAGAGAAAATGATAAAGGAGAAAAAAAGCAAGCTGCCATGTAACTGTCCAGTGCACCAGACTAAAAAGAGCACTTATAAGGAGCAATGCAAAAAGACTCTTAAAAAATAAAAAAAAAGTTGTTCCTATGTTATTTGTAAAGGCTTGGTTTTATACACAAGGTGTAATTCAATTGTCCTGTCCCTCTGAAACCAGCTCTCACCCTTTGTACAGTGTTTTAATGCCCCAGTCTTAAAACCTTGGCCAGATTCTCCTCTAGGGTTTGCACGGGGACCCACTACAGTGGAGGGGAGACGTGCATCCAACTTTTCTTTCTGACTGCGGGGGTTACTCCTGCCCTGTGAGCTGCTCTCAGCTCAAATGAGGTCGTATGTCAGGACTGGGAACGCCTGGGGAAACCTCTGGCTCTCCTGGGCTTGCATCCCAAGGCCATCACTTACTGCCTGACCGCTGGAAAGGCTTTCTGGTTTGCTACTAGCTGAGAGGAGCACACATGGGAAAACTCCTTTCAGAAAACCAGACTTGCAGTTTTCAAGGAGTGCCAAGGTTAACGGCATGTTTGCTCCATTGGGTTCAAAAGGATTTGGGGATCAAATGCCTCTAGGTCTCTTTGAATATCCCAGGCAGAAACTAGAAGATTCCTTTCTTCCATGAGCTGACTCAGCACCTTTATACGTGATTTGTGCATCTTCTTACATGTATCAGCACATCGCCTCAGCATGTGGAGATGGAAAACTGCAACAGCAAGATGTCACAGGGAGGGTTAAGGTGGGGGGAAAAATATTGCCTTTAATAGGACCACCGGCAGCCTCGCTGCCTGCAGCGTTTCTTTCTTACCTCTGCTACTGGATACAGCATTTTCTGGCTACAAGCTCCAGGCAGATTTCATTTACCCTGGTGAATGAAACGACCTTAATTTCTGTCAGCCTTCCTGAAATATTTCCAGATTTATTCTGAGGCAAGGGGAGAATCTCATCCTGACTTTTTGAAAACAAATGAGTTTACTACACCCTGGGAATTTTCAAATATGACACATGCATCAGTTTTCCTCTCTGACTAACATTCGGCAAAATGTAACTGTCAAAACTTTTTAATTCAAACCAAATTGCTTGTTATTTGTTCCCAGCCGCACATTAAATGTCAGTGACAAAAGTTTCCATCCAGCCTTTGTGGGCACACATGCATAACTACCCTATGACCTACACCGAGGAACAGCCCTGGAGCTTGGACAAGCTTAAATCCACCCAGGCAAGGGTGTGAAATCACAGCTGGGCTCAGCGGCTTCTGCTGCTGTAGAAAATCCCACTTTGCCCCTCCACATGTCCCTCTAGTCTTAAAGTCTTTAGAGGTGAAATCACGAGCTCTCCTTCTCAATGCAGTGCTTTTTTGGCACTAAAAATCCCTCTGAGGCAAGGAGAGTTTGGCGTATTTTCCCTGCCTGCCCATCAAGCTCTTAAAAAATTACGTTATTAATCATCTAAACATTTACCTCTGCTGCACCAAGGCTTTCTGGCCAGAAACTCCCATAGGTGGTTATTTCAAATATGACTCTGTTTCCATTGAAGACTTTTGAATTAAAAAAAAAATAAATCTGAAGTATAGACAAATGCACCTTGTGATAATTACTGCCTAGCACTATACTTTTAAATCAGTCAGCTGAGCTTCTAGTTCATATTTCACTAAGTTGCTTACTTGGTCAAAAAAACCCCAAGCAAACAAACAAATAAAAAACCCCACAAGCCCCACATCCATCATATAGTTTATCTGAGGTCTACACATAGAGCAAAGCCGTTGCTTGCAAGGAGGAAGAGAAGTTTGCAGCAAAATTGTTTTGTAACGGATGTATCAATGGAAAAAGTTAGTAACTGGGAGTGTTCTCTCCTTCCCTGTCTCGCAGTTGCTATTAGTGCCGGTCTTTAGGGTGTAGCTTTCCTCTTGGGCTTCTGTGTTTGTTTTACGTATTGCTTTCCTCTTCCTTTTGGTCAGGAGCCTTTTTATGATCAGGCAAGATAATTCTGAACAGCAGCACCAAATCTGCAGGACAAAATGAGCCTTTGCCTTAAATATCCAAGAGACAAATGGAGGTAAGTAGAAACAAATGGATTAAGCTGTTCAGGCTGGGGAATTGCTGTCAGTTCATTATTCGGACATTACTAACAGCTAGTACTCTGGATTTGTTGTTGTGGTTTGTTGTTTTTTGGTGTGTTTTGTTTTTTTTTTTTTTTCCTTTTTTGATGTAATTTTAAGAATNATGCAATGTTAAGAATTTAACTGAAATCTGGCATGGAAAGACACTAAAGTTGTAATTGTGTTCAGGCCTTTGGTAGGGATTACAGAGTTGGTCAGGACAGAAATCCTTGAAGCAGCATTTCCTAGGCCTTCATGGAAGACTTTAAACACGTTTTCCCTCCTCCTTTTTCCCCCATCTTGCAAAGTCTCTCTGTATTTCTGATCCACTGTGCACACTATACCTAATAAGAGAGTTTATCCTGCTCCTATTATCTTCCTGTATTTCATATATATTGCAGAGGTTGTATTTGCTCAGCTGTATTGAATCCTATTATAAAAGCAGGGTGCAGAGGGCAGCTTCTGGATGCACAATGAATCTCTGTAACTAATAAAATATAGCACCTGCTCTGCTGGAAGTATCAATGTGAAGCCAGAGTTGACAGGGTAAGCGATCCCACTTCGTAATCCTATAATGTTGATACAATTTGGTGGTACCGGCATAAAAGACATACTCTAAGCTAAGATGGACTTTGACATAAATTGAAAACGATATCTTAAAAGGAAAACAACTCAGTACAGGATTTGATGACGTGCAGATCTTTTACCTATAAGGTCTCATATCTGGCAGTTAGGTGGCAGAAAATAGTCTCATTTATTGTGTTTTGCAAAGGCAGCAAATATTTCAGTTTAGAGAAGGAGTGCATGTCCAAACAGGACTCCACACGTGTATCAAGAGCAGGCAATAAAAGACTAAATATTCTTTACACCTCTTCTTTCTATTTTCTATATTATCTTTTAAGAATCTTGAAATTTACTGAGATTGAGGGTTTTCTGTATGAGCAGTCATCCAGCTCTGGAGGAGAGCTAATGGGCTGCAAGCACAACCGGACTTTGTGTTTTCAGACATCTGAATAGCTGAAATCTTTCCCAGCAAAAGAAAGGCTGTGCATGCAAACACTAACCATTTTACAGCTTTTTAGAAAATACCCAGTTGCCTGCATTAGTCTGTGATACTGTTTGAGTGACGTGTATCCCTCCACTGTATTGGAACTGTTTTCCCACCATTAACTTTTAAGCGAGGGAACGGATTCAATCTGTACATTCACAGGCAGAAGTTCTAAAAACCAGAACAAAACAATGTAATTTTCTGACTTTATCCTCCAGCTGAGCCCTGAGAACTTTGATCTCTTATGAAAGGCTGGTATCAGCGTGTTCAAGCACAACCCAGGTTAATACAACTAACCCTGAATTTCTGACTGTATCGCGGTCCTGCCTGTTTGCAGTCTGCTGAGCTCACCACTTCCAGGTGTGTGGGCTGTTTGGAAATGATGCAGCACTGGTCTGTGTGTTACTGGTAGCACTGGGAAAAGGAGCAAAGGCCGTGCCAAGCAGGAGAGGTGACACTACCACTCCTGCTCTCACCTGTGCTGGGTGAAATCCATCGCAGCAGCAGGTCCGACCGACTTTGGTGAAAGGGGAATGTCTCCTTTCAAAATCTGTCCTCAGCAGGAAGATTAAGCCATAAAGCGGGTATTTAGTTGGTCTAAGCCTGGTTGCTTTCCCTGTACCCCTGACACACACTTTGGGCCCCACTTTCCCTGCTCTGTCCCAGGGATGTGCAGACAGCAGCCTGTGCACCAAGCCTTGCTCCAAGTTGGAGCACTGCCACCCATGGATCTCAGCTTGGCTACCAGCTCTGCAGACTTGGGAGACAGAATTTCAGAGGAACCCAGACTGGTGGGTCGGTTCTTGTTTGTTTGTTGGGGTTTTTTTAGTATTTCCTTCTATGTCTAAATTTTGTTCCACCTGAAATGCAAAAGGCTTGATTTGCATTTTAAGTATTTGCTTTACAAATCTGAATCGGGTAGAAATTCAAAACAAAGGTTGAACCTCTGATTAAATTGTGTCTTGCAAAACTAGCCTTTTAGCACCCAGCTGAGAGCCAAGTGAATACCACGAAAACACCACGAAAACAAAGCTGAGGTCCACTCTGCTACAGAGGACTAACCATCTCCTTTCAGTCTATCGTGGTGTACAGCTACACCAGTCAGAGGCACCGGCTTCAGACCAGGTGGCTCAGGAGGGCACTAACATCTTCCCACCACACCGTAGCTTCAGTTTTTACCCAACTTACCAGACTGAACTTCGTGCTGCTGCAGTACCTAGCTTCAAACCCACATATGTTGGTCAGCTAAACAACGGAAGATCCAAAATGTTTAATATTTTCCAGCGCACTAGCTGAATAGCCAGACATTTCGGGGACAGATCTGCCATGGCTCCAGGCCTAGTTCTGTAAGTGCAGATCATGCTGCATTTGCTCCAGGTACTCTGAAATTACTGTGTTCCAGTCCTGAGTGCATTAGGCATCCCAATTTGGTATTCCTTTTTGCAGATGTGCTATTCTTTTTGGCAGACATACAACAGATTTCAGTTTCCCTGAATCCTGTCTCTTGCATGTGCATTTAATACATTCAGGAGCTTTATTAAGCAATTGAAAGACCTGGATTTAGAGCTGTCTATCACAAAGCAAATAATCTTGAAAACGTGTGTGTATTTGAGCAAGAAGAGCCAAGTCCTCATCTGGCAAGGGAACTTTCATCTTCCCACAGCATTATTTGTCCAGATTTACAGTCTCAATTTTACACATGTGAAAAATACCTGGATTTAGGTCTTTCACTGTAAGAAATATGTAGACCTGCTCGCGTTACTTTAGAGGGGTTTATTTGTTGGTGATTTTCTAAAATCACCCCCTTGCCTCTTTTTAAAATACATTTTTAAAAATACTCTTATTTTTGGACCTTAGGAGTCATAATGAATCCAAACCTGTTAATGCAATTCAGTTCAGATTTGTGTTGAGTCATGGGTCCCTCTCAAGTACGTGCAGGAGCCAAATCACATCCATGTAAGGGGATTGGCAGTAGCTTTGGAAATATCTGTCCTCTTTCTTAGTTTGCACTCATGAGCTGTACTTCCAGCTCGCTTTATAAAAACAAATAAACATTTTGTCTGCAGGCATCAGATATTGTCTCAGTAACGATCCCTATATCAGTGTGCTGCTGCATATGATGCGAAGGCAGGCTCTGAAATATGGTATGTGGTCTGAGTGTGTCTTACACTGTGAAGATTCATGGCACTATTAGAAAATCCTTTTTTTCTCTCTCCCTCGTCTTTTACTCAACACCAAACAAAGCCAAACAAGTGGTTCATACAGCTCTCTGTCATCCATCACATATCTGCTCTTTTATCATACCTGCGCAGCATTTTCAAAATCAATGTTAATATCTTGTCAGTGATTATTAAGTTGTTTTTCATTGCCCATGATGGCGAGGTGATCAGAAACGAACCATTTCAGGCACCACTGGCTCAGCACAGAAATACATTGCCGTCCCAGGAAGCCTCGTTCGCCAACCCCAGCCCGTGGCTGATGCTTCTCTGCCACACCATCAGCTCCATCACTGAGCTCCTGCTCACTCAGAAGAGTTCCCTTTAACTCCTGGAGTACATTTCTGACTCACCCTTTGCCTCCTTTTACCCATTTGAGGTATATAATTGCACCACATCACTGCATGAGCTGTCCTGCCCCATGGAACAGCTTGTGACTGCTCCGTGCTGTGCTGGGGCATGTGTGAGCTTGGCAGCCTTATCATCAAGACAGACATACACATGCCCGGTTCCCCTCTCCCCCCCAGTGTTAATAAGGTGCACTTTATTACATGCTTTGTTAAACCACAAGTACAACCACAATATTAGCAGTCGCTCAGTACAACCATTGATCCTAACCTAACAGTGAAGCAGTATTCATGCAGGACAGGTTTTCAGGTTTTGATATTATCTTGTGTTTCCAGGTTCTGGTAAAGAAAAGGTGTTGAAAAAACATTTGAAACTATTCATAATCTACTGTTGTGGATTCAGATAGGTCAGATAAACATGTGAGCACATTTGTTGAGGGAAACAAACTGCCATTCTGAAAAGCTGGAGATTTGGCCATCCCCAGAGTAAAGTCTATCAAACCTAGAGATGTGGCACACCGCCAGACAGCTGCTTGTGTGTCATTTTGATGGTCACACAGGAATGCCCTTGGGGCAGGTGGGGATTAATGACAACTCTCAGAAACCTCAAGTGCCTCATATTTGAGCTTCCCATGGCAGTATATTTCTTCTTCCATTTTCACTTTGTTCTTAAAGCTTCACTCTTCATTTAAACCCTCTAAGGAAACTCCTTGTACGATAGATGTACATTATCCTTTCAGGGGAAAAAGAACCTCTTTCAAAAAAGTAAACTGAATCTATTTAATAATGCACCTCATGTATGTATCTCTCATCTTCTCTAAATATTAGTTCAGAAAACAGCTTTCATGTATAGCAATTTCATTGCCATAATCCAGATAGCATGGATTATTTCTGTAGCGGTGGTCTAATGTTAATTGGCAAGAGTTGAAGGCAATTTGCTATCCTAACGAATTGCTTTTGTCCTTGGATGAAACGGACAGAAAAGACAGTGCCCCTGGTTAATTGGAAGCACTACATAGATATCCATAATGTTCTATACGTGAAGTCTAGTTTTGGAGATGTTATTAACATTCAATTTAACTCCTATAAAATTAAAACTAAAGCTTTATACTCATTTTCAAACAGAAACCTCGTTGGAAATAGCTTGATGTGGTGTTTTAAAAGATGTCAAAAGATCACCTCTTCATAGTGATCAGGGAGACATAGATCCAAATATGTGAATGATTCGTCTCAGAGCTGCCCATTATAGCTAACTATATACAATCCAGATCAAGATTATAAAATCAGAAACACACTTCTTCCGAATCTATCAATGAAAATGGATGGAATAAGACCTAAATCCAAGTCCAGCTGTTTAATGTAAGACTTAAGAGCCACTGTGTGAAATACAAGATTTCATCGACGCTGTCCTTAACTACGGTTAAAAACTCTTGCAAACTCTTGCAAGAACTGTTGCACCCACGGCTGGGGTCAGTAAAAATATTATTTGTGGGAGACAAAAAGTGATTAGCATCTAACAACTGGCTTTTGGTAGAGTCACCTTCAGACTAGCTAGGCACAGTCCTACTTAATCTGCCTCTGTTTCCAGAGCACTGATCACCAT
The DNA here is from genome assembly GCA_013399365.1 of Pampusana beccarii. Lineage (NCBI taxonomy): Eukaryota > Metazoa > Chordata > Aves > Columbiformes > Columbidae > Pampusana > Pampusana beccarii. The sequence continues at coordinate 2,142,421 of VWYH01005072.1, forward strand.
GTATCTCTGCATCATGGCCATCCATCACACCCCCAGTATCTCATCTAAACACTGCCAGCAGCACTGTGAGTAGCCCAGCGTCAACACTTCCTTTGTCGCCCTCTGCATCTTATTATTTAAGTTGCTGCTGGCAAAGAAAAGGAAAGTGGCTGTGTCTACAGTGACATTTGCAGAACTCACAGCTTAATCAGTGCTGATGCTTCCCCCCACATCTCTGCTGCTCCTTTTTGAGGCAGCGGAAGAGCCCTATAAATCCAGCCTTGTGCCCAGTCATCCAGAAATACTGCTCATTCTCCAGAAAGCCTTTGGTACCCTGACTGCTTCCAATTGCACATGCTATGTCCCCCTCAGTCGCCCAAGGTCCCCCAAGCAAAGCCGTTGCCACGGCTGCCAGGGCCTACACTTATCCCCTGGTCAGCAGGAACATCTCTGGCAGCAGATGGACAGAGCAAGGAGCCCTTCTGCTCTCTGCAGATTAATCACAGAGGAAACAGGACTGCAATGGCACTAAAGGCAGAGCAGGTCACCAGAAAGCCTGGGTGCTTTGAGAGAGACTGTTCTGCAAACAAAGAAACTTGCTGAAAGGTTTTCCAAAACCTTGGAAGCTGGGATGGTTGTAAATAGTCCCTAATATCTTTCTCAGTTTGGAAAGAAGCAGGCAAACCTCCACTGCCAATGCAGCCCTATTCAGCTCAGTTACCGCCACCCGGGCATTACTGAGAGACAGTGCAGTCTGTGGAGAGGAACTCAGCTGCAACAATATGTCCTAATGAGAACTGTGGGGGATTCACCATGATGTGATTGATCCTCCTGGACTCCAGGTGTCCCATGAAGCCAGGCAGAACTGGCAGGAACGCGTGTCGATGCAGAGCAGCAGCTGCCACTGCTGCCTGTCATTGTCCCCAGGACTTCCGTAGGACAGAGAATGAAATTGGCCTCTCCACATCATCTAGACCCTTGCCACCTTGTCTTGACAGCATACCCTTGCCTTTTGGTAACACAGGTGTAAGCATCAATTTATAGAGGGAGCCTGTTCGGTATTTTTGTTTGTGCACAGTTTATTTTTCTTTTTTTTTAAAGATAGTTTTCAGAAATAGGGATTTATCTTTTTTCCTCTTCAGTTCACCAGGCTGACACACCAATTTGTGATGTGCCTTGTTTGATACAGTACATCAGTCAGCTGGAACTAGATTTCACATAACAAAGCATTAATAATGTAATTGGAGAGGGAGCATTGTAACAAAGATAGACATTCTCGGAAAACTAGTATTCCAGAAAGTTTCAGCATCCATAAGCCTCCCTCTCCATCTTGTGTCTTGCACGTTTCTGTGTGGGTGTTTGCACACCCTCCTCTCTCTCACCGTGCCTGTACCACTTCTCAACTCAGACGGCCTCACAGTGTTGGTGCTTTCATTGTACTGATAATAGTAGGATGGTTACCTCTAAACTTTTGCTCTTCGGCTGTGTCTCTATGTGCTTCTCTGGCACTATCTTCTTTGCAAAATAGTCAGGGAAAATTTAGGTACCATGTTGTTGCACACAGTTTTTTTTAAGACCTCGGGGGTCAGAGAAGGAAAGGTTTGGTTTTGGTCGATATTCCCACCAGTGTGGCTGTTTAGCATCTCTAGATCACACAGTGATATGAATCTAATCAAGTCTCTGTCTCAATTTTCAAATCTCATTGAAAAGCATATCTTGTCTCCCTTGTCAGTACTGCTTAATTTTCCTCTCCCACTAGCTATTATTTAATTCACTGGCAGTAGCTGACACTGACAGGCAACACAGTTCAGAGGACTGACCTGGAGCCACAGTCCAGAGCTGTAGGACTCTGTTCCTCACAGTCCCACAAGCTTGGACAAAGCCTCGTGTCCCAGTTTCTCCATCTTTGACATAAGAGTAATGTTTCTGCTGCCAAGAGAGGCTGGAATGATTATACCCTAGAAATATTCAATGCTAAACACTTGTACTAGTCTATTTATCATGTTCATAGAGTAATGGCTTGTAGGAATAAGAGACTAGAGAATGGCCCTATAGTTACAGGCTTGGGCTGGAGTAAAGGAGATCTGACTTCTGCTCCTGGCTCTTCCACAGGCAGCAGGAGAGACCCTAGGCAAGGTTTGGGCTTCAAACCTCCACCTCTAGAATGGGGAATACAACCCTTTCTGGAGGCTAAACCATTCTTATTTATGAGTTCACAAAGATATTGGTTACCGCCACTTTTTAAATGAACTGCTGCATGTGCAATTCTAGTATGGATTCAGTTTATAAATAAAGGACAAGATGGAATAACTGCAGTTAGGAGAGGCTTTGCAACACTCAGTCAATGTCTGTTTTCTTGTATTTGATGAAATCTCGCACACCAGAATTAATGCAACAAGGGAAATGCCTCTCACAGCCAATGCTGACTTCACTAGCTGTTCATGACATTGAGCAAGCCAGCTACTACTTTTGCCACTTTCACTGAAAATAAGGAGAGCTCCAGCAGACCTAATACCTACTAAAACATCAAACAAGATTACCTACAGTCTGGAAAACAAACTCATATGCTCTGTGGATTTTCCTGTTAGCGCAGTTTCCAGACAAGCATCACTATCACAGTTCAAAGAGTTAAAGTGGTGCCATGCCTGATGTCCCACAGAAGGTTTGAAGGAGCATTCAAAGGTCCGATAAGTATAGTTAATGTGAAGCGGTGTGGCAGGCACAGTCCGCTCTGCTGCCTCCCGCTGCTCTGCCCACCAGCTGCTCCTCCATGGCTGCCCTGGTGTGCCTGTGAAACTGCTCCAAATGCTCTGCTGCTTTCGGTGTTTCCTGAGGCAACACTCAAACAGCTCATCTGCTCTTTGAACAACTCATGGGCTCCATGAATCACCTGATGAGTGGAGCTCTCTAGGGCCCCCACGTTGCAGCAGCTCACACCCTGTGACACACACACGCTTCTGGCCTCACGGTCAGTGGCTGACCAAACGGTGCAACTCAAGTTCTGTGAAGTTACTCTAGCACACACCAGCTGACTAGTTGCCCTTATCAGTTTTCGTAGGCCTTGATCTCGCACACACTCATGTCAATTTACTGGCATCAGTAAGGTTACTCGTGGACCTGTCTTCTCTGTAGACCAGTACCTAGACCTGCACAGAATGTGGTTTTTTGCAGTTATGCAACTTCATCTGCTGAGGATATCTCCCTGCAGCCCTCTTCACCCTCCCTCTTTGACTTAAATTATGGGAGGTTGGTTTCGTTTTTTTTTTTTTCTTAATATGTTGAGAATAGCTGGAGTAGCAGAGATGCTGACTTGAGGATACCAGCAAAGTGCTGGCACTGTAGTGGTAAGAAAAACTTTGGTTAACGCAGAATGTGCCTTGAGGGAGCTAGTTGGACAAGAAGATGGGACTGAGCAACCTCCCTTATCCCAGAAAGAGAAAACCAGTCACAAAGCTGTTTTTTTAGGCAATTGAGCTAATCAGGGAGTAGGAATCAAAGCCTCATTTTACTAGTTTTACCCTTTTGAAAATTGGAAACAGAGATAAATCCTTCCCTGCATCATGCTGCCCTAAAAAGTAAGAAAGAGGGTTCCCAATGGTGCTGCTCAAGTAGAAGAGCAAGGCCAACCTGTACATTCCTGTTCTTTCCAAAGCATTCCACCTGCACAGGGTCTTATTGATGAACATTAATGATAAATTTGTTTGCTGACAGGCTTTAATTACTCTGCTAGTCCTGCTGTCCCACTCAGCTTCACACACCCCTTCCTGCTGGAATATCAGGTTTTGATTAAGGAACAAGGTATTTGTAGATCTGCATGACAGTGCTGCTCGTCACACGAGAGTGAGACGGATTGCACCTTCTCCTTCAGTAATCACACCTCTATGTTTGAGTGACCCCACCATGTTCTGCCTGCCCCAGGGCCCTCTGCAGCCAAAAGCACTTTGGGGAGGTGGCAAGAAGATGCCAAGAGTACCCAGGGAGATTGGCTAATGAGTCAGCTGCAGGGGTGGAAAATGTTCCCTGCTTATTTGGGGTTGGTGACCAGCACATTATGAACCATCAAGTGAAAATACAATCACCATTACGAGCACTGACATCTACAGGCACTACATTTCAGCTTGCCAGGCACAGGGAAAGAGTGATGAATTAGCTTCCTAGCTTGATGGTGGCAGGGCACGGGGAAAATACTAAGTTTCCAAAATACCTGCGTTGCATAAAAGCATTTGTACAAAGTATAACCACAGCTTGTGTAAATTGAAGGTAATGGGAGATGAAGGAAAGAAAAACTGGGTGAAAGAATGCAACAGGTCATAAAGCAAGCATAAAAAGCACCAGGTTTCTGTGTCAGGGCAGCAGTGAGGGACTTGTCTCACTAGTAAAAATGAATTCCGTTCTCTTTTCTCTCTGGATATCTCTCTATTGCCTGTTTGTCTGTTTTATTCCAGGGCTGTCTTCTAATACATACTTACATACTTGTCAAAAGTCCTGTGCGAAGGGAATATGAAAATAAACTGTACCTCCTAGATACCACAATATCAGCATTAATGACACTTGCCAGCTGCAGAGGGAAAACCCTGGATGAAATGAAAGCCAGCAGGATGTGGCACAGAACTGAGGCCCTGTCTTAAGGGGTGTTTCCATCCTTAGTGTTGTTCTGTCTATGCTAGGATAAGGCCTGAGTTTCTCTCTTCCACTCATCCCCGTCTCATTTCCCTGGGCAGAGAAGCAGCACAGTTCTGTTTAGAGAGCAGGTGGCATACAGCCATCTCATCCCCTTGTTCAAATGTTTGAGACCTCTTTCCCTGGCCAGAAACTAACTACAATCTTAAACCTCTGTCATGTGCCTCAGCCCCTAATCCACTCCTTTGCTCAGAGCTTCCCATCCTAAACCCAGAGTGAAAACAAACATTTCTCCAACGCAGACACCACAGGCAGGCTGAGCTTCAGAGCTATATTAATAAGAAAGTTAAGACTAATTGGAGGAAGTGTTTTTACCTCCGTATATAGCATTATACTAAATTGCGGCACTATTTCTAGCATCTCTATTTTCTCATGAATGCTTAAATACCGAAGCCAGTTCAGATCCATGGCACTGACAGAAGGCTGCAGAGGACAAATTTGTTTCTTAGCTTATATAAGTGCTAAAGTCAGACAGAGAAGTGACTTAATTTGAACACAAAAGTAGTTTTGTGAAAGCAAAATATCAGGCATAAAGAACTGTTTAATCTTTCAGAAAGAGGTGTCTGGAAAAACAGCCAGAAGAAGCAGCCAGCTGAGCTCCAGCGAGCAGTGAGGGGAGCTGCTTCTAACAATGAACCATGTCAGCATCCACATTCTCCCTTCCTTGACTAAGTCAGGGTCAGATGACACGCCTGACTCCCACAGAAGTTTTAAATACGTTATATCAAGATCAAAAAAAAAAAAAAAGCAAGCGCTTTACTTGGAATAAGCTCTACACTATAGTGGAAGGTATTATTCAGTGATAAGACAGTGATCTCTTCCACAGGGGTGAGGAGCTGTTCACAGTTTTTTTCTATGCTAACTTGCCCCTGAAGATCCTGGGGCTGCCTTAGAGCAGTGGCAAAGACACATGGGAGAGCAGAGCAGGCAGAGGAGCTGGGGACGTGGAGGAGGCTCAGGGGATCAGGAGGGGGTACAGGCAGGCTGGGGTGAAGGTGTTGCCCACGGGAGCCTCTGGTTTAACAAGATAAGGAGGTATATCTCCAAGTCCAAACTGGCTGACCTTTCCCCTTCCCTGCCTGCTGGGAAGGTGACTGATCAGAAGGATCCCCCCCCCTGAAATCAGCTCTGGTGGGTCTGTGAGATTTCAGAGAGCTGGTGGGTCAGAATATGGAAGGGATGAGCAGTCCTGCGATGCAGGAATGCTGGGTCCATTCTGGTTTCATCTGCAAATCCTCGGTGACACGAGGCACATGGCACTCACGCCCTGAGCCCCAGAGTTCTGCGGGTGCTCGCTGGGACCCCGACAGCACCCCTCTTTTCCCCTGAGCCCCCCAGCGCAGGCTCCTCGGGGCAGGGCTCTCCCTGCCGTCCTGCTGCCATCTCCAGCCCGGGGCCTCTAGGTGCTGCTGTGCTACCAGCGATGGAGCTCCCGGAGAGGGAAAGGGATGGCAGCAACATCCTCACGTTGCAGGACGAAACTGCAGCAGTTCTGGATCACTAGAAAGTGCTTTTTCTAAAAGTATGTTGTTCATTCTTGTGTAAACAGCACACAGGGCAAGGCTATCCATCCATATTTCCTGCAGGGATGCAGCAGAAGGGATAAGCCTGAGCAGCACGTTCTGCATCACATTTTAACTAAGTGACAGCTGTAATTTAGCTTTCCACAGAAAAGAAAAAGAAGAGGTTAAACTGAGCTAATGGTATTATCATGATAGTTAACCCTGTTAGGTCAAGAACAAGAACACAACCCATTTGTCACAAAGAACAGCAAGGCACTTGGGGCTGGTGCTTGAAGGTGAGGCTTAAAGCTTCAGGCATTAACAAATTAACATTTTGCCTAATTAGTTATTGATCACTATCACAAAGCATGTCATGACCACCATACGCTTACCACAACGTGCTAACCAGTGATGGAAATTTAGAACATGTACCAGAAAATGTATTAATTGCTTCTCCCCTGGGAACTTTACTCAGGCATTTAGCAAATCTGCGAGTCTCATCCTGCTGTTTCCTAAATGAGTGACAAATATTCCCTTGCTTCCCAAGGGCAATCTCACAGTTTTCTTCTTCACTGCCATGCTATGATTTTCACCTTGCATTAGGGTAAAGTCTTGTTCCTCCTTTCCCGATGTCTCAAGGAATGCAAATTTAAGGTGTTCATCACCTGGCTGATCCCACCACCAGCAAAGAGATGCTGTATTTACAGTGCATTCTTGTGTGTATCCCATGCTGTGTAAGATACAGCATGAATTCTTTGTGGCCAGATGAACCCTTAACACCATCCCATGAATATGCTGCAAGCACTGAAACAGTAAATAACAGCTCTGCCTGTCTCTTGGTAATGAGAACTAACAAAGTTCATGCTGCATCCCTGATAGCATACGTATACTTATATAAGTGGTTTATTACTATACATACTGCAGTAAGAAAGAAGCAAGAATATTGCATATCTTACAAGTTTACTCTGATTCAGCTGGTTCATGGAGCCTCTCTGAAAGTGCCCACAGGAGACTCTATTTCCTTTGAAATTTTAATCCCAGCTTAGTGAAGGGATGGTGCATGATCAGGCACAAACCTCGGAGAATGGCTCTTTAATTTTTCCATCTGAGAACCCTCCTCTCAACAAATGCATTTAATGCCTATATGTGATCTCTGGTGGCTGTTGCATGCTAATATGTGAGGATTATGTGATGATGCTCATAGAATGAGAAGGTTTCAGATGTGCAGTGAGAATTAGTTGGGTGGCAGACGGCGATGGTAGGGTGCAGTGATGGGAGCAGTGAGAAGATGCTTTTCTGCAGCATAGTCTGACACGTGATCCTATGAGATACAGGAGGCACAAACCTCAGGGAAGCAAAAGATTCGTTAACCTTGGTACGCTGAGTTATCACCACTTCATAGTATAGAAAATAGGCCTTGATAGGAACCACACAGATACTTCTCAGCTGCAGCAGTATCCAGGCAATCCAGCAGGAATATCAAACTGTGGGTAGGAGATCCTCGGCAGATACAGACTACGGTACCACAGGAAGACAAACTTATGAAGGAATGGGTCCTACCCACCACTCTGCAATGTCAGACAGCGTCCAAGATAAGAAACAGTGCTTGTGGAACAGCAGGGAGCAGAGGTACTGTACAGCCTGTACCATGGCCTGTGCCACCTACCTGACTAAGCTGGACACATTCCCTGCACCTGCTGGAGAACTCAGATCCCCTGTTTCTCACTTCTCTCTAACATGTGTGTTAATGATTTCTCCGTGTCACTTATGCAGTTGTGACAAAAGCTAAATGCTGAGCACGGGTACGTGTGTTCACTTGTGATGCAGCCTGTGGTCCGTGTTTGGACACTGCTTGGGAGCTGGTACTCTGCTGAACACAGCTACTGGCTGTTCCCACTGCCTGCACACCACTGCCACAGCAGACTGAGCCTTCAGTTTTGAGCAGTTCCCACACAAAAGTGCGTTTTGCAGCACTTTCCCTCCAGCCTATTTCAGAGCCATGCCGTTAACCTGCCTTTGCCAGCCCTCTTCACTCCTGCGCTGGTTCACACAGCCTGTGGCAAACTCCCCGTTTGTGTGAACACACAACCTGCAGGCTAAACTGTCAGCACAGTGCAGCTTCCCGAGTGTTGAACAGGGAAAAGCATCTGAGGAACCCAGCCCTGATGCCAGAGGTCTCAGTGCCTGAGGAGACGTGACCCCCCCAGCAGACCCTGCTGTCCCTGGATGGGCATTGCTGCAGTGCCTGACCCAGCTGCCATCCCTGCCCCGGGGCAGGGCAGCTCCTGATGATCAGACAGGCTTTGAAAAGCCCATTATGTTGTGTAGAATCAATTTTGACTTCCTATGTACTAGCCAAATCGTCACACTTCCCCCTGTGTGCACACGCACACACCACAGCTTCCTTGCATTGGGAACTGGAACATTTTTTCTAATTTTTGTGGTATTTGTTGATATTGCTGCAGGCAATTTGGTTTCAAGTAAATAGGAGCAAGGGCAGTTTATGCTTTCCAATACCAGAGCATGCATGTGGCTGTGTGCATGCTCTGCATGTAAGGCAGTGTTACTGATATCTGGTATTTTTTTGCTGGAAAATAATGGGTACCAAACCCTTTATTCTTCAGCACTACAGGCATCATCTTTTGCCCTGTCTTACAGTACCTCCTTGTAATTAGGTTTTATGTTGGAGCTCAGAGTCCATTTTCTGTGTCAGATAATGCCTCAGCAAATTTTGGCTGAAGATTGAGAATTGTTATCTGTGCGAATTGAGCCAGAATTTATAGAAGAAACACAGACTTTATTTTTCACTGAATTATATTTTAACAAATATCAGTGGGTGTGATAATTACCTTCTGGATTAAATATACTTTTCTAATCATATGATTTGTTCCAAAACACTGTTTCTGATATTTTCTCCATGGGTTGATTTATCTATGACACCTTGCAAGCTGAGAAACTGGGGCTTTTCCCTTCCAGCCTTTAACATGGATGAAGTGCTATGTTTGGGATAACTCAGACTCACTGTAAGCTTCCCTAAAATACAGAGGTAATTATCTGCCTTTATTGCAGCGGATGCTCTTGCAGGACCTCCTGTAACTCTGTGTTCCTTGTGGCCGAAGGTTGCCATGAGCTACCTCATGCTACCAGAGGTCAGGTGTGTCTCCAAGTGCTGGTGGCACCCCACCACCTCACACCACCGGCTGAGAACGGCCATAGCGAGAGCCCGGCAAAGCAGAACCTGCTCGTAGCTGAGGGCAGCTTCACTGTAGCTGGAAAACACTCCCAGTTAGAAGAACAGTCACTGCTAAAAATGGATTCAGGTCAGCATTTACAATGCTTTCTCTCAGGCAGGATATTCAGTGAGTTGTCCCAGGCCCTGGGTGACCTTGCTCTGCCCAGCGTGGACAGGCCGTTTCCTTAATCCAGAGTCCCCTCATGTCAGACATGTCACAGCTGTCTTTCTGGCCCCTTTCCTCTCTGCTTTCTTGGCTTTGCTTTCTGTTTAGTTGATCCTTAAAATCCTTCACAACATAAAAATCTAACAGTTGCCACCATGACAGAGTGACATCTATGTCCATCTTAGTCAGAGGCAGCTGCATCCTGCTTTTCTATTATTTTTCCCACCTCTGTCTTTCTCTCCTCCTTTCCCCTCTCTGCAGCTCACTATGTGGCCTCACATGACATACAGATTCAGTTCATGAGAACTCAGGGAAAAGATCAAATGTACATCCATCATTATTGCTGTAGGTGGGACATAGGTTAATAAGACAAACTCCTCATTTTCTGAGGACAGAGATTATATTTAGCACTGAGAGGAACCTTCGCTGTGGATGTGTAGGAGACTGAGGTATCCACTACAGATATTTTAGGCTGTCAGAGGCTGTTCAGGATCCAGCATTAAGTGTGCTTGTTGGCCCAGTCTATCAACACTGGCCTAAAACAGACACTGTGCCACCTCTGAGTCACAGACATTTTCTGTCAAATGCTTGAGATTCAGACATATGTAATACTGGTGCTGATTATGCTTCAGCATATTTTCAAATAAATTATTTCTTAGAAATAAAGCACTAAACAAATGGGAATGATAATGAAATGAGACAACAGTGATAATACCTTTGTATGTACTTGGAGTAATGATGGGGCTAGATCAGATAATGAAGGTGTAAAACGGATAAACATCGGCATCTCTAATACCCATAATAAATTCTAGATGGAAAAACTACATGGCATCAACAAATGTGTTCATAACACTAATGAAAACAGCCTCATAGAAAAAAAAATATTTAGAGTGCTAGTAATTGAAGGAAATTGTCCCCAGATGCAGAAAGCACCACAGGGCCATGTAAAACGCATATATCTCACATGCAAAAAAATCAGAGCAATTGTCCTGTTTGTCCTCAGCTTCTTGGCTTACCCTGTGTATCACAAAGCACCTCTTGCTCTTTCAGTTTCATCATCACATGTGCCATGGGGGCGACTAGTGCTACTGATAAGAGCAACTTTAATTCCCACGACTTTATTTTAGTAAATACTATGCGGATTCCTCTACCTGCCAGGCAGGAAACTTTGTTATAACAAAATATTTTATGCTGCTTGTAAGTCACCATGTTTATCATGAGGGGAGGAAAAAGAAAAAGATATTCTGTGCCCAAGTCACAGGAAATTACCTGAAGCACTGTCTATGGGGACAGCATTTCTTCTGTTTTGCCAGGGGTCACTTTGCCCTCTCCCACCCAACATAAGTGTTCTGCGATGGAGGCAGCAGAGGTGAGGGTGGGTGGCAAGGTGAACATGACCATGGTGATGGGGCAGAAAACTGCAGGGTGGTGGCCCAGTGGGGCAGGATCTGGTGGCTGCACCCACCTCTGCTGCTGTGCTGCTCAGAGCTCCCTTCAAGTCCACTGATTTCACAGAGGAAGGGATAGACACATCTTTCTTAATCACCAATTCGCACTTCAGAGTTGGATCTTAGGCCAAAATTTAAATCAACAAATCTGCTGATGTCCAACAGCCCCAAATTTAGCGATATGTTGTAATAAACCGTAACAGCTCTGTAGGGTCCCTCTGGGTGTCACTAGGGATAAAGAGCGAAGGACTGAAAACAGCAACTGCCAGTATTAGCAGGCTAACCACAATGTTTCACAGAAGGCAGAGCTGTGACTTATCCTTTTTGTTCAGAGTTTCCTCATCATCTTGCAGCTAGAGAACTGAGGCACAGTAATGGTGTTTCTAAAATAAATTCCTCTAACCGTAAAATCATCCTCTAGTAACAGCTGCCCCTGCAAGAGGCACTTGTACCGCAGCTCAGCTTAATGCCATGGAACCAGACCGAGCCACAGAGGTGTTTCATCAGCCTCCCTCCTCCTCACAGAGCAGCCAACATATACTCTACTGTCAAGTTGAGCTTCACTTTGCAGCAGATGTGGTATGTTTACAAGTGATAGCCATTCCTGTCATATATTGAAATTAATTTCTCTGACAAAAATCTGCTTTATTTGGAACGAAAATGAGCGGAAGACATATGAACACAAGCACAAGTGTGTGACCAGCAGGACAGCAACAACACTTCTGATAAAACAGCCTTTCCCGCTGTTCCCTTCCCCCATATGATAATTTAGTTATACTGCCATTTTTCCAAGACAACTAAGTGCGCATATTTTTCTTTCCAATTGACTGCTGCAGAGTGGCTATGCTTGAGAAAATTAGTTTTTATCATTTTAATCATCTAATCTTCATAAACCTTTTAACGCAAAAACAAAAACTACTTAACGCACAGCAAGATAATTAATATTGAAAATAGACTCTGCAGGGGAACTGTAGTACCTGCTGCCTTGCATTAGACTCTTAGAATAATGAGTTAGCTGGGAGCTTTAAGTAATTTCATAAGAACAATATAAACAGTATCAACACAGACATTGCTTGCATTTGCTTTAGATAGATCACACCAAGACGCTATTTAATATGTTGATATCCCAGCATTAAGAATAACTTCACCAGTATCCCTGCTGAAATCCCAGTGACTCTTAAAAAAACAAACAAGCAAACAAAAAACCAAAAAACCCACAAAACTTTCCTTTTCAAAAAAAACACTTTAGATTTGACAGCAAAAAATGTAATGATTTGCCTGGCCTGGAAGAGGAGAATTTGCCTTTTCCCCTTACCCCACCAGACGACAACTGAGAACTGAGGGAGGGAGGGATTTGCAGCTGGAATTTGTTAGGGGCAGCCTTGGAAAGGATCAGACTAGTTTAGACCTGTTCCCTACCCACAAGACAAAAGCTTTTCAGCTGGACAGGGGGCCCAGGATGAGGCTTGCTGCTGCCCTAAGGGGACAGTGAATCTAGATATTACCTTTCCCCAGCAAAGAGCAAAAATCCCAGTGTGAGCAGAGAGATAGCAACTAATCCTTTCAGCTAAACTCATCTACCCCTAAGCAATGTCACGTAATTCATTAATGCTGAGAACTAAGCCCTGCCAGCAGAGACTGAAAGGATCCTTAAATGCCAAAAATAATATGTGCACTTACAGAGCACTTTTCATCTTCAAGTTATTATACAAATATTAACTAATTATTTAAGGAACTAATTACTGAGAAAAAGATGTTTGTTGCTTTTCCTGAGCATATGTGTTGGGTGATGCCAGGGATCCTTTGAAGGACCCTGTGGAACTTGCTGGGGCTGCTTCTTGTTTGAGGGGTTAATGGCTGGTGTTTTGAGAACCCACCTTCATCTTGCCAGGCTCACGGGAGGACACTCAGCTCAGGAAGACCTGTGTCAGTGGTCCCTGTCCTGACCCAGACCCTGCATCCATAACTCACAAAGGGCCATTTCCAGATTTGCCTCCTCTAATCTCTCTGGTGGTCACGTACACACAAATCTGCATGACTACTAAGTGTGCACAGAAAGTTTGTCATAAGCTACAGTTACAGTCACTTCACAAGGGACGGCTCAAAGATGTGAGGTTGAAAAACCTGTGCTGAAAGAGGAAATGGTGAGAAGGAAATCAAACAAGAATACAGACTCATTTAAAGCTCAGCAGGGAATGGATAAGGATAACAAAAAAAATCACAGTGAATTAATGCTGCCAAAGGATTTAAAGGGGATATGAATGACAGTTAATATATGAGTATCAGGGGAAGACAAGCAAAAATCCTAGAGACAAAGTATGTCCATTAATTAGTAAACTAGGGTAGGTATGAAACAAATTATGACTAGAATCGATCTTTAAAGAGACAGATAAAAGAAATGTGAACAATTCAGAAATGAAGAAAAGCCAATAAAATATATTTTCTCAGTAACAGGTGAGAAAATACTCGAGTGAAATTGAGCCCAGATGTAAATCAGCAAGTGCAGATAAGCCTAGGATATTGGGCGAAGTGCTGAAAATGCCGTACCGCGTGTGTGTATTTCTCCTAATTTGTGAATAGAAGACTAAGAAATGACTAAAGAAAAGTGTATACAGACACTTAAAAGGAGAAATAAATCATCCCAAAACACTGTTTTCTGAAAATCTACATTTTACCCATTCTAAAATAAAGAAATCAGCACTGCTTTAGATTGTGGTGCAGTTGAGGAACATGAAGGCAACCAGCACAACCTGGCCCATCAAAAAGTCCCTGCAACGGTCCCTGGGTGGCTGCAGTCCTTTGTGGCAAAGAACACTGCTGCCTGGCAGCTCATTGCTCCTGATTCTGTCCTGAGGCTCCGGGCAGGAGGTCCCCACCCTGGCCAGGCACCGAGCCACTGTAGAGAGAGCCCTGGGAGTGATGCCTGGCAGGGAACAGGATGTTTTGCAGATGGTGCTGAGCAAGATGTGCCAGTACAGGGCTTTCTGAGGTATTTTGGGTGACCTTGCCACAAAACAAGAGCAGTTGCTGTCAGGAGGTGGAGGGACCGCAACCCCTGGCTGCAGCCCTCCAGGGAATCACGGAACGGTTGGGGTTGGAAGGGACCTCTGGAGATCATCCAGTCCAACACAGCTTTTAAAGCAGGCTCAGCAGAGCAGATCGCACAGGAATGAGTCCAGGCGGGTTTTGAATGTCTCCAGAGAAGGAGCCTCTCTGGGCAGCCTGTTCCAGTGCTCTGTCACTCTCAAAGTCAAGAAGTTTCTCCTCATATTCAGATGGAACTGCCTATGTCTCAGTCTGTGCCCATTGCCCCTCATCCTGTCACTGGGCACCACTGAAAGGAGTCTGGTCCCATCCTCCTGACACCCATCCTTGAGATAGTTACAAGCATCCCCTCTCAGCCTTCTCTTCTCCAGGCTGAACAGACCCAGCTCTCTCAGTCTTTCCTCATAAGAAAGATGCTCCAGACCCCTAATCATCTTCGTAGCCCTCGTGTCCGAGGTCATTGTGGTTCCCAACCATTTTTGGACAGAAATCACAATACAGCCTGGGCTTGCACTGGTATGATAATGACAGAGCTGCCAGTTAGCTCAGCTCACAGTGTAGGATTAACACAGTAGTGACCCCCAAACACTCATTTTTAGAGGCGTTGGTACACCCAGCTACCTGGGAGGCAATTCTGGTCGTGGGTGTTTGGTATGTCTGGGAGGTGGCCTCAGCAGCACGAAGACTCAGACAGCGTCGGTCTAGCACGAATAAATCTCACCAGACAAACTTGATTGCTTTTTTGATGGAAACAGAAAATTAACGGATGAAGGGAATGCTGGAGCTATAATATATTTGCATCTGAGTAGTACATTTGATACTGTGCGTCATGAAATCTTTCTAGAAAAATTAATTTAAATCAGCTTGGAGATGAACACTGTCGTCTTGATTGAAAATAGTCTGGAAGGCTATAAAGAGAGGTTAACAATGAGCAGCAAAGCATGGAGTTGAAGATGAGGAGAACGCTGAAGAACCACAAAGCTTACTCTTAAATAAGTTTTATTTAATACCCTCGCTGTTCATATAGAAATGGAGGAGGAAGGAACATTTTAATAAGGTATGCAGATGAGATTATATTAGGAGGAACTAAAATCCTCCACAAAAGGTACAAACAGACACAGAGAGAGAAGCACCTGGTTCAGGACACTATAAAATGAATTCAGGGTTAGTTACAGAATGTAATTTAGTCAGTTGTCCTGTTCACTGGAACAAACCAGGTCAATCAGTTTCCATTGGTAGGAAGAAAGGAGTTTTTGGTTCACAATTTTGCATGTCTGCTTCTGCATACAGGAATCTTGCTTGCTTGAAGACTTAAGAAAATCTACTTGTACCCCAGCATTCTTCCTAAATGGGAGGCTTTGAATTAGACATTCAGCTTGGGTATTTCCTAAGTTAGTGACACAAGACAGGGTTTTGACTTCCACATGGATGATGCTGCTAAGAGTTCAAACTGCAGTTTTCAGGCCAGATATGCACACCCAAATTACTTACTAAAAAAATATAAATAAAATTCAAATTTAGCATTGCCTGCTAATTAACTGAAACAGAACAGTCACTGAAATACCATCTTCTCCCTCAAAACTGGTAGGCACAAGCTAGACCCAAGCTAGAAATGAGATACAGCAGGAAAAGGGCAGCACAGTTTGGAGCAGGACAGGTTCAGACCATCTTTGTGCTGCTCTGCTGTTCCTGCACCTGGAACACTGTGTTCACTTCTGGGAAACTCATTAGCGAGGAGATATTGAAAAACTGTAGTGAGTTCAGAGAAGAGCAGCAAAAATTATCAAGGGTTTGAAGAGATTCATTTATAAAGAAAGAATTAAGGAGCTAAATCACTACTGGAACAACTGAATTCGTAATATACTGTCCCTCAGAGAAAAATGGCTACAGAGAGACATTACAGTCTGGTGCTGAAAGGTGTAAACACCAAAGACAGGAAAGAATTTAGTAGCGCTGTGGGGTGTAAAAGAAAGTATGAGCATCCAAAGCAAGAAAGGGGAACACAGATGAAATATCCAGAAAAACCTCATGACACAGGAAGTCTCGTAGGCTGCAACACTTGAAGTTGGAACAAAAAAAGCCAGAAGGTGTGCAAGGAGGGATGGTCACCCAGTCCACCCTGGATGGCTAGAAAATCACCTTGCTTCTTACTGCTTTCTGTGGGAAAGACACAGATCACTAGCTGGGGGTTTACGTGACAATAATGATTGTATGAATATGTATGAGACTATTGTTCACTGTGAGCTGTGGTGACAGTATCATTTCCTTTATATAATTTCAAATTTCCTCTGGCAAGCATTTGTTCAGAATGAAGAATTTGGAATCTGGACCTTTTTTTCAGTCATTGTCTGAAAATGTTTATGCTTGGTGGAACTGTGGGACCAGGCACACACAGAGGTTTCCTCTTCCGTGTAGAATTTCCTATTTAATCTCTCACACAGTCACTTGTTTCCACTCTACAGAAATGCACCTTTATATTCTTAAGTGTAGCTGCTTTGTGCCAATAGCAACGAGCTCAGGGCAGGTATCCTTAATGCCTTGTCCAAGCCAATACAAGTTGTTCTGCAGGAGTTCAGGCTCCTAAGAATTGTGTAGCTAATGCAACACAGCACCTTGGTTTTCTCATTTATTTTGTTTTACTTCATACAACATATTGCTTTCACTTCTCAAATATTGATTAAGTCAAGTCAAAGCCTTGTACTAATCAGTGTAGCATGGCTTGCATTGTTATACACATGTACCCATTATAACTGTTTTTTGTAAAGCTGTTTGTCAGCTATCTGTTTCCAGAATTAGACAAGGTCCACATGTTTTAGCTGAGATCAGCTCTTATGTGTTCAGTAGCACCTAGGCTCTGTTTACCACTAATTTTCTATGCATTAGGAAATGCAGTTTGGTCCTCCCCCACTCCTAGTGATGGTTAATTAAAACAATTCATGTGAAGTAAATCAACTTCCATGAGTGATTAAACAAAGGAAAAGATCAGATAGGTGCATAATATCTGCCTTGGATATAAGCCTGCAGTATCAGAGGAAAACGGTGGGGAAAAAAAATGAAATTAAGTACCTTTAGGAGTCTTGCTTGCCCTCACCCAAAAAGTAGCAGCCCAGAAGCTCAACACTTGTAGCATTAAGAGCCCAATTATTCTTTCACTTACACCCTGTGAAACTCCTTAAAATGAGCAGAGCCTGTAGGGAACTTATCTGGAGAGAGAGCAGGGACCCTGCTCTGACAACAATAGCAACCAGTGGGGCCAATTCTGCCCCCCAAGCTCCTGGCAGCCGTCAAGTGAGAATTTCTAGTCTTTGCATAAAGCCAGAGATATAGCCAAATGTCTTTGTATTACTGTCATTTGTATTCTGCCTCCGGATGCTTTCATTCCTCTTGCTTTGAGTAATATTTTTTCAACCTTGTCTTCTCATTAAAATTTCCTCTTCATTATAGCACATTTCAATATAATTTCCTCCTGAACTGAGCTCAGGGTACAGCCCAACTAATAAGAATTGCATGATCTGCATTATTATGCACACATAACCCATTATAATTGAATCTTATTCCACTTTAATTGCACGTGTTTACAAACACTGTGTTCACTGCAACAGATTATGTATTTTAGTTGATTGTACCATTAATGATTGAAAAGCCAGTGCCATTTTGTGTTAAACCCACTTTTGGCTCGCATAGTGAGTCGCATAGCATAAAACTCCTCTGGAGAGTCACAAGACACATTTATAACTTTGTCGTGTTTGGTTTTAACTGTTAAGAAGATTTCTGCCGTAAACTAAACCCAAGCATCTTTAGAAATGTAACTCCTGTATCATTCAAACTATCTTCAGCTTTCCAGAGTCTGTCACCATTTTAATCAAATACTTGTTCTTGGTTGAATTTGGAGGCCAAATTTGTTTTGGCAACAGAGACCTTGTCCTTCTCAGTAATTTACAACACCCCTCATCACCCAGGCATTTTCAGAGAAGAGTTTTGCCCCCAGAGCTCCCCCTTTTCTGAGCAGACTTAAATGCCCCCACCGACTGCCTGGCATTTTTGCTTCTGGGCAATGCGATAAGGTCAGCAGATGCAAAATTATTTAGGAAATTGAGCCCCTGAGACTTCAGATACTGAAGAGAATTGGAAAATTTGGCAGCACACTGTGCTGTTTTGGTGCAAGGTCAGTTAGATAAGGTCAGTCAGGATGTTAAATCTAGCCACTGCCTAGTTTGTCATCAGGTTTTATAACAAGAACAAGGGAGCCTGATAGACCAAAGGCTCCAGAAGAAAAAAATGTTAAAAACAAACTGGAAAAAATAGTGATAACAAGCGAGCATGTTCACAAAGATTTATAGAAAATATATTTATTTTTATATGCTTTTTTTTCAGATACATTTACCCTATGTAGCATTAACATAGATGTGCTATATCTGGGCTCTGAGCAGATTTTGCTTCATACGTGTTTATCCTGCTGCTCTTTAAGCATCTATGCAGTGCATATTCTCACCCTAAAAGCTGTCCTTCAGACATGAGTAACACCTTGCTGAAGATGCTGACAGGGTCACCAATTGCAAGCATCTTGCAAAGTCCCCAAAACTAGCAATGCTTTTTGCCACCACTGCATCATAAATCCAGGGGCTTTCCCCTGAGCTTCCCCTGTTACAGAAAGTCAAACATGCATATTGGCTTGTTATGTTCAATCATCATTGAATAAAAGACTATTACACTAGTGAAGGAGAAAGAAAGGGTTTGTCCTAAGTGGAAGAGAGCTTTGGGCAGAAATCAAAATGCAGGTGGTGTGCTCAGCATCTTTAGGATGCAACTGTTTATGGCTTTGACAATAAATAATACATCACAGGCATTGACAAATGGAGCTTCACAAAAGCCTTGTGAAGTAAATCAGCAGTTGTTATCCAGGATGAAGAGGGAGATGGAGCATAAAAAGGTTAAGCAACTTGACCAAGAGGATACAGCAAGCCTGTGGTAAAAGTGCAGCTCTGCGATGCCCAGGTCTGTGGTGGTAACAAGTCCTTTCCCTCCTGATTTCTTTTTGGCTGTTACCAACTGCAAAGGAATGGCCACTGATAAAGCACTTGGATACTAAGTTGTCAGGAGAATGTGAAGCCAGGAGATAAATTAATGATTTTTATGTTCTGTGATGGATTTACAGAGAATTTCAGAGGCTTTAGTTTGGACAGTTTGGGTTCTGCCATGCCTTCTTTGTTTCATCTATTGGATTTTTGATAACTGTAAAGCTCTCTGCTGGGACTGGGGATCTGAAGTGTTTTGGGGTGGAATTAAGCAATATAGTGTGATTCTGTGTTTATAACAGGAAGGCTTTTGTTTTGTGCTTGTGGGGATTTGGGCAGGAACTGTGCCCTTGTTATTAACTGTTGTGCATTATGACTCATAGTAAACTTACTGCATTGTCTTAACTATTTTCTAGGCATCATGAAAGGTTTCATATATCTTAAAGTGTGAGATTTTGTGATTCTGTGATTTTGTCCACCTTTACACAGCCATGTAAATAGGAGTGTCTGTAAGATTATATATTGAGAGACACACTGGTGATGCAGAGGTGATCTTGCAGGCATTTATGTTTACTATGATTTACAGCAGTTTGCCGTGACTTGAAAACACTTTGTGCTGAATGATTTTAATTCTCACAATCTGGAGTCAGTAAAAGCAGGATCTCATTGCTCTGGCTGCCTTGCAACTTCTTCATTCTTTCTTTCCTTGCACAATGTCCTGCCTGCATGGCTGGTGATGCCCAGACCTCCAGTCCTACAGCTGGCTCCGTGCAAGGCCACAGCCATAGCAGGTGGTTCAAGTGAGGATTGTACTCAAGAATTTTTTTACTTCTAAGCTAGAGGAGGCCAGCACACCCCTCTTTTGCAAAGTTATTCCAAACCCATAGTCAGGACCCAGTGCTGATCAAATGCTTCGTTATCTGTGACGAGAAGTGCGGCAGAAGTGAGAAGCATTACTATTATTGCTGTCCTTTGAAATGCAGTCCCTAGGGGAGCTGACATTTGAAGGGTTCACTGCGTGCGGCGAGGTCTGCTCGCAGCCTGGGAACCAGGATTCATGAATGGTGGCTCACAGACACTTTGTGCATTGAGGAGGCAAAGCTTTTGTTTGTGGAGGACAGCTCTGCAGAGCTCTGGAAGGAGCAGTTCCTGTAGGTACAGGAGAAGAGGTGGTACAAGGTCAGAGCTTTCAGAAAGGGCGAAGAGAAAATAATCCATGCCTGCGTGTGCCTGTGTGTATTTGCATGAATGCGCATAGGCAAGTAGGTTTGTGGATATAATTAACTTCTGTTCCTGGATTCATTTGGAGAACAAAGTATGAAGTTGCAGAATACATTCTCGTCTTTGTGTGAACACAACTGCATTAACCTTAAAAGAGGAGGGATTTAAAGCACTGCAATAAGGTTGTATTGAGGATCAATCCCTTGTAAAACCCTAGTGCTAAATCAGACTCGTTTTAGTTAAATCAGCTTATTACCTTCTCCATCACACAAACTATTATTTTTACACTTTCAGTACTGACAAATGGCCAAATGTATTAGCATTTTTTTTTAACCTGGCAAGGTATTTTCTCCTGGCCTGAGATGCTGTCTGCCAAGCTTCAGAACTGAAGCAGATTTTTGTGCCTGGAGCTTTGTACACACAAGCCTCTGGAAAAAAAAAAAAAAAAGAAAGAAAGAAAAAGAGTTTATCTCTGACAAGTTGGCACAATCTTAACTAGTGTTGAGCAGCTGGAGAATCTAGAAAGCACGTCAGACTTAAGTCAGTGGGGAAAAGAGGAAATTCTGCAGTTACCAAAGTCTTGCCACAAAAGGAACAAATCGAAGGGAGAGGTGAGAAGGCAGAGCATGTTGATAAGACCATTAGAAACTAGCTAGCAAAGTGATTAATGAAGTGGAATTGCCTTTTGGTTCTTGGGACCAGCATCCAATCGCATCCCAACAGGATCACCAGAGATCTGAGTGCAGAAGTCAAGACACTACTGAAAATCTGTACTCGTAGCCAGCCCCAGCACTGACCCCCCAAACACCTCTCCTTCCAGCAAATATCAATCATCTGAACTTCTCAGCCAACTTGCTTTACTGGGATTTTAGTGGACAAGGTGGGTGGAGGAGGGAAAAAGAGAAGTAGGGGACCAGGATCAGTGTCATGCAGAGCTTAAGGGAAACATCTAGGAGTACACTGAGTAGGAACCCGAAGGTGAGGACAGCTTGGCTCCCAGCCCTAGGAATTCCCTGAAGCCCTGGGAATGTCTGCAATGCAAACACCACGGCCAGGATGGGAGCTCATATCTCAGCACAAATGTTCCTTGTTCCTGCCATACGGGGTGCCCGTAGTCACAGAGTGGCTTGGTGCTTTAAGCTAATACTCAGGAGCAAGTGGAGGGGCTTTCAAGCACCAGAAATACCCAACGATTAGCTCAACAGTGGCTAAAATAAGAGTCATGCATGGAAGAATATTTGGCATATTTCCAGGTCTTAGCAAATACAAAACCCCATCAGTCTAAAGAAGCATTAGGAGTTTATGATGTGGAAATAACTGGCTGGTGTGTGACGCATTTTCAGCTTATGGTGAGCCATCTATTAGAAGAAAATGTTTTAGACATTCTGGGGCTGGACTCAACTTCACTGCTGCAGGCCAAATGCCATGAACATGAGGCGAGTGTTTCAGAAATGGAATAGCCTACCATGTGTGAAGAGGGAAGGGATCAGGAAACATTAGGCATAATTACTTCTCAGCTATTTAGTACTCAGATGAGGTGATGGGGAAAAGTCTCCTGTAATAGCAGAGTTCGGGCAGCTTATGTCTGCTGTGGTGCCATCTTTGCTGGCTTCCTCACATCCTGAGGCATCTACCGAATGGATGGAAACCTCTCACAATTTGACCATTTGACTTGAAACAAGCTCTCAGAGTAAAAGGGAATCTGCCAAAGTGGCAAAAGCGAGCAAACAGTTTTCAGTGCAATCTATTTTAACAGCAAGAAAAAGAGGCGGCACACTCACGTCCATCAATCAAGGTCAACGTGACCTTGGGTTTGGGTATCAGTACTCTATCCACTCCCATGGAGAGTCAGAGATCTTGGAGCACTCCATGGACACTGCCTGGTTTTACAAATACTTTCAGCAACAGAAATAAAAAGATACTTGCTTTACAAATGAGCAAACAGAAACATAAGGAAGTAAGTCTTACCCAAGAAGTCAACAGCACATTCAGCATCCACAGAGGCTACAACTGTCAATCCCTCTTTTTAGCTGCATTCCTTGGGAGTAAGCCAGGGAAAAGTATCAGCATCCACATTCACACATACTGCTCAGTGACAAAAGATGGCAATGAATCCTTCATCACCAGAGTAATCTCAAATGGTATTCAAAAGCTCCATAATAATTTCCTTAACGAGCAATTTTTGAAGAGTCTTCCCTTTCTCAGGAGAAGTTCACTATTGGAAGAACGTCTCAGGTAGTTTCAGGAGGACAAGTGTCTTCCTTCCATAACCCTGGGGGTGCAGGAGCTGCCCCACAGTGTCTGCACTCAGGATGGTGACAGCAGACCCAACAGTGCAACTCTAATTCCAAGAGCTGCTGGCATTCATATAAAGCGTACAAGAAAATATGAGCCAAAACTCAGTCAAACTGAAAAATGGGCCTGTGTCCTTTTCTTTTTTTTTTTTTTTTTCCTTTCTTTAAGTACTCATTTTCTGTCCTCTGAGTCTTTTTAATTCTTCTATCTGGTATTTTTATCAAAGACAAGATTGGTGCTCTTTATTTGACACAGTCTTTTCAGCTCCTCTGGAAAAAAAAGAGAAGCTGTAGAAATACCAGTGCCAGTTACAAAGGACTATAGGACTGATTCAGTGAAGATCTCTCTGCTGCAGAAGCTCAAGTAGGTGTCACACAGCACCACAAGGAAGGGAGGTTTGGTCCGAGCTCTTTACATCTGGGAAAGTATCTTGTCTGCAATGATTACAGATCTAGGCTTATTTTCCCATCTTTAATCCTGTGCCACAAAGAAACTTCCCGAAAGCAAATGTTTATTATTCTCTCCTGAAGTACCAGGTACTTCTCAAATGCATATAGAATCTGCCCACTCACACACTTTTATTTTCGTTTCAGACAATACCACCTGTATATCGTGCAGTGTACTCTCCATGGCCTTAACTTTTTTTAAATGAAGGTACAGACACCTGCAGGAACTGAGTCCCCTTTGCTTCCTGACTTGATTATCGAAGTAGATTTATGGACTTTGCAAGTACCTTCATGCCCAGAAGGCAGGATCAGTTGCAGGATGAGTTGAGGAGATGCTTACTCAGATAAGAACAACTCCTTGACTGACATCCTTGCTGCTTCAGTCCCCTCTAAGAAAATGTGTCAAGAGGCGCTTTCATGTGCAACATGACATCTCAGCCATGCTGTTCCTTACCTAGCCTTTCTTACATGCACTAAGGAGTCATCTACTTCATGCCAGTGGAAGGAGAACGTTTCACTGTGCTCCATAAGAATTGTATCATTCTGCTCTAATCCCGCGGCTGCTGAGATACATCCCTGTGGTACAGAGCCACGGCATTTTCCAGCAGACACAAGCAAGCCCGGTCAAAGTGCCAAGCTAACCTCAAGCCACGTAGTGCCTCAGCACTGCCCTGACTCACCACTTGCATCCCTGCACCCTGGCGATGCCATCAGCAGAAGGCCAGCCCTGAGCTAACTGCATCCCTGGAGGGTTTGGTGTAGTTAGACTGGGGGTAAAACAAGCTGCTAAATCTCTGCAGGAGACTGTGGCTGCGCACGGCGAGAGCGCTGGCCTGTGAACAACACTGCAGCAGAGCAGCAGCCCTGTCACCTGGGGATGTCACAGCCCTCTGGAGGGACACTGCTTGCTCCAGTGCTGCTTCCCAGACAAAGGTGTCAGAAGCAGCAGCAGCTGGAGGTCACTTAGCAAGAGAGATTGAGGAGGGAGAAGGGGAAGAGAATTGCAACTGCCGAGCCCATGCCTGCCTGCTCCACCTTCTGCTGCCGCTGTTTCCTGGGAGATGAGGATCAGACCAGCTCTATTTTCGGGTTATAGATAAAAGTTTCAGTCACAGGTCACGAATCTTTCAGTTGCAAGAAAGCCTGAATTTTTTTCTGCGGGGCAGGAGCAAGCGAGCAGCCGCTCTGCTGTGCCTGCCGAGCCAAGCGTTGCCTGGCTGGAGCGCCCAGCTCAGAGCAAGCCGATTCTTTCATCCAGAGGCCATAAAGATGCTGACACCCACGAGTGTGCACACCGGGGATATTCACGCATGGACTCACAGGTCTGGCCTTCAGTTGATATTTTCTATGCTCCTGACTGGCGCAAAGTCTCTTCTCTGAGCCCTCTTCAGCCACTGCCTTGCAGGGGGTAGGATTTCACAGAATCACTGCAAAACTAAAGATATTCCAATGGGAGCAAAAACCAGACAGCTGCGAGTGGGTTGTGCGTCACTGAGCCCAATTCTCTACAATCAAAAGCCACCATGTCATAAGATCCCTTTCATCCAGCAGTGAAGCTGTATCTTGAAACTAGTTTGTTTTTACCTCTACCTCTTTGTTGAGAGGACTAATTTAGTGCCTCAGTCTTCTAGTGGCTGGAAATCTCAGTATTTCCAGCCTAAGTTTATCCATGACCCATTTATACCTATTTGTTCTTGTGCCAATGCTGTTCTTGAGTTTAAATAGCAATTCCCGCTGTCCAGTGTTAACCATCCTCCCCCCTCCATTTACAGACAGCTGTCACATTTCTCAAAGCCAAATAAAGGATTCGTTTGTTGCATTTCTCTGCAGCTATTCTTATTTTAACAGACCTTGTCTGAGCTTGTGTGCCAGGACTGACTAGCTGGTGCTCCAGGTAGGGTCTCGTCAGCCCTGCTTAAGTGATGTTCACACTGGATGTCTGATGCATCATAGGATCAGAAATTGCTTCTCCAAGGTCCCTTGGGGGATCCCAGAACAGTTAACTTCACTTTCTTCTGTCAATTCCAAAAGATAACCCCATTTCACAGAAAAAACGCAGTGCATGATTCCCTCACTGTCCAGCTTTGCTTTTTGTAGGATGACATCCCTCTTCACACTTCCATCTCTCCTGCTGCAACCCTCAAGACCATCCCAATTTTCAATACAGTTTTTTGGACCTCAACTATTGTGCTAATCCACTCTAATATCATCTTAGCCACAAACATTCAAACTTCTTTTGTGCCA
Source organism: Pampusana beccarii (assembly GCA_013399365.1). Lineage (NCBI taxonomy): Eukaryota > Metazoa > Chordata > Aves > Columbiformes > Columbidae > Pampusana > Pampusana beccarii. Next base: position 2,167,694 of record VWYH01005072.1, read on the forward strand.
AGAATATTAGAGTTATAAATGCAATAAACACTGCCCCCCCCCAACCCGAAAGGGACTGCAGGAACAGCTAATGCCCTCCAAACTTTCCAAATACCTTATATACTCTCCTTAAACCTCCAGACATTTCCTGCACAATTCCACTAATCCCTGTTTTCTCCAGTTTGACTGATCTTTCCACTATGACAAATACTTTGTAGAAGTCCAGAGAGATTAGATCTACTGTGCTGCATTTGTCAGGAAAATCAATTATCTTATCAAATAAAATCATCGCATTCATCTGACATAACACACCTTTGGTAAAGCTGTATTGTAGTATTTCCTTCAAAAAGAAGTCCTTCTCCTTCATAAAGCCTTGCATAACATCGAGGTCAAACAAACCAGCCTTTAGTCACATCGATCATGTTTTTCTCTTAAAATACACTAAGCAAGCACTGTCCAAAGGGGTGACAGGAGCAGTGCCCCCTATGGGGGCAGATTCCCTACATCTTGGCTCCAGCAAAGCCACAGCAGAATAGCAGCTATCCTCTATTACTTGCTTTTCTACTGCTTTTACGTTTGGAGTTTTCTACATTGTCTACTTCAAAAGTGGTTTGAAATCACACTTTTATAGTGTCAAAGTACAGAATCAGGGGTTTAGGGATCAAACAGACTAAGTTCTAGAAAAATAATGTGAGACCTGTATTTCCACATGACCAGTGGAAATAAAATGCTGTATCTTTTCCCTGGGCAATCAGGGAATTTGTTCCCTAAAACAGGATAGAGCATTGCAAAGCGCATAGAAGCAGGTGACTAGGAACGAAAATAAAATTGAAAATATCACGTGTGTTTTGCTTGGGCTTGATCCAAAAGCTTCTGGATGGTGCACCTAACAGGCTATTAGATGTTCACAGCCTTCTGGCTGGGGATTTAATTCTTAAGCATCTCTATATCCTTCGGTCACTCATGGAAAAGGACCTGCATTTGGGAATCCAATAGGCTCCTGTGTGCTAAATTTCTGCTAGCAAGTTATTCACATTAACACTTTTTCTCTCCCTTGTTGTCCCTCCTCCCTTCATCCTACCCACCAAAGAATTCCTTTTTCTTTGCTCAGAGAGGACAGCTTTTTGACTTTTCTCCCTCAACCCTTTAGTACCCCTCCTTATTTTGGTGACGTTACTGTCCCTCAGGATGGCCAGATGTGGTTGCATCCTGCCAGATAATTAACAGCGCCAGCTTTTCATAGATCCAGTCTGTGAGTAAAGCTTAAAGAGGGTATTAGCCCACAAGAGGTGCAGTTTTTCTGGGAGAGGAAGATGAGGGCAGAGGAGGGTGGAAGGCCATGGGCTGGAGGGATTTCAGCCCCAGAAATGCTGTGCCTTGCCAAAGTCACGTCACATCTTGATGCTTAATTTTTGCTGTCTTGAGGCTGGCTGTCCCTTGCAATGACACGCTCCTGAGCCTGCTCCTCTGCTCCACCCTTGGCACAGACCTTGGCCAGGGCTCTGCATCTCGTCCCCCTCCTCATTTTTAGCATCCGTGACAAGGCGCAGGAGCACTAGAACCATTTCAATAGCTGCTGAGACAGACCTCCAAGCCATAGTGTATGGGACTGCAACATGGCATTTTACTAACTGTTTATACTACATACAAACAATAAAGTCAAGGAGTTAATGAAAATTAAGAAAAATGAGGGCATTTAACTTGCGCTGTTCTAGGACCATCTCAAACAGCCTTGCATGGACAATTAATCTCCTACTCCTATCACAAAAAATAAAATGGATGGTCAGTGACTGAAACAAGAAGAGAAAGTAATGAAACCCAAACATGATTATTATCAAAGACAGACCCTAAAAGGATAACAGAGTCGACTTGAAATTTCAGACAAATTTGAACTTAGCGACAAAGAAAACCCTACTTCATTTTCCCCATTTCACAAAACAGTTTTATGAACCTAGTAAGGAAATCTTAGAAAATTTGATTATGCAGGGAAAAAAGCTCTTGTCATAATTAATCCAATTCAGAAATCAGATGCCAGCAAAGGGGGAAAATTTCCTTCCCATTTATATTCCTGTCAACCAACTGAAATCAGAAGGACTTCAGGAACATTTAAGACTTCCTTTGTAAAACTATATTGCTTGACAGTAACTGGGCTCATCCTTACATTTAGGTGGTTGTCCCATAATACTCAAATGTTATTGAGTGTTATTATTAAACAGACAAAAGGTTGCTAGAACAGAATGCCACTTCAGGGTTTAAGTTTTTAAGGGTAAAATGAGTTTGTACATCTAGAGTAAGGAATTATAGCAGATAGTAGTAATTATATAGTAGAGAATATATCTCATATATATCATACCAAATATATAAATGCAGAATCTTGATCCTCTATTTCATTAGAAATAGCTATATTAAAAATTAATGGTGTGACATTTTTTCCCAGTGTCTCAAATATTTCATATTGGCCAAGAAATGTTCTAGCAGCTAAAATATCAAGAGGCTACTGAAATAAAACACATGAATAACTTTGGGCAGACAGTGTCTTTGTTCCGTGGTTGTACAGCTCTTGACACAATGGAGCGGTCCCTGAAAGGGAACCTCAAAAGGACTGAGCCGTCCAAAATAATTAACACACGATTGATTTATTTGCAAAAGAGAGGAAAGAAAAAGCAGATCTTCAGCTTTTGGACTCAGACCTGTATTCCTCATCATAGTGTGTGGGACAGACATCACTTGCTACCAGCCCAGTAACACTGGGCTCCTAATTGGCTCCAGATCAATGATCCTTCATGTTATTCTGGGTTTGGCAAGGTCAAATTCTGCCCATTTCCACTGACACAGGTAGGAGTAACTCCATCGACTGCTGGGGAGTTACTCTGTATTTACACAGATGGAGATGAAAGCTGAATTTGGTCTCAATTTCTTTACCTCTTTGAAAGGTATAATTTGGATTTCCTCTTTGCTTGAAAGCCTATCTTGACAAAAGCGCTGTAGTATCTAATTACTGACCCCATATATGAACGCAGCCTCTGTCTTGGCTTCTCCCTGAATTTTCTTATAGAGAAAAAACAGCCGCAGCAGTGATGCCACCGCAAGTGATGCCACCATAGGTGCTGCCAGCTGCCCACCCCTGCATCAACGCACACCTGCACAGGCTCAGCTCTGCCTCCCACCGCCAGACAAGTTACTCTTTTTTGGACAGCTTTTCACACGGATGTTTTAAACCCCATAGACAGTATGCAAGGCAGATGCCCATCCCTGATGCCGGGCATGGAGGCTCTCATGCCAGCAGTCTGTGGGAGGTTTCAGTGCGCTCTTTGTTGGGAAGGGCTATGCCAAGCTCAGCTGGGAAGCCTGGGAAAGCAAATGCCCATTGCAAGGAGCTTCACGCACCAGGACCATCCCCAGCATCAGCTACACCGTACACTGCTCCACGCACACCCGCGAAGAGAGAGAAAATCATGCTTTGATACCAGGTAGCAGCTTTCACACTTGACTGGTGCTCCTCAAGCTCTTCACAGCTTAAGAGACCTCCCTGATCACATAGGCTTCCCAACCCATTTGTACCAGCCGGCAATTAAAGCCAACGAGAGCAGAGATTTTGCACTTGACCAAGATGGACCAAGATACTTTGCTTGTTTGGTGGACTTGCTCCTGTTCGCATCAGTGAGACAGCTGGGGGCCTGTTTTTCTATTGCAGGTATTTACCTCCACTCTGCAGACAATAGGAGATACAATACAAGGGCACTCCAAGGAGTCGCCCTGCCTTTGCTGAGGGGTTACATTAGATTTGCTGCTGGAGGCTGTGCTGGCGTGAGCCGGGCAGGGGTCAGTGAGCAGCCAAGTGCTCTGGGCAGGAGGGCAACACAGGACCCAGTGGGCAGCAGAGGTGAAGAAGGGAGTGAAGAAGGCACAGAGTTGGTTTAGTCCTCTGTGCAAAAATAATAGCAACTCTGGGGGGAAGGAAGAAAAAGTAAATAGACATGCTGTGCGAGATAAACAGAACCCTGGGGATGTTTGTTCCAGCACTACCAGATCCGTCATGCTTCCCCCAAGGGGTATTGCATTTCCAGGGATTGGGGTGTTTTACTCTTTTATTGCACCTAGAAGCATTTGAAATATAAGCGTGAAAACTAAGTAAAGAAAATACATCCTTCTTGCAGTGGTCGTGGGTGGGAGGAGAGTGGATTAGAGGAGTGAGCCAAGGGTTAGACACACAGTGTGTGTGCCTGTGTGTGTATGGAAGGCACATCAAGGTGCTTTTATCTTTAAGCACAGGCAGCTGAGGCCAAAATACATCCCCAGAGCCTGATTCTGCAACATCCAGTTGGTCATACTGGAGCTGGGGCATTATTTGCAGAAGCAAAGACTTTCTGGCACTCTTTTTTCCGATTTCTTTAATTCACGCACCATTAAAATGTAGCTGGTTTCTGTGGTCTAAAGCTCCAGCTGAGAGCCCCTGCAATAGAAAGGCAGGATTTATCATTGGAGAATTCATTGTGTGGTGCTTTTTGCTAAGGATATGGTCCCTCATCCCGATAGGGGTGAGCTCCACAGCTTGTAGTGCGTCTTCTGTGCCTATCTTAGAGTCCGCAATTTAGAGTCAAGGTTATTTCTAAGAGTCCTAAAATAGAGCAAGTACAGGCACAAAAATTTAGAGAATCTACTCAAAACTTCTCAGAGCAGAGAAAAGGTCAGATTACAGGTGTATTTATGGGCAAGTTGTTCCTTTTTCTTTTTCTGTTTTTATAATTACCTAAAGTGGAGAAATAATGAAACATTACATCACTAAGCATAATGAGTATAAAAGAATTTCCAACAGATGTAAACAAATAGCATTAGGTAATTAAAAACAGAGATAACTCACTGTCTAAATTCCTCTGGAGCCCTCTTCAATTGAGCCTTTGATGATACATTAATGTTTTTGCATATGCAACATTGAAAAACGTATCAGGGAGGATGGAAAAAAGGAATTTCTTTTATCAATGAAAAAAATGTGTGTTTATGCCAAAGGAGTATCCCTGTAGCCTTTGTTAAAGGCAAAGCTTTATCACTCTGCCTTTTTCCTCTTGGAAGGCATCTGCTTGTTTTCCAGATACCATTTTTCCCCCCGAGTCATTTATCCACAAGCACGTTCTGTGTCCTCAGCTGCTGTGATGATGAGGAAGAGGTGGCATATTTGTACGGGGGCCGTGAGTTTTTGTATGGTGGGGGTGGGAGGAAATAACTTTGCACAAAACCTATATGGCTTTTGAGATATATGTTTAAGACCAAGTGTTGCCCTCAATAGTATAAATCCCAGACAACTCTACTTCAGTAAATACAGTCAAATCCCTCTGGTCACTCCAGGTTTACACAGGAAAATTGAGAAAATACTTTGAACCTCAGTGAATTTTTTAAATTGGCAACAGTAATTCCTCTGATGGCAGTTTTAGCAGTAGCCACACACCCTGCAGCAGTGCGCCCCAGGGCGGGCTAAGCCCCTCTGAGCACCCGTTACAGACTAAAGGTCAATGGAATTAAGAAGCAGCATCTTGCGAGAGGTTTCTGCTGGCCCTGCCAGCGCAGGTTTTCTCCAAACAAGCTGGGCTTTGAACTCAGCCTGGGCAATGTCCGTCCTGCTCCTTGGTGGCTGTGAAGCTGCCACCAGAATCCTTCTTTACGCTCCATGCACAGCTGCACCACTGGCAGCACCCCACAAAAGTGTCAGTGGCAATCATGGACACAAGAGCCACAAAAATCAAGACAGGGCTTGGGGAAAATGGAAGAAAAAATTCTGAGTCTTTCCTGCCACCCCATTCCCAGTCCTGGCACAACCCTGAGCCATCCTGGAGGGTGCAAACCCCTGCAGAGAGGTCCATGGAGTCAGTGAAGTTGTGACAGCTCTGCTGAGACTGTCACGGCTCTGACATCTTGGACATACAGAAAAACAGCCTTTCCTTCTGGTGCCCTTTAGTTCGAATGAAAAGAAAAAAAAGATGGCTGTGAGGACACTACAAGGGAGATTGTGCATTCAGGAGCAGATATATATGACCAACAACATACAGTGTAAAACATACTGCACAATACAGATGCCACTCAGGCAATTTTAGGCTCTTACTATTCTGAAATTAAGGTTTATCAGCAATACAGCAACAACATAAGCTTAACAAGACTGAATTTCAGTTGCCTTTTCCCAGTTCTCAGGCAAAGCTCACAAAGCGCTTTATAAAAGCAGAGGATTATTCTTAGTTTACAAATGGGGAAACTGAGGCACAGCGCTACAACATGGCCTCTCCACGGTACAGATCCTGACTCCCAGGGTATTTACTCGTCTGCTTCTGTCTTTGCTTCACTGAAAACACCTCTCACTGGGGCACAGCAGAGTCCCAGTCCCTTTCTCTCTCCCTTTGCGTGAGCTCTCCACAGATTGATCTTTCACACCTGGAGTGCAGAGCTTAGCATGCAGCACCAAATCATCAAAGAAACCCAAACAAGCATCTCACTGATGCAAAAGACCTTTCAAAAAGGGAGAGAACAGAAATAGAAGCATGAGCTTCATCAGAGAAGTGACTATTCCACCAAAGCAAAGCAGCAGCTGAGTAAAGAATAAAAGGAAGAAGAGATTAAAGGAGATACTTGAATCCTGAAGAAAGGAGAACACTGCATAGCAGATGATTTGCAGGGGAGTGGAAAAAAGGCACGGAAAGAATTATCTAGCAATATCTTGCTAAAGTTGCTGAAGAAGTAATATTAACATAGGATGAGGAAAGCGTGGATAGAGAAAGCCATTGAGAGATGGTGGAGAAACAGCTAGGCACTGTATGTAAAATCAGAGAGCATCTAAGTGGCCAATTTGTTTTTTCTGTGAAAGGCAAATAGCACAATGCATTACCCGTCACAAAGCAAGGAAATCACAGCAGCATTGATTGGAGCAGCGCTTCAGGAAATTATTGAACAAGCAAGAAACAACCTCTGATCATGGCATTCCAGGAGAGGAGTAAATTTGGGAAATTGCACAGAGAGCTTAGAGCAACATAGCCTGCAAATGTTTGAACAGTAATCCATTGCTTAACAAATGGGAAAGCAGCAGGCAGCAATTGCTGCTCAGCAGAACTGTTCAGAGCAGGAAACCATCTCTGCCCAATACTTGCACACAAAATCAGGCTTTGAAAGCACCAGTACTGAGAACCAAACTGAGGAGAGTAAAATCACTGAAGCGTGAAAGCCTGTTGGAATTACTCGACACTCACACTGGAGACTGACCCCAGCAACTGGGTTTGCATCCTCAGATACATATTTTACCACCCTTTAAGCAGTAAACATTAACTGGGCCCAGCAAGCAGCGTTGTGTAAGCAGCCTGTTTTGTTGGATTCTGGTTTGTTGCTGTTCAAACTTACAGTCGATCTTCTGTGATTTAACTGGAGAGGATTGGACACACCAGAAATCATTTAATTTCATCATCTCTACCAAAATAATTCGATAGTTTACACTAGCCATCATTGTGAAAGATGGTCTTTGAGTCTGGATTTCCCCTCCAGGTAATCATAAAAGGATGCCTGACCCGTATCTGAGCAGAAAACACACCTAAGTCAGCAGAGCAGCCCGTTTTCACTGCAGAAGCAGTCTAAAGAGGAAAAAATGTTTACTCCGATGTCTTTGCTCATTACTGTCCCATTTCTTCTGCTCCTCAATACTACTGAGGACTAAACATTATTGTAGGATGTGGAACCTTTGATGTTTCAGAAAATTAGTTGTGCTTTTTGATACGTTTGCTCTAGGTAACATCCCAACTGGCAAGTGTTAATTAACTAGCACATGCGGAAGCATGAGAAAGCAGTAAGCTCTTGGAGATGGAAAGGAAAGTGAAGGAAGAGTTAACCAGTCTTTATTTTTGCTTTGTGCTGTTCCCCGTCCGCCCCCATAAAGTACGAAATGTAGCAGATGTTTTGAAACAGCTATCCTGATCTATCAGCCTCTATATAAATGAAGGCTGAGTTAGGGAAGAAGGAGGCAGAAAAATGTTTACAAGAGAAGAGCAAGAAGATTTCCAACACCTGGGCAACTTAATGATGGCATATGGCAAAAGCTGAAGGCAAAGAGAAGGAGCAACGCATGCAAGCAGCTGTTGAACAAACGGGGAGTATAATAGAAAGGCCTCTGCTGAAACTGCGCAGGAAGAATTTAATACTGGCAGTTCTGTAAGAATGACAGTGTGAATATGCAAAGAGGAGCCTGTGTTTTAACTCCTCAGACAACTGTTATCAAAAGTACCCAATGGATTGTCAACCAAAGAGATTTTCACAGCAAGAAGCCATCTATTTGCATCAAATACTGTCAGCCTGAAAAGCACCAACTTCTGGGTCATTTAACAACACTCCAGATGTAGTTATTTTCTCCTAGGCAAGTAGCTCAAAAAGAGCTATGCAAGAAAAAAACAAAGAGTTCACATACAAAGGGCGGCAATCAAGCAGCATGGGGAAGCGATTAGTTAGTCAGTGTAATATAACTTAGTTACATGAACAGATTTCCAGGACACTTGGATGTCCCATGATTCTCAGCACGAGAGACACTGCAAGGCTATGGCCAAACACAGGGTTGCATTTCACCATCAGTAAACAAGTGATTTCAGCCTTTATGCTAAAGACAATAGTTTATGACTAGTCACCCAGGCTGAGTGTTTTCCTGTGGTGGCACATCAGCTATTGCACTGTAGAAGGCACAGGTGCTGCCTGTTCTACTGCAGGAAAAAGAAGAGAGAGCAGCCAGAGCTGTAAACACAGGGACAGACACAGACCTGCTTTCTTGATAATTCTTTAATTTAAAGGACAGAGGTGGCATTAATGCGTGTAGCCAAGATAACTGTTAGGAATTTATCTTCCCCTATGCTGGACTCATTCTTTTTAGGGAATAGCTTGCGTCTGCAAAACTCAGTTCTGAGTTCAGGCTCCACAAAGCTTGAGAGTATTTAGGTGCGGATGGCAGAATTTGGCCCCTTTTGAATGATCCTTCTTGTTAAGACTAATTTTCATTTACACTGTAATTATACATACTTAAACAGCCTATTACCTGCTATGCACGTCACATCTGTAGCTATGCCAGGCTAATAGTGCATTGACCACTAACACTCTACAAAGACCCGACAGGGACGAACCATCAACAGATCATTCCTGCAATTCTTTTAATACATGATTCACACCAAGAATCTATGGATTAGTGAGACTCCCTGCTGCTGTCTGAAAAAGTCAGCAAAGCAAGTAGAAAGAATGCTGTCTGATAGGTACACATCTTCAAAACAAGTTCATACTGTTCCTAGAGAATTAGAGAATTTGTCACCACAGGGGAAGAAAAGTGTGTAACCTGCAGCTTTAATTATGTTGTGTACTTCCCTGTGCAATTAGAAACGTGTATTTGTAACTGATAGTTACACTTTCTAGTTATGTATCAAATTCTCATTATAATTAGGATGACTCATAATGGAATTATGCATTAGTTGCTCCATTCATTATATTGTTTGACTTATAGTCAGCATGCAAACTACAAATCTTCTGAATTCTTCCTCCCCTTTGTCCTCCTTGGATGTTTCCTAAGCAAATACTGGTCAGAAACCAAAAGACGCATTTTACATTGTTGAGACTCCTATGCAAGCCATGAGTTTTCTCAAAGTGGGGCTCCTGCTGCAGAGCTAACCCACAACCTCAGCTCCTACAGAAGTCAATGGGATTTTACAGGAGAACAAAGTGAAAACCCATGTGAGTCCTCTGTTTCCCAGGACAATCCTGCTTTGCAACATTCATACAGTCCAGGAAGTCAGAAAAATCACCATACCTGATCACATCAGTGCTCTATCTTCTTTCCAGCAAGGAGCAAATTGGTTCATCAGAAAAATGCAACTGCAGAAGAGCCATGGCGAGGGTGAGGAGTACATGAGTCCTGCCACTGATGGCAGCTGCTGTTGCTGCTCAGTGACTAGAAAAAGCCTGAGGAAAGGGGGAGTATCTCAGAATATCTCCCTAAAACAGAACCATTTTGAACTAATCAGCCCCTAGAACATCTTTCTGATCACCCTGGGTTGCCTTACACCTTGAAATGTTTACCCCCCCTTTCAACTACAAGCCAATGTAAATCCATCTCGTTGCCTGGTCGATTAGGCAGCTCTCACAGATAGTTATCACCTGTTGGTTACCAAGTCTGAATAACTTCAACCTACTGCAAAGGACTAGAGTCTTTGGGATCACCATGGCAGGGAGGTCCATGGGTAATTTATTCACTGCATAAGGGAGGAGGGAGCTGAGATAGTAATCTATTTTTTGTGAGCCACCTTGTATTCAGCACACGTAATTGTGGAACTGCGGACATGGGTGGCAATGATCACCTACTTTAGCCTGTCATTGAACACAGTTGTGTCCAGTTCAGTATTGAAATTTCCCAAAAGATCATCAACAAAATCAGCACCCCTAGACCTGTGTATCTCCACAGGAACCTGTCTAACGTCTCTTGAACTGCTGTGTCATCCCACTTAGAAATGAACTGCACAGTGAGCCCCTTAGTGAGACAGAAGTGTATTGGTCAGGACAAAGAGAACTTTTCTTCTTTCTTTTTTTTTTTTCTTCTCTGCCGTAAGGTGAACGTAGAGTGTATGAAAGATGCTCAATAGGTGGCAGAGAAAAAAATTCTTTAAATTATTCACAAACAGGTATTGTCCTGGCAGCCAAGCTAGCAGTGAGCGTGTAATTGTCTACCCTGAGATTCATACCCACAAAATTCAAAGTCCCCTTTGCTCTCATCAATTCTGGGAGAAGCTCAAGGTGCTAACAATCCCCCACCATAATAGCTTCCCTGAAGGGCAATTCAGGAGGAGAGGACTGTAGCCCACACTGAGCACACATGCTGACATGCTCTTTGGTAAAGCCCTTGGCAGGGTGGGCATCTGGTGTGTTGGTGGCAGGAAGAGATGTAGAAAAAAACAGAGTTTTAAGTTGGCCACTTCCCCCTAGGAACAAGGCAGAATTTACCAGCTGGTTCGGCAGAGACCAGCAGCTGCTTTTCCTGCAAAGGCAGCTTTCAAATAGTTTGTGACACCAGTACAAAGGACCAGCACCAAACCAGAGCTTCTCAAAGGAGAAAACTCACACCTTAACCAGCCCTCGGTGCCCTCAGGACCCAGCCATTTAAAAAACTATTGATATATGCTATTAGTGGCCTCTTAACCCCTTCATTCCCATGATGTGAGGCAGCCACAGCTGGGTTTTCACCTTGATCTGCTTTCCTCCCTAATCTTTAAATGCCATTCATTTCTGAGATGTCTCCACGCATGAAATTTTCATTTTAAGCCAGGGGCTGTGAAGTGGGTGGTACCAAAAAATCAGGCAGGTACTGAACAAGTAGCAAAAGTGCCAGCTCCCCACTTGCTCTCTCCCAGCCTGCCTTGGCATCAGGTTGCTTCTCCAGTCCTTCCTGTGCCATTGCTGCTGGCAGAGTCACATCTGTGCTGGTGGCTTTTACATTTGTCCACTAGGGACCACACTGTGATCAGCAGATTTTAACCAGCTTTGATCCATCTTGACCCAGGCTGGTTTTTAACTGACAACCAAGAAGAAAAAAGGCTCCAAGATCCCAGCAGAGCACTAGTATTTCTGACCCGGGATCTAAAGATGTGCACAGTTTTACTATAGCAGCAATCTGCAGTAGTGTTCTCTCACCACCCCTCTTCCACACACCACAGGCGCTGTGAATGCTGTGCATCGCTCACGTTTCTTCTGCTTATCATTATCCCGGGTGCTATCAACTTGCGAATTTAGATTGCAAGACCCTGCTATCTGCAAACTGTATTTTGCCTTTTGGGAAGCATAGTGTACATCTGTGCCTCTATAAATACAAACACACAGTCCATCCGCCCCCCTCCTTCCCTTTGTGCCACATCTGCCTTATAGAGTTTTATGAACTTTCAGCTTCCAATCGCTACTTTCACCAACTCCTGCGACAGCCTCAGCCTGCGGTGGGGGCGGATGCTGTTACGTTCATTTTGCCATTCACATCAGTCCTGAGAGCTACGGCACCTTCCATTGCCGGGAGTGATTTTCTCTTTAGTTTCAAAACAATGTGTGAAACCCTGCTCTGCAGAAACAGTAGCCTCAGTAAGTTTAAGGATGACTGAAGCTATTTCTTCTCCCGGGGAGGTTTAAAAGCTACGGAGGGATGAATGGGGTTAGACCTCTTGCTGCATTTCTAGCAGCCATCCTGTTACAGCGCTGAATAAAAGCAGGAATGGCATGTCTAGCCTAGGTTAATAAACCCTACTCAGTGCATGCCTTAAAGCACTACAAAACAGCCTTAACTCAGCTCGAGATAACTAATTTCAAGCATGGCTGTCTAGTGTGCCTGTCATTCCTATTGTCCTTCCAAACTATTTCAGACATTTTGAGCAGGGAGTACCAAGCTTTTGAGTTAGCGGGGGTTGTGACATTAATGGTCCAAAAAAGGTTTAAGCACCAGGAGGGAACGATGACAGCGCTTAACAACTGGTGGCACTTGGGAGGATTCCGCTGGATCTCTGTTTAGTAATAATTAGGCTTCGCCTCGGAGGAAGATGTGACAAGTCTCGGAGGTAGGATTTGCATGGGGAACAAAGGGAGCTTGTGCCGGTCGGTGCCGGTGTTTGTGCTCGGCTGCCGTGAGCTCCCGGGTGTGGGTACAGGGGTGATGGGACGGGGATGGGGGGGAGAGCCAAGGCTGGAAATACTGTTGATATAGTCCTGCGGTTTATGGCAGAAATGCCTCGAGGATAAACCGGCTCCAATCTCGCCGCCTGCTGAGTGTGCATTCCACGTTGCTCTTCCCACAGAGTAAAATCCATAGAGGTCATGCAGAAAACACTTTACTCCTTTTCTACAGAGCCAGCCGGGCTGTTTCTGGGGTGGGAGAAGCTGCTCTAAAATAAAAGGGGAAGGGGAAAGCTATGGAGCCTATAAGATGAGGGAGATATGCTATTAACGTGTAAAATGTGTCCGAAGTGCCACCGATGTCATAGGAAAAGGGGAAAACAGAGGAAGGGTGGGGGGCGGGAGGAATTTTCCGGGTGAGGAACTCCCTAGGTTATAACCTATTGCAAATAAAGGCATGATTCGTCCATCCATTTTGTACAATCAAAGCCTCCTCTGCACTGTTGGCATTGTTTTGCCGGATGAGAACTGTAGTTTCAGACAGAAAAAGGTACGATCTTCTCCTGTGGAACTGCCAGCCCTCTGCCCCCCTCTGAGAAACGACAGTGTGGGAATGGATTCAAATGAGGTTTAGTTGGATGCTGAAAGGGCTGGGAGCGGGGGCTGGGGAGGAATGAAGGCTCAGGAGTATAACAGGAAAGCTTCCCCTTGCGAAAGCTTGGGTTTTCCCTGCCAGAAGTCCAAGAGGTGATATGCAAAGTTAGAAGCCTCATGTACTTTTTAATGATGTGCCTGTTTAGCATTACGAGACAGGAAAATGCCCAAACATCAAAGAATCGGGTCTGCATGGCAAAACAGAGCGCTGAGGTTTGCATGGGGTCCTGGGCAGTGCTGGGCTGCAAGTTTGCATTTCTGTCATTGCATATGACCCTCACCAGGAGAAGTACTGGGAACTTAATGAATGAAAATCTTATGTCCATGCATATGCAGAATCCTTAGCATTTGGGGTGTTTGATCCAAGTGTTATGTTCCCTGGGTTGATGAATTGTTTCGACTTGTGCATAAAGTTTTATTTCCAAACAACAGAGAGACTTAAGAGTGAGTGGTATTTAGTAACAATAAAATGTTCTGCTTGCGGAAATGCTTCTCACAGGAGCTGTTAAAAGTGCACTTAAAGGAGCTGAGAGTCATATCTTGCAGTAAGAGGTATGGTGTCACTTGCGCTGCTAAATTTTAAAATTAAGGTTATGATGCCATTTTAAATCTACTTTAATGCGGGTGTCATTAAGCATACTTTACAATATTCTTGTCAAAAGCTCACAACTTAGAGAATTCTGTTAGACTTTTCATTAAATCTTCCTTTAAAAAAGAATTACTATAGAGCAGGGACTTACCAAGTAATTTGAATTTGCTCACCTTAACTAATGTTCCCTTTAAGGAGAATTTCAGTGTATTATACTATGCTGTAAATAGGTCATGATATAATTGATTTAATAACAAAACACAGACGACAGTTTAACAACAAAAGAGCTAAATGCATTTAGTCAAAGTAAATACAGATTGTGCCACAGAGAAGCAATATTGGATCAGGAATGGTATTAATTCCTTTCAAGAAACATGACATAAATATTCTTAATACGATCCAAGCAACAACTTTTCAGTCAAGTGCATTACTTTGCATTGCAAACTGAGGAAAAAATCATTTCGACCTGTGTTATGTACACTAGTTGGTATGTAATGATAACAGTGAAAACTTTCTTCCAAAGAAATTGTTTCTAGCGGCTTGCAGTACAGATCAAAGAGATATTATGCAGAGATATTAAACCTGTGTCAGAAACAAGCAGTGCATGGGGAAGTCAAGTACCTGTTTTTTCTTCTCCATCTCACTTCTTAATTTTTTTTTCCAGAGGTTTAGACAATTTTACTTCGTTTTACTTCGGTGCCTTTCTGAGGGAAGGGGCTGAGGTGATAAAACCACAGGGGGTGGGAGGCTGTGTTCAACCTGTGCCTAGGCGCAGATTTTTTGGGGACTTGGACAAGTCCCTCAGCCTCTCCACAAAATGAGTGGGGTTGTAGCCCTGCCTTGCAAATAAGAGTGAGGATAGTGTACTAAGGATACAGTGGAAATAAAGACGGTGGTGCTCAGGGAATGAGGCTGAATATAGAGCTCTGGACAGGGCAAAAGGCAAAGCAAAATTTTGTAGCAGAAGGTTAATATTTCGGGCACTTTCACTTGTAAAGTAAGACATATTGCAAGTCCCATGATCCAAAACTAAATCTGCTTTCAAAACTATTCCAGACAAATTTGCCACGTACAAAAACTTCTGCCAGCAGCAAATGTCCATTCATCTGACAGCCTGTCAGAAGTGACTCCAGATCTCTCAACACTCCCTTTGCTCCATCTATGTACAGCAGATAACAAAGCAAACTGCATCAGATTGATTCACTGTGCCAAGAAACAATTTCCTTGTTTTCTTCAGAAGTTCAAAGAGTATTCTTTGCCGTGAATCTTACTTGCCCTTCTGCTTATGAATTGCCTGTGGAACTCATGCAATTTTCTAATTTATTTATTTGATATTATTTTGGAATTTCTTCAGTGAATAACTCTTGGCTTACAGATCTTTTGGGAATGGCAAATGTTTGCAAATTCATACTGTGTTGCTTAGTTCAGTCATGTGGTGTTCCTTGATTAGATGATTTGTATAGCTAACTCGCAGGAAGTGAATTGCAAATTTCACAACCACGGATACTGTTTCATATTGGATTTCCATCACTATCTGAGCAGTCAGGTTTAAAATTCATGTCTTGCGAGTACTCATACGAGCAACACGTAGGCACTGAAGTGCTCCCACCAGACAGATGTGAGAGCCAGGTTAAACAGCTTTGAGTTTTATATGAATATTCATGAAAACAGTTTGAATTTTTGCAGCTCTGTTAAAATGAATAGTAAGATCATCCATCCTGCACGGCATGGGCCATTCTCTCACAGTGTTTGCCATGTCCCCATGTTCTCCCTGACTCTCCTATATCAGTCCATGATGCCTGTGGAAACAGTTTGTGCAGCCAAAATGAAAGGAAAAAAACACCAGCATGGAACTTTCTAAATTTTCCAAGTAGTAGCCTCTCCTCTTGCGCCTACTATACATACTACATGACAAGAAGAAAGCCAACAGAGAGGACAGCAAGAAAGCATCCACAATGATGCAATGAACGTAGGAGAGAAAACATTGAAAGAGAGGAAAAATAAGGGTGACAACTGGCAGAGGGGATCAGCCAGACAGAGTATGTACATAGAAGGTAGGGACTTTGACACAGCATGATCACAGAAATACACTAGTATCGTTTTAAACAGTTAATCTAGTGAATTTGGGTCATTAACCTCGAGGTTGATGGCCTTACCAGACCCAGTCCGTGTTAAACCCAGGAGCTGTTGCTCCCAATCCTGCCCCCTGCAGGCACCACACGGGTGCTCACTGCAGGTACAAGGGGGTGACGCAGTTTGGCTTTTGTCGGGGAGGGGTCTGGTGACATGTCAGGGAGGTATGGAAGAGTTGTGAAAATAATAGACAAGAAGAAAAGTAGCGAACATCTGGTGCATGTTTTAAAACCAGTGAAAATCAGTTGGGTGAAGAATTTCTGTCAAGTGTTTCTGCTCAGAGACCAAAAAAAAAAAAAAAATCAGCTGTCAAAATACCAAGCTCTCTTGACTCAGAAACAAATGAGGAGGAAAAGGTTATAAAACACGAATATATTTGCCTTTTGAATTGTTTTTGTAATGCACTTATGTCATAAAGGAGGAAACTCCTACCGAGTGAGTTGTATTGTCCAACTGCTTCCCTCTTTCTGCAGAATAAATCAGGTTTGTGCTGAATCAATAGAGTTGCTGCAACTCCACAGAGACAACCAGCAGTGTTACAGCCCCATTAGATGGCTTTTTTTACCTTCTCAATGATTATAAATTCCAACAATCCTATATATCCTTATTTATTCTAAAAGTAGAAACGTCCCTAAATTGCACACAACGAAAGTCACTATGGGCAACACCTGTGTATTCTTATTCTGTCAGGGCACATGTAATGCCAGATTAATATTGCTTGGGGAGAACGAGGTGAATTAGAGGAACTAAAATCAGAGCAAACACACAGGATCTTTGCTACAACAAAAATTGACTCAATGTAGTCTGGAATGAAATCCTGACTTGACACTCACCCTGGATATCACTAAAACTCCTATCAGGTCTTCAAATACTTTTCCTTTCTTAGTATAAACCTGTCCTATTGCCCATAATTAACCCACCCCTCTGCTTGTGCCAAGTGGGATAATTTTATATTTTGTATATTTTTAAAGAGAAAACACAAAAAAAGGCAAATCCCAGGTGTCTCTGTCCATGTGGCCTGTTACCTCTCTGGTCCATGCTTTGGTGCCTGACACTTGCTTAAGACCAGAGAGCTCCCACTGATAAACCCTTCGGGGACACCCAACAACATTTTGGAGCTGTAGCATCTTCTCCTAGGATACTTGAAACACTGGAGGCAGCAAAACACAGTCACAAGTGCACCTGGGTGTCCTCACTGTTTGTCATCTGTAACTCTACAGGAGGAGTGAGCTGGCAGCTCTGAGGTCTTCAACAGTTTCAAAACCACTCCAGCAAATGCGCAAGCTCTTTAGGTAACAGTTTGCATCACATAACCAGACAAAACCTCTTTAAAGCCTGCACCAGTCTACCTTGCCCGCTGAACCCTTGGCACTGATCTGCACCACAACTCCCATCACAGGGAACTGGTAGATCGAAAAGCAATGGGGAAGGTGTCCTTCAGGGGAAAGGAGAAAAATGCCAAACTAGCTGTGGTTGTTAAATGTCTCAGAAACACTGAAAGGGGGTTATAGCTACATCACATTCAGGGAAGTGGTGGAGTTACCATCCCTGGAGGTGCTTAAAAGGCTCATAGACGAGGTTCTTAGGGACATGGTTTAGTGAGAGTTAGGTTATGCTTGGACTCTATGATCTTGAGGGTCTCTTCCAACCGAAATGATCCTATGATTCTATCCCCAGGCTGCGGATGTGAGGAGCTGTACCCCAGCCGTCCCCAGGTACCCAGCAATTTTGTCTGAACTCAGTGTTCCTCCCGTGCCACTGCATTGTCCTAAATCAACCACCACCAGAAAGGTTTTGAAAACCAGAGGAGACGAAAGAGCATTTGTCCCATTTCCCCACTTTGCTTTCAGTGAATGAGAGATCATAGTGGGGCTGAAGTTTCTGCTTAAACCCAAAGTGGTTTGTCTGTCCAAGGTCACCATTCTGGCAGGAGCCCTCTGGACGGCACTGTCCTTGTGTGCCTGCTGAGGCGTGGTACCAAAAAAGGGACAAGATAACATTGCCTGCCTTAAAGAATTGCTGCAGAAAACACTCCGTATACTTGGCTGTATTTTACTTGCAAGCAAGCTATTTTCCACCTCAGCAGAGTGGTACTCCTTACTGACAACCATTAGTTATTTGCACATTTAGATAGGCCTTATAAATGTCAGGGTCCTGAGTGAATAAATAAGGTTTCAGAGCAATAACTTGATATAAGTCAAAGTAGGAATGTGGAGAGGACCAGGAGCATGGTCCCTTTGGGACACACTCCATACCACTTCTAATTAATATCTGGTACTTAAAGCATCACAGCCCGTGGTTAAATCAAAGTCAGAGAAAACAAAGGAGCGGGTGTGTTCTTCAGTGCTACTGCCAAATCAATTGATTCTATGACCTCCGTTAGGAATACGTTTTTCTTGGGGAGTCAGCCCAAGGGACCCAGCAGCCAGGCTGCCCTGGCAGTTTGCAGCTGCCCCAGGGCTGCCATTGTCCTTTGTTCTCCTGTTACCTTCCCGTTCCCATCCAGCCACCCCCTCCTGCAGCTTCCCAGGTTCTCCTGGCTCTCTGGGGAGCCAGTTCAGCTCAGAAAACCTCCAGGAAACTGTACTCTGGTTTTGGCTGGCTGAGGGAGCCCAGCTGGGAGCCAAGGAGCAGCAGAGCTGGGGCGAGAAAAGCAGAAGAGCGTAGCCAGGGGTGAGGTATGGGGAGCAAGGAGTCGTCACAGTCCTGGCACAGCTAAACACCCCTAAATTCCTCTGTCCTAATGGCCCAGGGAGACTGCTGCAGAAACAGGCTTCCGATAACCACATCTTGACCACAGCAACATGTTGCAAAGCCCAGAGTTACATAAGAACTGAATGGCAGAAAAGGACAGCAGCTCATCTGCACTCCTTGGTCTTCGATCATCAGGGCTTGTGTTGCTGTTGATGAGCAGTTTTTAAACTTATATGTTGAATTCCAGAGCTGCTGTTTGGTGATAGGGAAGGAATTGATTTGGCTGTGAAAAATAGTCCTTGCAGAGCAGGTGTGAGGAGGATTGTTCTGATTTGGTAAAGTTTACTGATCCAGGAAATAAAAGCTTCAGAAAGAAAACATCAATGCAACTAGGACGTCTTTCAATTCCTTCAACAAAGCATATATACTTCAAGGCATAGGGAGCAATAATCCAAACAGGGAACAAAGGAAGTTCATTTGTAACCATAGCATTTTATCAACTGGAGGATCAGCAAATGCAAAGTCCCCTGACTTTTGAAAACCTGTGTTAACGATGCATCAGGGTAGAGCATAAACTTCTGACAAATTCCCCCTCTTCATTTGCTTCCATATAACATGCTGATCTTGCTGCCGCTCTGCTCTTTGAAAGCTCTGCTGCTCTCCTAATTATTAATTGCACGAAGCGTGTATTCCCCCATTTTGCAAAAAGCATCACAAAACAGTGCCTGACTGTGAAATATCCTAAGAAGGCCACAGCAAAATCTTTTTGGTAGAGTTTAATTAAGATGGACTAGTAAGTTGTGTGCAGGTGATTTGGAAGAATTTTGTCAAAGGTAAACAAGCTTTGAAAAAAAATTGCTTTTATCTCTTCTTGCTTTCTGTTTTAGTCATATTTCAAGTGGATTAGTATAATCTTTCCTTGGCCAAACTCCACAGAAAGTCTGTTCCATCATTGTTATAATTTTAAAAAAGAAAAATGACTGAAAGCAATTAATTAAAAATCTCTTCAGAGATGCATATGTGGATGCACATATTCAATGCAAACTCACATAATAACTCTGCATTTTAAAACCATTTATCAGGTGCATTAAGCGTGAACAGGATGTCTTTGTTAGGAGCACCTGCCTTTAGGTGGTTCCCTTCATGAATATGCTTGTTGTGTAGAGATACCCACAGTAACTCAGAGAGGATCCCCTTTTAAACTGGGTTCAAGTTTCTAGGTGTGTTTCTTTTTTATTTTTTCCTGTGTGATGAAGAAGTTGGTTGATTTCAAGTGAGGAATTTTTCCCTGCTGCGGCCTGGCCTGTCAAAAGCCATCACAGAACTTGCAAAATTCTGTCATAACACCAGAACCTCTGACTCTGCTCCTGAATCATCAGAGCTCAGGGAAAACTCCCAGTAACTGACAACAGAAGTTTTCTCAGAAATTATATCCTCACAGATTAAGACATTATTTTCTGCACACACAGGCACCCAGAGAGGGGGCAGTACTAACACAAACAGTAAACTCTATTGACATGAGTGAATTTTATCATCAGCAAGAAGACACAAATGTCTTCAGAGTAAGCAAGTAAAAGTAAAGCCCAAAGTAAAACCGTGGACTGGACTATTCAGAAACTCTTAAGGTCAATCAAAAAGGAAAATTTCCACTTTCTAAATTTCCTTGATTTCTTATGAACCAAATATAAACTCTAAATTTCCTTGAATTCAGGGTGACGGGGAAGGAAGTCAGGACTCTCGATCTCGAAGCTGTGCCCTTCCTTAATAAAACTCCAGCACACCGTGCCATGATGCAAATAAGCACTGGCATCCAGTGCAAGGTGCAGAGGTTCTCCTGGCAGAGCAGGATGGAGTTTCCTCCACAGAAGTGTTCCTGCTCTGTGATGAGTGCTCGTCTCCAGAGCCAATGCAGCAGCCCTGTTAGTCCAGAGGCACAGTTCCCAGGCAATTTAAATATTCCTCCTAGAAGATTTCACATACTCCACCTCTTCTGGGAGCAGGAAGTCTTGGACAAAGGGATTTCTCCGGCCCTTTTTGTTTCCAATTTCAATTATCACCTTCTTCTGCATACGCCAGAATATGCTATTTGTCTACTTTACCACTCTTTGTCTACTCTTCCTACTTTCCATTCTCTCTATTTAAAAAGCCTCACACAACCATCACAGCCTGCTGGTCACTAGCCAGATATCCAGATGGTACTTACGTACCACATTGATAAGTGTCTTAGAAATAGCAGGGAGAGAGGGAAAAAATATCACTGGAAGACTTCAGATGCTCCTTTTGATAAATGGCAATTGTAAAGCTAATTAGCCAGTTCCCTCTTTTGGGGAAGCTGGGAACAGTTGCAGTCCCACAGAGCAAACACACAAGGACACACCTCTTGCTGTCAGGTTTTAGCTTTCTGCTCAGGGCAGTGCCAGGTGGACGGTCTGTCTGTCCATCCCTCTTCTTTGAAAGACACCAGGTTTTTGTCTGGGTTTGAAGGTTTCTCTCAGTGCCCCTCACCATCCTGCCTCAGCACCACCACGCTGTGTCAACCCCTTCTGCACAGACAACTGCTTTCTAGAATAAAGAACAAACGCTGCTCACCTTAATTGTGAGAGTATCCCTCTGGCAATAATCAGGCTAATTGCCTCAGTAAGGCCAGCAGCATTTGGCTGTAAATCAACTACCAAAATGATTTAAGCGTAAGTGCATGAGTTCCTTTACAACTCCAAGGTCCACTCGTTAAACATTATTTACCTCTCACTCGGAAACGGTGTTTCTTTTCTCTCTTCCATTTGCCAAGGAGAAAGGTAGAAAGGATGATGTGTCAGGAACACCCGAGTGGGGGGCTGAGCCCACCCCAAATGCAATGGCAGGGAGAACGGGTCTCCTTCCCCTTTGCTAAAACACCTTGAGAATTCTGCTCGTGGAAACTCCAAGTCGCATCGTGTCTGGGGATCCCACCAGCCTGCATGTGTCCTCCTGGGACAGCACAAGACTGCGCAGGAATCTGCCAAGGGAACCATTGCTTCAACCTGCTGTGGCTGCATGTTTCATTTATACCTTAAAGCACGAGATGACATATCCCTTAAAATTTTAAGCTTGCTCAATAAAACTGGTATATGCTCTCTTTACCTACAGAAATTCCTCGATTTTTTTGTGAATGCCAGTAAGCAACTGGTGCGTATCTTGTGACAAATATTTCAGCATGATGAAGAAGTACCAAGAGCCTCATTTTAGCAACTGGCTCTGGAGGGGGCAGGGAGCTAAAATCCTCAGTCAGCCAATGTGCTGCAATGGATGTTCCATAAACCAAGGTACCTGGACAAGACACTGACAGGAAAGGTTTCAAATCCCACCTCCTCCAAGGGATATGCGGCACAGAACCAGCTCTGGAGGGTGAGACCTTGGATGGGTCTTTCAAAGAACTGCATCTTTTTAAGTAGTGTTTTGGGCCATTTCCAACCATCTCTATAACTGCAGGTCTTGGGAAGAGCCCCAGGCTGGGCTGTGGTCAGTTGTTTCTGTCCCATAAGGACGAGCTGCTCCTGCTTGCCAGGTACCTTGGTGCTGAGGGGCCTTTCCATGACCCATGGCAGGAGTGACAGCTGCCTACCAGACACACAACCATGAGCCTCTGGGGGCTCGAATTAAAAACCCAACATGCTTATGGAGTTTAGGAACCCCAAGAGCTAGGGAGGAGGGGAGTAAGGTGGTTGAGGGACCACATTTTGCACCTACAACCTGCCTTGGTTCTGCTGAGGTGTTTAAGTCTCCAACTGGAGCTAAAGCTTTTTTCTAAGCAGTCCCAGTTTGTTGCCTCCACCCTCAGAAAAATCTCTACACATCTCTAATAATTTTCACTGTCGATCTCTGCGCTCTTCTTATATCCATTAAAGACTTTATGAGATAGAATGACCAGAAATGAAAAAAGATTCTGAGGATAGAGCATGCAATTGATTTATGTTAATGGAACTGTAATAATATTTTCAGTGTTTGATTTCTTTTTCATTCTGTATACAGCTAAAATGTTGATTACTTTTCTATTCCTCTCTCATTTGTTGAACAGCCACTTACATTGAGCTCCACAAATTTATTCTCAGGTCTGTCTCCTCAGCAGTTAAAATATAATTAATTTAAAATCCACCAACACACGAGAAGTTGAGATGATTCTTTCCAATCAATCTTACTAAAATTCATCGATGAGTTTCACCAGCTGTCACACTGCTCGTACATTTGTCTTTGTAAAACTTCTCCGACTTCACTAGCTTTGACACATTTAACAACTGTTAATATAAAAAAAAAACCCAACCTTGTAATTTCTATTGAACTGCACCATAAGCCTTAAAAGCCCCCCAGATGTGCATGAATAAATATCATAGACACCTGCGACAGCATTCTTAATGATTTTTGCATTTCTTTACACTGATAACTTTCGTCTCTTATGCATATGCCAGAGATCTAAGAAAACTAAGTGTGCCAAGATGTGTTAGAAGTTTATAAAGGCAATCAGAGAATAAATGTTATTGCTTAATTTTGCCTTCATAACACATTTTTCCTTGAAAATTATATTACATGTCAAATCGCCTTACTCTAAAGGGATTAGAATATTAAAAGTATCCCGCAGTGATGGTGGGGAAAAAAACCCTGATTATTTTTATGATGGAGTTCGATAACCTAACAGAAGGGATTGTACAGCACAGTGCCAATGACAGCCAGAGACTGAGTGTAAAGAGCTTTTTTAGTCAACTAAATATGAACAAACTGTTTTGGACAAAAATCAGCCCGATTCTTGTCTCAAAGTTGATACAAATTCAAATACAAGTGTTTCATCAGAGATATGACAAAGCCACTTGCTTTTCTTCTGTTCATTACAAGGTGACTGTGCACTGCCTTGTTTTGGCTGGTAGGAGACAGAAATACAATATCACAAATTTTGGATCTGCTGAAAGCTGGAAACTCCAACAATAACAACACTTTATCTTCAAAGAGTTGCCAAAACAAAGAGCTACATTTTCAAAGCAGCTTGGCATCAAGAGTACCTTCACATTTCCCTAGGAAACAGAGAACTCAAAACAGGGGAATTGGTCTTTCATTTTCAGTCTGCCCCTATAAAACAACCAGCATCCATTGCATCTTTCCTGCAGGTGAGAGAATAGGTGTGATACGGGCAAGTGATTTTATATTAAGGGTTTTCAAGGTCACAAATGGTCACATAAACTTGTTTTCTAACAGTGTCACCTAATATCAAAAGTCTCTATTTTTTGTGATGAAGCAGTCACGCTGTCAGCTGCTTCAGGCAGAGGTGCAGGAACAATTCCCCAGCATGACATATAAGTGTCTGTGTATTCACTTTTTGAGACTGTACAGCTAGTGCAGAGCGACATTTTTGTACATTCATGCATGATACATAATGCAGAGTAGTTACTGAACTAGTAAGCATATTCATTATTGGCATATTCATTATTGATGTATGAGACATGGTAGCAAATTAAAGCCTCAGGTTGTGCCAGGTGGAAGACAAACATATAGCCATAAATATCAATTTAATGCACGTAGATGTTGCATATGAATGCAACACTTGCAAAAGGCGTTTGACAACCCCATGGGGATTGCCTGAGCCCTGGGAGGAAAGGCAGCACCCCATTTCTGCCACCCCTGTGAACAGACCAGTGGGGTATGGAGAGGTACATCAAGAGGTACTGAGGAGGGTTCCCGCACAGAGGGCAACCTGCTGGGAAAATGAGCTCGATGGGGCTGGAGCACATGAGCATCACACCACGTGGTGACCCCCAGCTGATCCCCAGGCTGGATTTCACAGGACTGAGGTCCCCACCACATCCAGAACCCTCCTGCAGCCTCACCCAGGCACTTCTCGCTCCGTTCCTTGCTCCTGGAGCAGGACCACCAGTCAGCTGCAACCGGAGTATATCTTTCACAGAAGAAACAAAACCCCAAACACATGCACATTTGCCATGCGACTTCTGCACCTAGATATATGTTTTTTCAACGTCTCAGAGGGCCAGGGCAGCAATTAGCTGTCCATGTTTGAGATACCACTGGCGTTATCCTGCTGGCCACTCTGTGTGCCTTATATGCGGAGATAGCCACCGTGCCAAACCAGACATGTGCAGCGAGTGAAACCACACCGGCTCCACATGACCCCCTGTGTGCTGGTGTGACAGCAGTGACCTCCGGCCACCTTTGCTCTTGGTCACCCTTCAAGGACAAGTGTGCTGACCCAGCACCAGGGGTAGTCCAAGAGCAACCTCAGCAACAAGTCAGCATCACACCTTGTACAGGGAAGGTTGCACAGACCCCAGCAACTAAACACACACACACGTTCCCTCTGGCTGCTGTGCTTTCCTGGAGAGCCTGATTCATATTTCTAAACAGTTTGGTGTGAGCAGCAGAGAAGGATGAAGGATTGAGACAGTAGCAGCTGCAAATGAATTGTCGCATCGCAGGTACTGAATGTTTATTTTGCAGCTGAGGCTGGTTGCATGATAACTAATATCCTGGGGTGGAGAAAAGCAGAGCAGTAGGAGTCTGGCCAGGGAAGTGAAGCAGGAGGGGTAATTAGAGACGGTACAGTTTTCTAGCTTTTTCTCTCTATGTATTTTTTTGCTGGGTAGGGGGTTGTATTTAAAGTATCATAGGAACCAGACCACCAGGTCTTCTTTCAAGGAGCTAGTTGCCTGCTGTTAAATTGCACTGTATAATATCATAAATCCAGAAGAATAACATTTTCATTCATGAGGTTTCATTGTAACTACAGAAACAAATCTTCCCTCTCTGAAGCAGTATCTGCCTTTCAGATTCTCAGGCACGCATTTCCCAGGATAGTACTTTTTTCCATTCCTTCTTATGTGTTATTTTGTACATTATGTATCTGGCTTTCACATACACATGACTAGGAAATATTACTTATCCAAACAGAGCTCTTTTTCCTCTCTAACTTTTCTTTTTCATCTATAGCTTACTTTATTTCAAGACATGAAAAAACAATTACGAATTACATCTGACAGTATCTCCCCAGCTCCTGAGATTTCAGATGTCCCTTGCACTGTGGCATTTTTTTTTGCTAAATCTGTGTGAATAGGGCAGAACGTGTGTTGTAAAAGAAGCATTTTATCATAAATTAACCCTGGTTTCTTTATTCAGATTCTAGTGATACTGTCAAATTACTCCACCTTCTGCTAACTCCTGATTGTCTTTACTATCCATCCTCACAATTGAAAAATCGAACAAACAGGCTATTATGCGTGAAAAGTAGTTTTTAACAGAAGAAAATGAAACATAAAAACAAATGCTGAAACCAATAAACTTCAGAAAATGCAAAGCTACAGCTGTTATCCTTATCATCAATGGCATCACAGCTAAAAATGAAAACCCTCAAATTCAATCAATGTTCCATGACTGTATAGTGCCAGGTACTTACCGTACCAGCCTAGAGCAAAAACTGATCCCTACTCAGTAAAGGGTTAGTGTTCCCACTGAAAAGGTGTGGGAAGAGGGATGATATTATTTTATCTGAAAGCAGATGAGCGAAGACACAGAAAAATTATACATATTGTCCAAAAACTCATGGGAAGTCTAAAACAAAGTTAGCAGTCAATCTCCTAGATCCCAGCACAACGACTAAACCCCAATTAATGTCTCTTACTCTTACATTCATGGAATCATGCCCATTTTTGCCTTATTCCCCCTGGATCAGTGCACCTGGTGCGAGAGTTGCCACCTCAGTACAACAAATGCTCTGCCCAGACACAGTCTTGTCTTCCAAGACAGCCAGCAATAGTCTTCTAAGGAAGATACAAGAAATTCCTTAATTGGTAAATGCAGGATAATCTATGCCAATGAAGGTCTTATCCTGACAGAGATTAACTTTAAACCCTGAAGCATGAATTTTTATGGCGGTTCCAAAATCTAATTTATTAGTGCTAAATATTATTACTCAAAGCATTCACATTGCCCATAGACAAGTCCACTCCATCTCAGAAATCGCACTCCCACACCGAACCATTCAGTTACCTATTTAATTAGCACAATTTTTTGTGATGGACATCAGGGGATAATACAAGACCCACAGGCCTGGCAGTTAATGAATACTACCAGATAAAGTAGAAAAGAAGAGAAGAGCACAGTATATTTTTTAACTAGTCCAAAATCCACAAGTGAGATTTTAGACCAAGGTAAATAATGCTGAAACGCTGCCAGACTTTTTCTCTGGATTTCTGAATGGTTTCCCCTTTACTGATGCTGTGCCAAGTTTTGAATTTGCTTTGTGCCAGACTTCATACAAACAAATTTGCAGAAAATTCGTTTCTAAGTCTGACTTACTCTAATACAAGCGAAAACCAAACGTGAAAGGAGCATGTCTGAGTATTAGGGCTATGGCTGCTCTTTCTGTGATCACTTAAATGAGGAAGAGAAACAATAAAGCCAGATTTACTTTTATCTTGTCACAGCTAAACCCCAGATTTTGTGTAAACAGATACTGAATGCATCTGAAAGTCTGAACCAGCTTTTTTTCAAGCACACAAAGCAAAGTCTAGCTTTAGGGTAGGAGTGGAGGAAAACTTCATTGTGTCTTTATAAGAACACTCTAAACTCCCTTTTCAAGGTTCATTTTCCCATTACAGCTCCCAGAAACTCATAAAATGTTCCAGTTGAGATTAGCAGAATCAGGCACCTGAAGGAAATCTGTGACAAGAAACCCATGTGGGAAAAATATTATTTTTATATGCATATCTTTGAAGTTATTATCAATCTAGTGGGAGCTAAAACATGTATTTTCCCTTGAGTACCCAAAGATGCTATGATGCCCAAAGCACTTCAGTGCTGAGCACTGGGGAAAGACACATGTAGGGGTTCTCTGGCCATGGGCAGCAGGAACAGCTCCTCAGCCTGGGGTCAGGTCACCCCCAATCCTACTAGGACCACCACCTCATGGGGAGAGGTGAGGCTGGCTGGAAGGCTGCAGCAAATTAGAGGTAATTAACATGGCTGGAAATTAGTGAGACACACAGGGGAAGATGAGTCCAGACTCTGGTTTTCACTTTCTTGAGCAGCTACTCAACAGAGAGATGTCAATGAGAGACTCACCTCCCCTTCCTTGGTCACGTGCTTGGGAAAAATACCCCAAGGTTCAAGTCACCCACCCCACTGCACTCACCCCTTACCTGTCCCTACCACTCCCTCTCCAGCCACCTCCAGACACCCCAGATCATGGTTTGCCCTTTCTGCTGCCTCCCAGGATCTCACTAGAAGGCTGATCCCTCTACCCCAATTGATCCCAGGCTGTCGCAGCCTCAGCAGGCAAGAGAGAGGAAGGGTGCGGCCAAGACGATGAATGTGCTTTCTCTTAGGTACCTCATTAGAAATGTACCTTGAAGGGACCAAATGTAAACGGAAAGTGGCCTTTAACCCTGTCTGCTGCTGATGAACTGATGGAAGGGGCTATAAGGCAAGGACCATGGCAGGACCGTGGTGTTTCAGGGGCACCCTACACAGGGAATGGCGAGCGCTGCTCCCGGCCAGGTTGCACAGACCTTGGAGAGTGTGGCACTTCTCAAACCTCCTCTTTTCCACCCACAGCATGAGACAGAGCTGTGTGTCATTTACCAAATGGCAGCTGCAGCTCATTTGGAGGCAGCCCAGTTTTTCCGATTTGCACTTGCATTCATGAGCATTTAGCTTTTTTACAAACAGGTAATGAGTGTGAGTCAGCTGGGGATAAGCCAGGGCTCTTTCCTCCCCTGCAGCAAAGCTCCCATAGCAGTGAACTCGTGCCTGGACCGAAAGGACTCTGAGCAGAGGGGCTCCAAAGGCAGTAACTCAGTTATCACTGCCCTACAAGTTACACAGAACTCCTAAAAAGTTGCTTTTATTCCTTGAAACAATAAACATAGCATAATCCCCTTCTTCACAGGCAGCAACCTGACCCTGCTTCTTCAACCCCTGCCGTACAGCTCTTTAAAAACAACTAACCAGCCAAGCAAATCCCCAGGAAAGCCCCAGGCAACCTCTTCCAGTTTCTTCACTGTTTGCTATTCTGGCAGTTCAGCCCTGCTGCCTGTGACAGCCAGCTGAGCTTCCCCATCCACAGCGGGCGCCCACGATGCTGGGCGGCCACCACTCACACTTTGACTCACTTGCAATTGAGCCCAGGTGAGGAGCAATCAGTGCACTACACTAATTGCTTCTGCACTAACCAGCTCTATGTGGTTTTGCCGTAGTACAAACTCTGCAGTCTAGCAGATAATGACTTTGGGGTAGTGTAAGCCATACACCTACTGCTGGGCATACGCTGGTCATCATCCAGCCCAGTCTTCTGCCAGCTCCTGCTTTGCACCAATCAGCTATAATTCACTTTTGCATGCACTTTTCCACACTGTCATGTCAGGCAGAGGCACGGGTAAAGAGCAGATCACTTAAGTAAAATTATCCTTCTCGCCTTCAATCCCACTTTCCCTCATTATGTCCTTCCACTGACCACAGCAAGCAGCTGATCTTTTGCAGCACATCCCACAAAGGTGGGTAGACACAGTGCCACTCAAGATAAGTTAAAGCTTTTAATATTTCAGAACAATTTGGCTTATCAGCTGTTAGTTATCCAAGTTTGCTCCAAATGACTAAGACCCTCTGGTATTTAAGTGTCTAAAAAGCACAGTGCACTTAAAACCTACTCTGCTCTCATTAATTCTCCCAAGATGGCAGTAGAATATGCAAATATTTGCAGCCCCTCAAACCTGTGCTCCAGAGAGCTTTCCTCCAAAATTGCAGAGAAGGTGTAGAACTGCAGAGCACAAGCAGGGGAAGCAACTCCAATGCCCAAAACTAACCAAACAAAAAAGAATATTCTAGGCAGTACTGTGGCAGCACACTGGCTGCATCTTGATGCAGACAATGGGTCCTGGTGGTTAAATGTTTCCTCCTCTTTTTTGAGCTGACAGCCTTTCATGCAGACAGACAAGTGAGGCTGACCAGCCAACAGCACCATCCATAGAAAAAAAGTGCATCCCTAGTACTGAGGCTGTCCACACAAGAATAATTACAAATACAGAATAGCCAAAAAATAGAGAGTTGACAGTGTGAAAATGTCAGTTCAGAATTCAGTTGAGGGGGTGGGGGGAAGGTAAATAGTTCATTTTTAAGGACATGAGTATTCTCACTGAGAAGTACATTTAAAGCAGAATTATCTGGACTAGGACACAGAAAGGTCAGTTAATCCTTTTACTTGGAGGACATAGTTATTCCCTAGGATGTATTTTTTCTCATTCCATGTGAGTCTTCGTATCATGGGGGTCCTAATCTTCAGCACAATTAAGAATCATTGAATTTTCATTTTCACAGTTGCTTTGATCTCACCTTGCTGGGGGAAATGCAGTTGCGTGCCCCACTTCACGGTATAAATTTTTCCATTGGCTTTACAGAAGATATCAATTTACTGGCTGGCTTCTGTCATGATTTAAAAACATCATCTCGGTAACGTCGTTATCTTCCAGCCATATTTCACAGATATGGTGAAACTGGTTTATACTGATATCTTACTTAGCATCTGGCTGACAGGACAATTGCAGGGAAATATTGCTAGAGATATAAGGCCATTATAAGATAAATGATGAGCTTTAAAGCTTAACAGGTTGTTTTCTTTAGACAGGATCATAGCAATGCTCCTGCACACAAAATAGCCACTTGCCATACAAAGGCTGAGGTGGAAAGTGCCCTTTACTGCGTGAAATAAATCCTAGAAAGTGGCTGAACAACAGCTTAATACTGAGCCGAAGTTTTTCATGGGCTTCTTGAATTATCACATTTACCAGAAGTGAGTGACTGCTTCTGGGAGTGTGCATTGCTAATAACGCATTCCAGAGTCATTAAGGTTTATCATGGAAATCTCTATTTGAGTGCTTTTAAAATGCATATTACTTTCTTGATAAACTATGATGGCTCCTTAGGAGCCATTAATGCGTATTAGGGTGCATACCGTACATAGTAGAAAGCCTTATGAAACATACTTATTCCACATGCAGGGTAATCAGCTTTTAAATTATATTAAATACTGCGACTGTAGTGTTTTCTCCCTTGTCTCAGGGATCAGATTGCTTTTATAAAATTTTTTTGCTAATTTTCATTTCCTCAGATAAAAGCCCAGTTTTGAGTTGTGTAGCCAGGAGGTGGAAAGTTAGAACCGACAAATTGCAGGGAGGGGAGGATGAGCTCCTTTCATTTGTACCAGTTAAAAATCCCCAGATACTGTTTTCATAAATAATTTCCATAATCTAAAAACTGTGTTTCTTTTGATCAGAAACTTACATACATATGGAGCAGATTTTCTTGCTTATTTTTCTTACCTCCAGGCCCTTGCATTCTATGTCTTTTTTCAACATACTGCAGCTACCTTTGCCCTGCACAGCAAGTTCATAGGGGCGAATTTGTTTTCTATAAGCACAGTGGGCTTAGATGTTTATTTACTATGCCATAGCACTACTACAAACGTTATCCCCATCTGAAAACACTAACCTGATGCATATGAAATGAATAGGATGAGAGAGAGAAAAATAGCATCGACTTCAGCTAGAGATGGGTCAAATCGCAGCATCTGACCTTGGCCTCCTCTGAGGCAAAATAAGGTCTCAAGCCAGGTGTGCTCTGTAAGGCAAAAGCAGAGGACCTGGAAACTGACGTGGTTGAAGGGGAAGGGTGTAAACAGTAGCTATAATTACAGGTGGTTTGTCTAAAGGAGGTCTTTGGCTTGAAATAATGGCTGAGAAAAATCTGAGTAAAAGCCCCAGGATCTGCCCCATGCTTGATAAAGCAACCACGTAAACGCTGCAAGTGGTGCGAGATCTTCACAGACCAGTTACAAGTCAAGCAAGGATGGCTTCATATGCATATTGTGGCAAACAGAAAGACTGAGTAAGAATTGCCTTTGTCGATGGAAAAAACCTGAGGATGGGTCCTGTTTTGCTATTCTAACAGAAGGATCCCCAAACCTCTCCATGCAGTGTCTTTGCAGCCCACTTCCCACAGCCCAGCACTGCTGTGTCAAACAGATAAGGCAAACAGCTCTCCTGGCTGGAAATAGGGCAATGCTGATTAGCAGACCTTGATTACTTGCAAAATATGCCTGGGATCAAAACAGCTGTGAGGTGTGGACAGGAAAGGAACATAAAGAGCAACTGTAAGTACTTAGAGACCAGGAAAGCTGCAAGCAGGGTCTACAAAAACACAGGGAACTTCTCTCTTGCAAATGCTGCTTTCTGATCATCAGTTATGTTTTTGCTAGCTTTTGTAGTGTCACAACTCAGTACCGATTAGGTATTTGAAGACAATCTGCTGGCAAAAGGCTGTTAGCTTTCCATACCACATTTTGCTCACTGGAAGATTGCAACAGGCAGCAACACACTACAGCAAAGAGGGTTTGTTTATGTGCTAAACCTGTAGGTTATGCGTCTACAAAGTTCTTCAGTCATCAGTGATATATCTTTCTGGTGTTGAGTACACTATATACATATATATATATATCTTGACAGACTAAGATAGGGAGGATTTGCAGAGAAATGCTGTTTTTCAAAACAACCTCAAGCAAAACCTCCAGCAAACTCACTGCATCAGATCCAGTTTCTGTCATTTGCATTTTCGGGTCCCATCTCTATCATTATCATATTCTGCCTGAAAGCTTGTAGGTTTAGACTTGGGCAAGACCCGTTGAAAGCAACATAATTGAAACACGTTACAGCCTTTTCAATGGCTCCTTTGTCTCACATGATGCATGATGAAATTTCTGAAGGGGTGTTTTCATTCCCTGCAGCTCTTCCCTCTGTTATTTATTCCCTATAATGAACATGCTTGCTCTAAGTACAAACTTCTACCTTTTCACACCCTTTGCATGGAAGAAGTTTGGGGTTACTATGGCAACCATACATCAAAGGTAGGATCCTTTCAGACTTCTGTTTCTCTCCCTCCTTTGAGCAAATATTGGAATATATGTGTGGCAGCAAAGCTGGTAAAATCCAGTTTTCTACAGATGTCAGTCTGAACTGTTTATTTATGAGGAGCACCGGACAGAGTAGGCAGATGCAGTGTCAGATTAGCTCTGCTTGTCTTGCAGGTGCGGGATAGAGGGCTTTGGATGTGCTCCAGGAACCCGGGCACCAAACAGAACGGCTGTCAGAATAATGTTGCACTTTTATTGTATGAAAAGCAGTGTGAAACACCAGGTTCCTCACTGCTCCTTGCATGGCAAGGAGCAGCTTTATGGAAGATTATAGTACAACTGGGAGGTATAGAGGAGGTGATAATTTAGATTATAATGTTCAGTGATAATGTATGGGGTATTCATTCCCATAAATGCTGAGACACTCTGAGTTTATCACTTTCTGCACAATTTTAGTCTCTACGCAACACACTAAGACCTTCAGTTACCAGGACATTTTGACTTTTTTTTTTTTTTTTTGTTAAACTGAGCAAGTATTTGAGCATTATTCCATTAACCCAGGCCTATGAGGCGGTTTTGGCATAGGATGCTCCTGTTGCTGCCATATCCAATGCCTCCAGTCATTGGCTTTGTGCCTGGGTTTGATGCAAAGTGGACAGCAGGGCTGTGCGAGACAGACAGCTGTAGGCAAACAGATCAGGGTGCTACAAAATTAACACCTGAGTGTCAGGGAGAGTGTGAAAGCTAAAAATACTTGACATGAACCTACAGCCAAATTTGGAGCTTGCATTAGGCAGGATTTT
The DNA here is from genome assembly GCA_013399365.1 of Pampusana beccarii. Lineage (NCBI taxonomy): Eukaryota > Metazoa > Chordata > Aves > Columbiformes > Columbidae > Pampusana > Pampusana beccarii. The sequence goes on from VWYH01005072.1 coordinate 2,201,112, forward strand.
TCTGTCATTCCTCACCCCAGCTCCAGGCTGCCACCTGCTTATCCAGCAGTGCTCAGCTATTGCCCCAACAGTTTTGGGGTGGTCACTGATGCTCCTTTCCTGGTGCTCTCAAATGGAGGTGGCAGCCCAGCAGCATGGCTCCAAAGCTGTTTGCATGTACAAGAGCACCAACAGTCACTTTTCCAGCACTTCCCTACCTTGCTTTCTAGACCTCTCCAGGTAGATCAGTAACAGACGGAAAACACTCAAGTCCCATTTTCACACAACTCCAAGAGGATGGGAGCACTGGGAGTACTGGAGGGAGCAACAGAGGGAAAATTACCCCACAAAGCATCAAAGATGCTAACCGTTTAATATATGCAATTCTGCTAGAGAGACTCACAACCATGTGTAATGGCCTGTGCTCTCCCAAGAACATTTTCTTTAAAGTGTTTACAAAGTGGATTTTGTAGCTATGGAGGGGCAGAGCCAGGTACATCCCAGCTGTATCATGCCTTGACTGCTCAACCACAGCAGAGAGCAAAGAGAGGAACAAACTCGAGGTACCAACCCATGCACACAACAGGCAGAAGCTGAGTTCCATACAGAGGTAAACTTGAAAAGCAACATGGCAGGGAAGTGTCTTGTTTCCTTTCTCTGCAGTACCACTGTGCCTTTCATTTAAAATTGAGAGCTGGAGTTAAATTTACAAGCAGCAAGGACATAGGAAAAGTTGATAATAGCCATGGGCTCAATCTATAGGGATTGATTGTGCCAGTGATGATTGAGCTGTCTTCCATTACACAGCTGACAGAAACGCTAGATGCTCGATTTACCCTTCCAGTGCCAGAATTTTTTCCCTAAGCTTCCTCTCTGTCCTCTCCAGGATTGTCAGAAAATCTGTCCACAGCACTAAAGACTTAATTTCCTTGATTACTGTAGCAATCCAACACACTAATCAAGCAGATGCAAGAATTTCTTGAGCAGCCAGTCATGGTGACCACAATATCCCATGGGGATTTTAGATGAGACTATGAAGCCAAAGAGGTTTTTCTATCGGTCTCGGAGCTCCCAGAAATGATCTCAGGACACTAAAAAAAATTCTCCCGACAGTCTCATGGGATCTGCTAGTCACAACAGTGCCCAGCAGCCTGCATTGATTTTCCGCAGAGCGTGGGGAGCTTTATTTCCAGAAGTGCACACAGAAATTCAGGTTGCTGGAATAGTCCCTGAAGAGATGCTCTTCTAGGGGGACAAAACACTGTCACTAGATATCAGACAGAGCTCTCCCCTACATCCAGCCCTTCATCCCCAGAAAGTCTGGTTTCATCATCCACCTGAGGTATTTCGACCTCCGACCCATCACCAATCAATTAACTAATTAAGAGGTCTTCCCTCAAGCTAAAAATAAGAAGTTCAACTATTAGTTACTTTAAACAAAACAACAAAGCAAATCTCCTACAGCCTGATAAAACTTCCCTGAGGTTTCAAAGGACCTTGTTTGGAGCTGTTGTTCATCAGTTGTATTTAACCAGCTCCAAAGTAGCAGCTGCTCTGGGGACCCACGGGTGTCATCCCCCTTGACCCATAGCCACATGTCCGGCAGTGGGGCTGGCAGAGGATCGCAGCCTTCACCAGGACCAGAGCTCAGACCTCCGCCTGGGTTTAAAACCGCGCGGTCACTCAGCACAGGGGACTGCAGCGTTAGGGAGCAAGACAGGCTGCAGTCACTGTGTTTTTGCCAGGAACAGGCATCTCCTGCAGTGGAAATCAGGCAGGAGAGCGTCTGGAGCTCTACTGCAGACCCCTCTTTCATAGCAATCAGAGCAGGGAAAAGTGGGAAATCCGATCACAAAGGGGCAAGGAATGAGTAAAAGCCTGCAAAGGACTGGGACCAAGTATCACCCTGAGGAAACTATCACTGAGATCAGTGCTGGGTAGCTCCAGCTTCAACAATCTCAGCTGAAATACAACTGAAGTCTGGTGCACGAGGCAGTCAGCCAGGAAGGGGGAATCATTTCAGCTCAGAGTTAGTTCTATTTTTAACATTTGTGTTTATTTCTGTATTTCAAACAAAAGGCAGGCAAGATGACTACCTGTGCACTGCAGAGCTAACTGGAGTAGCTTCAGACCTAAGTGAAGCTGCAGAGGAAGGAGGAGACATTTCACAAGTCAGAAGAGTCCATCATAACCAAGGCTGTTAAAGCCCTTTTATCCGCCTGGTAAATTATTCTCCTGGTAATTCTGGGACAAATCAGCAATAGGTTATGACCCCTAGATGTTGATCAGGGAGCCTCTGTTCCATCTGATAATTTTAGGTCAGTTTTTTGGAGATTCATATCAGAAAAAGAGTTCTCAGCCGAATGTAGCTATTTTCCTCCCCAATTCTTTTAGCAATCTTACCCCTGACCAAGGAATAGTTGGCAAATAAAGCAGCTACCCTCTTTCCATGGGAGAGGGTTCACCCAGACATGTTACTGCAGACAACTACATTGTTGCAAGTAGTTAGCAATAATGAATATTTAATGAATAAATAATGTATTTGTGTCTCAATACTCCAAGGTCTTTGGGCACCTTCACAGAAAATAATTAAAACAATAGATTACAAATAAGATGACAAGTCCCCAGGCAAGTGGATGTACATAAAACCATGGCAAAGCAAGAATAAAGAGGATGTGAATGTAGTATAGAAGCTAAGAAGTTCTGTGCTTTGCTCTACAGACTGCACAGCTTCTGATTGTGCACCATGCCCCAACCCTGGGATGTGAAGAAGACAAAACCAAATGCAAATACCAGCCCTAGAAAGCAATATTCCTAAGACTTACCATCATGGAAACATCTTAACACTAAAGAATGATGGCTAGGGAGGGAAAACACAGGTTTGCAGGCTATAAAGATACCCAAATCCATGAGTGCAACCAGCGCAAGACGCACATAGCTCTTGGCCATGTCTCCTGTGAGGGCCTTTTCCAGTCAGTCCTCATGGTCTGGAGGGTAAATAGCAATTCCTGAGTATTTCCAGCTTTGTGCTCCTTAGATAGACCTGTCCATGAACTACAAATGCTAATAGCTGGGCCAGACAACATCAGCAACAGGAAGCAGCCAAGAAACAGTTTATACATACAGACACCTTTGGTCTTTGGAATGGTCAGAACCTTGCCCAAGCACAGCCATAGCTGGAATTAAAGTGAGCAGCCTTCTCTCCTTGCTGTATACAAATACCCAAGCTGTTTTAAACCCCTTTCATACCTACTTGAATAACACAATCTCCTTAGCAAATCACAATGTGCTAAAGCACTTTTTTCCCAAGCAACATGGTGGAGACATAAGTAAAGGTTTCTAGCTACCATTTGAGAAGCTGCAGGAATTACATTTAAATAAAAGAATTCACCAGTCTGAATGGTTATGAGCAAAACACAGAATGGCTCCAGGACTGTTAAATCTCAGGGAGCAGAAGGGGAAAGTGGCTGTTTGCAATCTGGAACACCTCTGTCCTTTCTATGCAGATGCTCAAATAAACCTCTTCCCAGATCTTAATTTCTCTCTCAATGGTGCAATATAAAGGTCCCTAGAGACTAAAACCTAGTATTGAATACTTACAGTTGCTTATGAGCACTGCAAAGCCAACATTTCCCCACTTCAGAGAAAGAGCATACTTGTTACATACGCCTGTATATCCAACCTCCAGCATTACCAGCTATTACATTATACTTGCAATTGTACAGCAGTTTGGCAATGCTACAGCATTGTTCCATCTTAAGCAAAAGCAGAAACCTCCCACTGACTTCAGCTCAGTGATCCACCTGAAAACCAACCCCATAGTTCTAAAGACAACTCAGTTTGCCACGCATGTGATGATATTGGGTGAAGAAAGAGGTAAAACCTACACACCTAGGAGCAGAGGATGGGACAGTTTTCTTCAGCAGTGCCCACAGTTAGTTCAGCTTCAGTCAGTCAGGAAATTTCACCTTGATTTTCATTGCTTACCTCATTCCATTCCCCATTACATCTGTAATTGTCTCAGAGAAGCTCATCATTAGGTTTCTCCATTTCTGAACACATCCCCAAGGGCTCAATGCAGCAATGGGGAAAGCGTGAACATCCTCATGCATTAACGTAACACTTGTCAACAGCAATGCTTCCTACCTCCTGAAGCAATGAGGCTTTTATAGAGAAAAGCCATAAGCCTTGGATGAACACCTTAAAATCTTTGCAGACAAATCAGGAGCCAGTTTCATGTGGTCCCACAAAGTCCGCAAGGCTCTTGTAGAGACATTACAGAGTCAGTGGGAATTTTATGTCACAGCCTCTCATTAACATCTTCCTGGATTTGGGGTTAGACCTCCTCTGTCCCTCAGCTGAGGGAATCTCAGGGTGTATGTGTCAGTCCTTTCTCGCAGTGACACAAAGCACAACAGATGGGTGCAGGTTACAGAGTCAATCTTTAGTGATGAACAGTAACCTTTGGAGGTGAGACTGCTTCCCTTCTTCCAGGAAAGCTCAGGATAGTGGAAGCAGTTAAGTTTCTGGGCACTGTTGATCCCCCAAATGAGCTTATAAAATACTCACTGGACACTTACAGAAGACCTATGAAACCAACTCCAGCACCAATGAATATCATGACATGGTGGGAAACTGGCTCACATGTTTTTATTCCCTTCCCCCAACTATTCAGAACCACTCAGGAGAACCCCAGTCAACTGGGACCTGATCCAAAACACACAGAAGTCGATAGAAATGCTCTCCCTTAAGTCAAGGCAAACGCTAGGTTTGTATTAGACTATCATTAACACTCTTCCTGAGTCTTTTACTCTCCAAAACATCCCATTCTCCTGTTTTACGGAGTTTGCTTCCTATTTCAGCTCTAGCTGAGGGTCTCAGGTGTCCAAAGCACCTTTCCCTTTGCACTCTGCTCTGTCAGACACCTGCACTGGCAGCACGCACAGCAGAGACACACAGTCTGGGATGCTCTCCTGGCTCACCTGGCTTAACTACTTATAATTACGCCATTGTGCAAGAGGTGACAAGCCAACAGCTGAGGCGAGTTTGCCACTTTTCCATGCTTTCAACTGCTGATGTTCTTCTTGTGGCAGCTCAGGGTCAGCCAAGGCTAAACCCAGGCACAGGTGGCAGGGAAAGCCTTGGCAGAAGGGGAGGCTCAGCAGGACATGAACCATCCCTGACCCTGAAGGCCACCATCTCCCTGCTGGGACAGTACCAGGTCACCCACATCAAGTAGATGCCACCAGTGTCCCAACATCACCTTGTCATAAGGTCAAGTTTGCAGCCAACCCCAGATGGATGGAGGATGGCCAGAGGTCACTACCAGTGTACATAGTTTAGGTACAAAATGTAGGTTTGCTGAGCTTCCAGAAAGGTTGCCATGTTCTTACACTCACCAAAATGTAAGCTTGTGGTGCAGTAAAGCACATGTTGTTGAGTTTAGAAGTTGTCCTTTGTACTTGAACATTGTAAATATTTTTATATTAATGTTTTATTGTCTGTTTGCCTGGAGAATTGTGACCAGTACATGCTATAGCTCTGAAAGAGTGTAAATAATTCCTATCCCAGAGTTATTAAACCGGGCTGCCCCCAATGAAATTTTTGGTGAGTTTTTTTGCTGTTTGTTTTTGTACTGTTGCGATTTTTTTTTTTTTAACAGTAGATTAAAGTGTCATTTCTGTAGGAAAGAAACATCTTGGTAATAGTGAAAATGAAATGTCCTAAGTCAGAGCCTAGTAATATATTATTTCATGCACTATCTACTGAATGATGAATTAATAACAGTATCTCGAATATGTCTTCCATCAATATGCTTATTCAGATCCATCAGCATTTAATTAACATAAATTATATGACATGAGCAGGATTCAGGCAGTCATCAAAAAGAGCACTTGTCTTATAAGCTACTGAAATTCTTGTGGTTTCTGCAAGGCAGCATTTCCCCCCCGCCCCCAGAAATCCATCACAAATCAAATATTTACACAGAAAATTTAGAGCCGAGTTTTCCCTTATTTTCTGAGGATAGGAGATTTGATCTTTGGCTTTTGTTCAGGTCATCTTTCAAGTTTTATGCCAAGGAACAGCAGTTATACAAAAGAAATAATGGCAATATCTAACTGCAGAGGGACTTCCAGCAATCCCTATAACCCCACTCCAGGTGGAGAATCAGTAAACCACACAAGCAATTTTTCATTTAAACATCTGAAGAGAATATGGTTATGACTGTCCTAATTTTTAATCTCATAACAATGCAAAAGGTCTTTCTGCTCTGCCTTCAAAAGGGTGGAAAGCAAACTAGAGTGAATCAGGAATAGGAAAAGTTTAGGTACACAGCAGAAATGTCAGCCAAATGATTGGAAAGATGAGGGAAAGAACAGCTGTAGTCCCCCATGGAGCTGAACAGCATCCAAATGCTCGTTTGCAAAAAGAAGGGAAAAAGTCAAGGAAGTGCAAAAGTCAAGAGGGAAAAACAAGGACACACAGGGTCCTAACAGCAGAAACAGGGATATTGCTTTTTCTGTGTACCTTTCTGAAGCTAAGCAATGGAGATGCCTGCTTTAACCTACAAAGAACTAGAAGCTGGCTGAGTTAAACCAACAAAGTTATTTGTATTAAGGATCACATTAAAAGCATATTTTGGTATTGTTTTTGTGGCTCATGTTTTTATTTAAGTGTATTCTTTTGTCCTTTAGTCTTGTTCAGGGAAAAAGTTTATTCTGAAGTGACCTGACAAGCCAAAATATTTTATCCCTGTAGATGCAGTTATTCTTTAAACTAGGACAGGGGATGTCTAAGACTTGCCCAGCTCCCCAGCCCATCATTCCAGGGAGGGCAGGTAGCACAGTACAGCAGCACAGAGGCTGCTGTGCAGGCAGAGATGGCAAAGCTGCATGTACATCTGGAAAGTAGCTTCTTCCAGAGACCAACAACATCTACAAAAGCTTTCTGATATGTAGTAAAGAGCAGATCCTAGCCCCAAAAGTCTTTAGGGAGTTTGTAACAGGAGGCTGACTCTCCTTTGCATCACATTGAAGGAGAAAGCAAGGTAGTATAAATAAATGCAGTTAATGTATAGTGCAAGTGGTGGGGAAAAGATGAGCCCTGCATTCAATTACACTGTTCTAGTCCATATAATCCACTCCAAATTAGTTAATATAAAGCTTACTATCCAATAGCCCTCCCTGCTTTTGTTACGAGTTGCCACATAACAGCACCAAGCACGGCGCAATCCTACAGCAAGCAGCTGTTCCTTCTCCAAAGAGTTCACAAGAGAGCAAATAAGCGAAGGAAAAATAATAATAATAGCACGAAGTATCCAAGATTAGGGAACAACTTAGTAACTGAGGCAGGAATAGAGCCAATGTCCTCCTTATCCTTGCTGCATGCAGTGGACAACATGCCTTTTGGTCAGTTATCTTCTTTTGATCCAACATGCTGTGCTAAGACTCCAGTATTAATGGCTATAGCTTCCATAGGTGTCACACCAGCCCATAAAGGCTTACAATTAAACCAGCAAGCATGGAATAGTGCCTTCAACAGGGCAGTTCTTTCCTAAACCAGCAGATAGTAGGTGTCACCATAAAAACATTAGAGATACACCCACTAAAATTACTATTGTGGCAACCTGTTTTCAAAGCATGCCACATTCATGCCAACAGCCAGAGTAGCTGTGAATATTTGTGAAGACCGTTTCAAACTCTGGTCAGAAAACAAGTCTCAGTTGGGATTTTTCCCGTTAAAACAAATCACTTCCTACACATTTGAACCTCAAAGCTTGGAAAGGTGAACTGTGGGACCATCATTTTTGTATCTCCATTTACTTCCATACCATCCTTTTTCATATCTAGAGCTGAATGGCTCAAGAACAGTTCTTCAAAAGCAGTAATAATGGCCTTTAATCATACCCCCACCTCAAGATACTGTTTATAAATGGGAAGGAGGAAACATTGTCCCTCCTTTATCCACAGCTCAACACATCCCAACTGTATCTCTACATGTCTTTGGGTACACATTCACACTGCAAAATAATGCCAGAAGCAGCTCCCAGCAGAAGAGGTAACGGCACAGAGAGGAGATTCAGTAGCACCAATGCTCTGGCATTTTTACAGTAGTGACTGAGATTTTCAAAAGGGAAATGAACTTTCCAAATCTGATTACAACTCAGTGCGAATTGGACTCCTAACCTCTTGGGTCATTTATTTTAAAACATCCAGGCCAGAATTAGCAACAAAAGCATTTGCCTTTTTTTTTCTTTACCCATTGCTTTTACATTTTTCATTACACAAGTGCGAAGCAATATTGTGCTACGACAGGCAGTCAGAGCTAAGCCAAAACACTGCTTCTGCTATAATCCCTCTCTTTCAGTTGCTCATTTCCCTTTCTCATTACATTCTCAAGGGGCTTATTAATAATAACTGGGGAGACAGATCTTTTCCATCTCTAACTTTGTAACAGGTATGTTTTCCCTAGAACATACTACTGAGATTTCTTCCTCAGATATCCCTTCTCCATGCCCCACTCCTCAAGAGCAGTGGTATTTCCAGAAATTAAGTTAGCTCCACTAACTGTGTTATATCCTCCATTCTTGACAAACCACCCTTCATTGCCTTAATGTTCTCATTATGTTTGATACATCGCATCATTGTTCATTTACTATAGCATTTTAACTTAGGTTCAGATTATATATCACTGGTGGAGCTCACTGGGATAAAGGGCAATGAATACTTTAATTGCCTGATAAATTATTAAGGATGCTCCTTTAATTGGGTAATGTGGTGTTTACATCTTTGAAGCAAATACTTATGGAATCTGTATGGGTGCAGATTTTTGCTAAACACACAGCTACTAGCCGCTAACTCCTCTTGAGAATAATAGTTTTATCAGGCTATTAAAATAAACACACCACACAGGATAGACTGTATGAGATGCCAGGCAAGAGCTGCAGCTGGAACAAAGAGGCAAGCCTCCATCAAAGTCAAATGAGGTACGTTGACTTAAATCAGCTGAGGGACTGGTCTTCTGCATCCAATGGATTCCACTCAAAGTGAGGCAAAATAGCAAGAGACCTACATTTTACACCGCTTTAGCTAACCTAGTTCATTTGAACTGAAATGGGTCGCAGTGTACCCACACAAAGAGTTCAGCAGCAAAACTGACTTCAGAAGGAGCACAGGGAAAATGCAGCTGGGAAGAACAAGTGTGTATTGTGTTAAACACAGCCTGGCATGACAGAAACCTGGTCTTCTGGCTGCTCCTGCAATGCAGGTCAAAAATGAAACATCCAGTAGAAGGGCACAGCCTACACAGACCCTGACAGCCCATAGGGAAAAGATGTGGCCATGTAGCAGTCCTGCCCCAGACATCGCTGCTCTCAGCTTTCTTTTCTGTCTGTTCATCTCTGTACTTTGAAACTGGGATTTCTTGAAGTTTTGCAATATCCCTTCTTTCCCGAGCTATGCAAATGTGAAAATATTTGTTGCATTCTTTCCAGCCATATGCTATGCTTCTCACTTATTAAAATAGAGAGAAGGGAGCAGATTGTCTAGGATGAAGCTTTGTGTTGCTCAGAAGTATTCAAGAAATGGGCTTTCGGGTGCAAGTTAACATTTCAAAGGTGTTTCATATCTATTTGTTACCAGCTTTTGGTAACACAGTGTGCCTGAGCTCATACTCTGCATACAAAACACCACTGAAATGAATTGTACTTTATCTCACTCCAATCCCTGCATGTCAAGCTCTTCATGGGTTCAAGGTAGAGAGGTGCTAAGCCTACAGAGGACAAAGTCACTCTTATTTCTGTAACTATGCAGTGGCTCCATTTTCAGCTGGTTTTGGAGCAGCCTTGCTGTGATTTAGAGCAGTCCATCCTGGGATTGCCAGGGCTAAGTGACAAGAAGTGGGCAGGAGCATGCAGGGAGCCCTCAGTGGAGGTGAAGACAGAAAACGTGAGACTGTATTAATGCCCATTTTAGTCATTTGGGCATATATCTGCACTCCTTACCTTAAAGGCATTTGGCACTCTCAGAGAAGAACAGGCATGGTTGCATCCAAATTAGATTAGCTGGAAAACGGGCAGCAGCATCACAAGGCAGATATAACGGGGTAGCTTCTCCTGTAGTCCCCAGTACATCCCATGACTTTCTTCTCACCCCCAAAAAGTTTTTCCACCAGAATTGCACAGGCTAGGGCCACCTGGCCTTCCCTTTACTTAAGGCTCAACTCTCATCCCTCTACAGCCAGAAATCTAGCAGCAGTTTGGAAAGAAACTATGTATATACATGCATACATCTATATGCACACCCTATGTATCTATGCACATAACTTTTCTTAGGAATAGATGACACTTTAGTGACTTCTTTACCTGTCAAGAGGTCACTGTTTTGTTGGGGTAGGAATTCAGCCCTGTGTCACGCCACACAACCCTGTTGCACAGCAATAGCTGGTTTGGCCCCCCCATTCTGGCAGTACTTGAAAAAACAGTTAAGACTTATGGATAAACGAGCTCTCTGCCCTTTCAAGGGCTGCCGAGGAAAATGCAGTCACAAACCTATTGCTTACTGCCAGTGAATCTCAATAACAAACTCAAATTAGGTGAAATCCCAGCTGATGCCTTCTTACAAAAGCTGAGGTTGAACCACTGCATCCAGAAAAACATCTAATTCGATGCTCTGATCTTAAGAAAAATCAATCCCTGTGAACATGCACCTAAATGAAAACAAGTGTAGATGGAGAAATTCCTCAGGTTAATGTTTCCAAACAGATCAATGCACAAACTCCTGTGGATTGATTTCCTGGAGCTCCAACTCCACATTAGCTCTTCAGGACAATCCTTATGCACCACAGATCTGTGTAACCAGGGAGTATGGCTATTCTTGCCCTTCCCTCTTAGTTCTCCTTTCTGCTCTCCCCAGATTCCAGCCACTTGTCCAGTCCTTCTGGGCAAGCCCAGGACAACCTTCCCTGTTCCTTGTTTCTTCTCCATCTTGCCCTCCACCACAGAGCAGCTCCAACAGCCATTCAAGAGGTTTCTAACTGCTTTCCTGCTGCAAGTTGTGGGGCTTTCAGCAGAGAAGGTTCAGTAGCAGGGGGCTGGGCAGGAGCAAGGTCCGAAAGAGGCACCAAAAGAGATCCAGTGAATTCCAGATGTGCAGAAAAATCCTCTTCCCCTCCCATCTGTGAAGCAGGCACAGCCTCCTCACTCATTTTAGCATTTTTGCTGTATCATACCATGCAAATAGGTGGTGAGAAGAACACAACCCAACTGTGCACTCACTTTTTTGGGATGCACCCCTCCTCCTTTCACCAGTAACCTTTTAAATCACATCCCAAAAGGGCCCTTTTGCCAGTCAAGACATAATTGTCTTATTCAATCGGTTATAACTGCAGGGCAGCTAAGCCACCTTAAGCTGATTGTGCAGTTAATGGGTGCAAAGACACTAACTGTACAGCTCAATAACCATTACATTTACATCAACGTAAAGTTTACCTCCAACACCCATGTTATCAGGAGAGTGTAAGGCCCAGAGAACACAACCATGAAGAGAAATAAAGCAGCTTTAAATAGACATTTTGGGGATGGCAGTGGTTATTTTAAAGTGTCTTCAGGGCCTTTAGACTCACACACAGTTGGCGGTTAAGTCCCAGGGGTCCCTTGCACAGCAGAAGCCCAGCCAGGGTGGTATTCCTGCCTGTAAAGCCTCCTGGAGGAGAGACACCTCACGCCATCATCCTCCTCCTGTGCAGGGATGAGGGAAACCATCCACCCTGAGGACCACAGAAAACTGTGACTTCTCTTGTACATGGGGACCCAGGCACTGACAGTACACAGCTGAATGTGGCCTTTCCCCCAACAGCTCTTTGCAAATTTAACAGGTACCACTTCCCACTTTAGCTGGCAAAAGTTCTGCTTTATATTCTGCTTTTGGATGCCTGCGTGCAACTCCCAAAGCTTTTAACCTGCATATGTTTCATGCTCACTAGGTCTTCTGTTATCACTTTGACATTAGCTTGACCACTATCTTCTCCAAGTCAGTATTTTACCAGACAAAATATAGCAAGAGAAAAGTGAATATGCCTTTGACTGCCCTGTTCATCTGTAAAGAAGGTCCTGGACAATAAAGTGCAGTAACAGCCCATAAGGCACTGGACCAGTTCGCTGGCTTTAAATCCCCAATGCTGGGATCAAATTATCACTTGGGGTTATTCCCACAAGCAAATTAATACCTTCTCTATATTGGGAGGAGGACAAATTGCCAAGCAGAAAGACAGCCATGCAGTCAAACAGCCATACTGAGCTGTGACAACGCTTGTTGGGCTCCGTTTGCTGCCTGTGCTCAAGCCTACCAGCGCAGCAGCAGCTCTCCAGCCCAGGCTCTGCATGATGCTCACAGGGAGCACAGCCCACAAGCAGGGAGCAAAGCTTCGTCCCTCCTCAGGAAATGCCTTGCTCCACACCATCCCTCGTACCTGCGTGCACAGGGTTAGTGCTATAGGAGTGAGACAATTCTGGTATGTGGTGCAGAATACATGCACAAGGCTTTAGAGGACTAGGGTCATAATGGTGCTTGCTGGGAACATGAGGCTCCCCAGGACCCAGGCTCACTCTCAGGCGGATAAGGTAAAGAGGGCAGTGGAGTAAAGGGCTTGTCTTGCTGGAGAAACATTGGAAATGGAAATTTACCTTTGATGGAAAGGATCCCATTGCATTTTCCATACCCCACCAGAGCCCTGTCAGCAGCTTCCTCGCCTGGCTGCAGCATCAGTGGTGTGTCACACAGCTGTGAAGTGACAAAATACAAAAAAGGGTGCACATAAAACCTATTCGCATCATAAATGCTCCCAAATGCTATAGGCTGGCAATAATGCTGGTTCAAAATAACAGTTTAATCTGTAGCACTCTACAAACTACTGCAAACAGGCAGTAGGAAATAGCTCCCTTTTTTCTTTCATCTACCTCAAGACGTTTCTTATCTGCCTTTCCCGAGGTGACCATCTATCACATCTTTTCACGTGAGCCGGAAAAAACAGGGATGTTGCATCTGATTATACTTCTTTATCTCTACCAGTAGTTCAGGAGCTGTTCTCACTTTGGTTATGCTAATCTGATAACATTATTTCTGAGCAAGTTGCCGCAGCAGAGGGACTAGGAGCTGCCTAGCAGAGGCCAAATCCAGTGTAATCAAATATGCTGCTTTTGTGTTTCAGACACTGATTTCAAAGGGTGCAAATGCACCACTTTTCTTTGATGTCAGAGGCAAAATAAAACTCAAACTTCCAGAAAAGTTTTAGAAGAGACATTGTGTATACAGCAGGGGAGATGGTATGTAGTACAAAATGGTTTTGGGAGCAGGGAAGAAAGTACAGCAAAACCTCTCCTAGCAGGACCAAAGCTGCCCCAAAATCTGACCATGTCCACCTGAAGGCTGGAGCAGTTTAAATGCCTTTTGTCCCCAGCTGACCCCCACATCCCCATAGCTGTGGGTCACAGGCCCCCACTCCCTCCCAAGCCCACAGCTGCAGCACCAGGGCTGCAGCAGAGCTCCCGCTCTGCTGGCTTCTGGGCTGGCAGCCTCCAGCCAAAGCAGGAAATCAGGCACCAGGAAAAAGACCAATTTCCACAACTACATCACCTTTAATTTACCATTAAAGTTCCCTATAACAGACAGCCAGAGAGGGGGGATGGACCCGCTTGCACCAGAGGACCAGGAGAGCAGCAGTGGGCACAGCCTGCAGAGCTGGCCAAGACACAGCCCTGCAGTGCACACCCAGGAACACACACAGCTAAACGGCTCCAGACACCACGGTTGAGTATTTTGAAGTGTCATGTTTCAGCAATAAAAGTGAGAACATTATGGTAAACAACGTTTGATATCCGTACTGAAGCTGTAAGCATCAGAGCACTCGGGCTCTTCTTATTTGGTATCAAAGCTGCTGTGTCAGTAAGAGCAATGCAGTTGTTACTGAAACATCCCACCTCTGGACTCCAAAGCCCAGGAGGGGATTCCCCGCTGCAGACTCCCATCTCAAGGCCCAGCATGGGCACTGGCAGCAGCAGCACCCATTTTAGTAGATCGATGTTTCCAGTTGCTGAGTATCTAATATCTCTTGTAGAGATGGACAAATAATGGAGTTTCCAGTCTGACGGACAAAGCAGGTCAGAGAGGAAAAATTTAGTTGATCTGAAAAGGGAGTTTTTCATTTAAATAATAAAACACACATTTCATTTCAAGTCTACTTTAAATATTTTAAATTCTAGCTTTATTTTAAAATGAAGGCACATTTTTAAACTAGAAAACTATTTTAAAACAGAGTCCAAGAGTTTGCTTCTAAAAGTACTGAAAAAGAATTTTATGACCCTTGAAACAAAGAGACCAACAGTTCAGAAGTCATCCACCTCCTCCTTTCTGCAGCCAAAACTATCCCTCTGATTTAGGCCATTTTTGTGAAAAGTTTGAGTCCTTTGAAGCAGAAATATTCCATCAAGCTCATTCAACTCTGCTGCTGGAGATGTCAAATGGGTTGTAGTTTGCTAAGACCTGCACATCCACCTGATGCGAGGCAGCTTTCACAAGGTAGAATATCCATTTGTTCATGTACCAAGTTGATATTTTTGCTAATTTTGATAATCCTTGGTTCATCAATTTACCTTTGACTGCAACGATGCGTTTTTGTCATTTAAATGTATATTCTAAGAGAAAGATACCTTCCCCCATTCTCCTAGCTATAACTGACAAGAAAAGCTGGGAAGAGGGATATCAGCTTATTCAGAATTCAGCCCTTTCCGCAGAGCAGCAGGACCCGCCAGCCTGCAGCTCCAGCCACGTCACACACCAGTGCCCACACAGACCTTGGTTGTTTGAGCCATGGAGCCAATTAGGCCAAATCACATAACCAAGACCAGAGTTTGGGGATCCCCAAGGATGCTGCTTTTTCTGCTACTTTCAAATTAATGAACTACAGCAACAGAGGCTTCTATCACTCATGATGACATCTCCAGGAGTAATTTCTGCAATGAGTTGACTCAGCAGCATCACCACCCTCCCCATGGCATGGCAATGGTGTGCTGGAACAGGCACAGGTCGCACTGCTCAATGCTTTAGGGGACTTGGAGGGTGCTGGCATACCCTTGCAGTGAGGCTGCCAGAACAGGCATTGAGTTTGGCAAACCAAATATTTGCAAGGAAGATGCATTGCTGGATCAGCAGAGAAGAGCACTCACAAAATGTTAATGACAACTCCTGCTATCTGTTGCCCATCTTTCCCTCCTTGCACTTCTTCGCAACGAAAGAAAAAAACATAGAAGGGTCAAAAGCAGAAGTGTGTCATCTACTCTGTCTGCAGGGATCAGAAAACTGGTATAAATTATCCTTTTCATTAATTACTCGATCCTACCCAATCCCCAGTAGATGACATTGACCTCAATAGACCAAATCTAGGCTTCCTAGCCTGTACAACCTCTTTCCACTATTTTCTAGTTTCCATTGCAGAGCTTCTTTCCAGCTCTGTGACATCCTGGCTCACTTCCACTGTGGCTCAGCAGATCCATGGTGTCTCTTCATCACTGCAAGTCCTGCCGGGCACAGAGAGCAAACCCAAGCCCCCCACCTCACCCCTCAGTGAACAGAGCATTTCTGTCATACTGTGCAAAAATGTTGTAAATGCCCCAGAAAAGACAAAGTGATGTCCCCCAGCCTGGAAATCCAGGAGATTTACATCCTCATGGATGTAAAATTTCAGAGAGCTCAGGGATGTTGGACATCCTGGGCCAAACTAGCACCAACAGAAGAGCATAAAAATGCAGCATAAAGGAGGCAGCACTGTGGATGATCCCAAGCAAGTTCTAAGGGATATCAGAACTACGAAATACAAATTGATTTTTCAAACTAAGCTCAATTGCTACTTAACTCCAATAGCAAAATTAACATTCAATTAGATTTGCTAAATAATTCATGGCATACATTTGATGTGGTAGCAAGTTCCAGCAGTGAATCATCAGTGTTTCACATTATTGCACTGACAGTAACCAGGATTATTTCTCAAATGAAGGCATCTCGCATTGTTCCCACCATCCACACCCATATTCTTCTGGGGCTTGAAGCCTCACCATTTCATGTTGCCTAAGGCTACATTTGGAGGGGTAAAAGGAATTTTTGCTATTGAAATTTTCAGCCTAAAGCAATTTAATCATACACAGAACCTTGATTTACCACTGAATTTTTTTCCAGCAATGAAACACATTTGGAGCTCTGCACATCTTTTGTAATGAAGCAATGCAGAACCACTGTTTAGTCATGCAAATGAAATGAGACTTAACTGAAAAGCATTCTAGGGACCAGGATCCTTTTGCCAAAACTCAAAGCAAGGATTTTCTATTGTCAGTCAAAAGCCACAAACGTTTCCAATTTATCTTTTTTGCATGAGCATTGTTGGGAGAAGGGCAAACAAGACAGAGTAAACATTTTCTGCAGTCTCTAAGATATCCAGGTTATAAAGTATTGCAGGCAGGATGCATATCATTTCTGAAGAACCTTCTGGACAGATACACAGTTTTACTACCAGAAGAGGGAAGAAAACAGTTTCCTACCCATCACTGAAGTACACCAACCTTTACCAAACCCATCCCTTTCCGCTATCGCACACAAGGCCAGAGCTGACTCCCAAAGAACAGGACTTTGGCAAGCAAACCACAAAATTCCCCTGGTTTGCTTCGCAGTCTGAATGCTATTTTCTCTTGATGGTTGTGCACACTGCTGTTCTCCCAGAGCAAACCCACTGTCGCTCCACCAAAGCCTGGGTCACAGTCCCAGGCTTGGCACAGGACAGCCCCAGACAAGCTGGCTCCCAGCCTCTGGGGCGTTCTGCTCTGGCATTTGAAAGCCTTCGCCTTAATTGCCTTTTCCAAGACATGGATTTATAGACAGGGCTGGGGCATGTGCTGGTTTGGAAACCAGGAGCCTGCAACTGTGCTTGCTACCAGCTCCATGGCTGTGTTCGTGCAGTTGTATTTTACACCATCCTCTGCAGAGGAGATATAATTAAAGCCACCTGGAAACACCAAGGGCCTTTCACCACACAGCCAGCCAACAGCAAACCACTAATCCCAGTCTTGCAGGATGGTGTATTCCTCTAACTTGGTCTTGCACCTCTCAAACCCAGCCTGGCTCTGTCCCTGCTCCCTGCATACAGGGGATTCAGTAGGCAGGTGGTACCCCTCAGCCACCCCCCTGTAAATACGAGGTGCTGGGGTCAGTATCGCCAACCTGCAGCTCAGAGCACCCTGCACAGTCAGACTTTCAAGGCACCACATGCACAGACTTAAACACCCCAAAGAAGCTCAGTGAATGAGGGGAGACCCACACAATACAGCACACGCAGTACTTTCCTCTTCAAACTGCGTTTTGTAAACAGGGTTTAGCAGGCTGTAGAGAAAATTTGAGCTCTCTATAACCGTAATCTTAGAGATTACTAGAGACTCTTGTATTGCTGAGGGATCAAAGATGAATAAACATTTTAGCCTGTGCTTCCACAGCAGCTTTTACAACATTAGATATAATGACCAGGTGCTCAGCTGGTATAAACTGCTTCAACTTTATTTTCTCTGCTAGCAATAAGAGCCAGTTCACATCATCCAAGGACTTCTCACAAGGTCAGCATTAGATAAACTGATACACAGGTTTCACTAAACTGTATGGCATTTAATCATTGTTCTGTTTGATACAGATTTCCACGGATGCTAACCAACTCATTAAAATATTGTCTCTGCTGCAGACACTAGAGTCTTTTGACATGTATGATCAGCAACAGATACTTTAAAAGAAGAAATAAAGAAAAAACCTCCCAGTATTTCCTACCATGATGTTGACACAGCAGAACTAGGATCCCCTGGCTCTGCACAGCACATTGCAAAGAAGGAACGTGAGCACTAATCCCAGCCACAGGCTAGCTGCTTCCAAATTCCCTTCTTGTCCCCTTTTGTAGGCTACACACCCTGTGTTACACAGTGGCAACTTCAGGCCCAGCCAGAAAAACAAGGTCATTGTCATAATGACAGCAAGCAGACATCACAGCTGTGGACTCACAGCCTCAGGCTGTGGGGGTCTAGATAAGACACGCTGTGATGCTCAAGAGATACGCAACTGGCTGGTGGAGGCTCAACGAGCAGCAGCATCCCCCATAATGAGTGAACTTGCCATATGAAACTACACACTGAAAATACAGAGTGTGGTTTAATCTCTTCAACTTCAGTCTGGTCCGGAGCTACAGCTTGTTTTGAAAGCCGGAGAGGAAGTCTGATTCAAACACTTTTGAAAGCGAACTATTAAAAAAAAAAACCAACAGCCCTGATACACAACATACAGGTGCTCTAAGAACAAAGTGTTAATTTCCATCTATACTCCTCTGATAGTGCAGCCAGGTAAACAGCAGCAGTGATCACATCCTGCAGTGACAGCAGGCAGCATCCATCCTAAGAGTCTGAGCAGCAGAGGTTCAGAAAAGCGTTGTGGAAACCTCTCTTGCATTATAAAAACCTAGTAAATCAGTCATAGAGAGATTAGCAAAAGACAGGAAAGGCTGGAGAACACTTGAGCATGATGCCAAAACCCACGAGCCTCTGAACAGCTCTGCTATTTTGGAAGTTGAATGGCCATTCATGCAATTAAGACTGAGAGTGACAGCACTGACAAGATTTATCAAAGAACATCTACTCAGGACTCAATGAAAAATTGCCCAGTGAAAATCCTGCCAGCTCTGCTGACGTATGTTTTCTTTATTAGAAAGGCCTCTCTGATAACCGAATTCATTAGGAATTTTAGAAATTCATTTCTTCATATAAACTTCTGCATATGAATTCAGCACAGACAGATGCAACAGGAGCTTTGGGAAAACATCACTATAATAAGTCAGGGCTACATTTGTCAGTGGGTGTAGCAAAAGGGAAGGTTTAAAGTAGTGGGGCTTTTTTTTGCAAAGCACATTTATAAGCAATATGGTACATTACCAAAGCACTTGTGTTGACACTGGAGTTTGTATTTAGCCTCTACTTCATCCCAATAAGTTAATTGCAGTGTGGGGATGCTGATGCCATTGCCCTCAGGATGCACTAATTGCTGTTCTTCATTGTTCTTTTTTCTACACGAAAATCTACACACATTCCAAATTAGACACAAAACCAAAACCCAAGAAACTTTACTAACAGTGAAAGAAGCTGGAGCAGGATCTCTCCCTCTGAGTTTTCCCACCAGAGCTACTGGGCCAGGAGATTCAGGCTTGGCTGTAACAACCAGTGCCATCTCCCTGCCAAGCCCTGGTGAGCAAGGATGGGAAACAGCAATAACTGTCACTTCCAATTTTCTTTCCAATGTGACAGTGCAGAGGTACGAAAGGAGCAGTTTGCCCCAGCTGCTCTCCCAGGCAGAGCAGTAAGACATGGCAACTCTTGGAGGTCCCCGGCAGACAAAAGCTCAAAGCGCCTCCACAGCCCCAACCTGCAACGTCCCCAGACTTTGGCTTTGTGACAGCTGCTTTGCATAAGCACTGGGCAACCTGGAGCAAAGCGGGCTGGAAAGCAGAAAAGCGGCAAAGAGGTGACTCTTGCTGGGATGGGGGATTCCCCAGCTGCATCTATCCCAGCCAGCAAAGACACTGCGCTCAGGCTCAGATGCACACAGCAAAGCATCAGAGATGGCCATGGGGACAAGGGGAGGAGCGGGCTCCCTCCAGCACAGCCTCCACACCACAAGACTGTCCCATCTCCAGGCTGTCCTCAGGCACAAAACACAGAAGAAAAAAAAGCACCATACACCACACAACCCCAAATCACAACCCCAAACAACACACAACACTATACGCAGTAGAAAGTTGCACCCAAGAGGGGATCTCCATGCTTAAACCCTTTGGTTTCCACAGTTGGTCATTCAGCAGCCTGAGGATGGCAAATATCAAGAGTTCATGCACAAGTTCAGCGGTATGCCCTGGTGCAGCAAGACAGAGCTTTTAGCAGCAAAATCACACGGAAATTCCCAAGTTTATAATGCAACACCATCCCATTCCTGCGCAGCTTTTTGGGGCTCTCAGAAAACGAAGCAGCATCTCTTGTTTAAATCTGCATGCACTGATGAAGTTCTCAGCTCTCCATCTACATGGAAAGGACACATCACACCATGCTTTAAAGGGTCAGGAAGAGAGAACACAGCAACCTTCAACTTCTGACAGCAAGTCACTCCTTTAATCCTCACAGAGGCATTCAGTGTGGTGTTGAAGGCCTAAAGTCTGCCTAATCCTCCTGCTGACCTAGAGGGATCATTAGATGCTGAGGGCTGCACAATGTTCGTAAACCATGAACCATCAGTCTGGATGTTCCCTAGTCTCTACCAAGTGCCACATGTAGGGATTTCCCAACCCCTAGCCCCTCCTTTCCCCTAGGCAGGGCTGAGAACACACATGTGCACACTGCACACCCAAAGGAGCAGCAGGGTGTGCTGAAAATCAGTGTTTCAGATGAGTGCATCCATCTCCTCTGACCTGTGAAGGATCAGGTGTAACCCAGGGACAGGTTAAGTGAGCAAATTAACCCAGGTGATACTCACTTACGACAAGTGTCACAGTACAAACAAATAGCAACTTGATTTTAGTGTTGTATTTTTACCGCTGGAAGGCCAGTTTTGCTAAAGTACACATCTAATCCTCCAGAGAGCCGAAGACCAACAAAACTTGCAGCACACTGTTATTGCACTGGGCAGGTGAGGAAAAGCACCTTTCAGACCCCCCTCAGAACCAGGAGCCCATCCCATGCAAGGAGAGGCAAAGAGTCTCAGCAGTACTGAGTGACACACAGCGTTGAGCTAACAGTCTGCTGGGAAGGGACGAATAAGGGCTGACAGACCTGTTGTTCTAACAAAAAGTTTATCATGGTCTCAGTGGAAATGAGGTGTCCTTCCCTGCACTGACTGGCAAACACGAAGAGACAAGGCTAGCAGATCGACTGGAATCCCAATTACATGGTGCAGGGTCAGACAACAAGGATGCTGCATTCAACTCTCTTACGACACTTCAAAACCCTTAAGAGACAGTTTTAAACAAAAGGCTAAAATGCAAATCTCACTTCTTGCCAGGCTAGAAAAGAACAAAGAGTTTCCCACAATGGCCTCTGAAAGATCAGACACGTTATTGTTAATGCTGTGGAAGTGGACATTAATTAATGCTGAACAGCAAAGAAATTCCAGTAGTATCACATATTTCACTCCTGCCACTGCAGCAACGAACTCATTATGAATAAGAAATTAAAAACATATATCAGAAGGAAAAGTTAATGATTTTCCACTTATTATTAAGTGCAAGTAAAATATACCACTGGACTAGAAGGAAAGAGGAAGAACATGTCTCAGCTTTTGTTATAGGATAAGATCACAGCCCAAAGCACATCCTTTGCTGAAAATGAAGTGTTTATCAAATGATTTCAAAGATAAGCACTGTGACCTTGAGCCAAACCCTTAACAACTGCCACCAGGTAGGTTTTCTATCCACAAGACAAGAACAGCAGCACTTACCTCCTGTAAATCCGGAGTCAAGTTTAAGGTGTGGGGACCATGTGGGTGCTCTGTCCTTGTGTAGTGGATGCTCCAACAGTTGTGGACATCCAGGAGACTCCTCCAGCCACAGCAAGGAGACAGGAAAATCACCCCTCAGGGTAGCACAGGTGGAACCAGAGACACCTGGGCATGGTGGCTGACAGAGCACCAAGAAGCCCAGCAAGAGGCAAATCCAGGGAAAATTGGGCTCAAAGGAAGAGACAGAGGTGAGACAAGACCAGCTGATGTGGGTGAACCAGGTCAAACAGTACGGGGTCAGTCAGTCAAAATTGTATTTGTGCTGCCAGGAGGGGGTTGAGGCTTTTTGCAGTACCAAAGATTAAAAAAAAATAAAGGTGTGGGATTGCGTAATCATCCTTAAAACACCAGCACCAAAGCCACAGCTGCAGTAAGTCAGGGATGCTCCAAGGACACCTGAGAGCAGCTCGGCACCGTGAGCAGAGCCGGCCCTGGGACACCAGCTCTTTTCTTCAGCATTGGCCCATTCCCAAGACATCTGTCACCTTGCAAATTAACCCAGGTGATACTCAGCTAGGTACATCTGCAGCTGCAGCGAACCTTTCCTTCAAGTTCCCATCTCAGATATTTATATCAGTAGCTCTTGCTTTCACATCCTTACTATTTTTACTACTTCTATTATTCTTTTTGGCTTGAACTGTTTTCCTCCACATTATTTCCATCATTGCTCTGCCCGTATCTAATACGTGTGTCAGTGACTGCGAAATTCCAAAGCTTAGCTAAATCCTTGTCATATGGTAAATAATAGCAGTGTGCCTCCCATTCAAAGAAAATAAGAGGTTTTTTTAGTATAGCATCAGATGAATTTCTGTTTTATATAATTATGCATTGAATTTAAAGAGAGATGTCATGCAGGCAATCTTTAGAGTCATAATAGACAATCTGTAAGAAAGAACAAAGGAAAATAATTTTAATAAAACATCATGCCCTAAGCAGAAAATATGCTTCATGTATCATACATGAGAAAATAGACTTTTTTGATGTAAAACAGAATTGTGACCTTGCTGCAGGAGTGTTCATTACCTATCTTGGCAACAAGCAAATTAATGGATTTTGGAATGGTGCAAATAACAGTAATAATAATAATTTTGGTTCCTGGCATTTACTTGCTGACAGATTTAGCAGCAAGTGTTTTGTATTATTATTTATAAAAGGGATTGCAAATAGAATTGGACATACCCTTAAAGACATTACAGAAGCATATATCTAGTGCAAAGGCTTTACAAATAAGTAATCAAGGTTTTGTAAGTGCTTATAAGCCAAGAAGTGGAAGCCCAGAAACAAAACACTGGCTGCCAGAAGTGCGTATGCTTTATACAAGGATATGTATGTGCATGGTCCTATCAAGTATGTGTCAATCTGGCATTTGAATCCCTACATAGGAAGGTTATGATTATGGTTACTACGGAAATTATTAATGCTGTTTCATACGCATTTTGCATGTGATAAATCGTTGTCTGATAATAAGTCTAATGACATTATTTAAGGCAACGGTAGCACTCCTGGAATGCGTTGAATTGTTGTGCCTGGACATCACTCTCTCTGCAGAAAGTCTCTCCCTTGCTAAGTGATAAGAGTTGTCTGAATTATCTCCCCCAGTAGGTCCCAGTTCAGTTCTTTCCACTTTCTGGAGCTACCAGGAGCCCTGCCCCAGCACTCTGCTCTCCAACACAGCACCTCCAAAAAACTCCAGCAGCAAATTTGCTCTTTAGCAGCTACCAGAAAGTTTGCCCTTCTAACCCCCTCAGCCAGCCTGTCTGCAGAGCACCAGGAACAGGCTGTGAGAATGATGTATGTGCTATTTGGGGTGAAAATTTACTGCAAGAGTGACTGCTGCTCCTGGAGGGGTTGGACAGACAACGAAAAGCTGATGGTTTCACAGTGACAGAAAGAGCACCGAAGTGCTCGGCCCCAGCTGAAGGATGTGCTGCCAAAAAATTTTAAAAGGGAGCAGGAGACACTGTACAGGGCTTTTACCTCATTAAACCTGCACAAAACCTAAATTGAGCCTTAGGAGCAGCTTGCTATTGAGCAAGTATTCTGCCTGGAGCTGGCAGGATTGCCTTTGTTTTTCAACAAAGATCACAAGTATCTTTCTAAAACACCTCAACATGTTTAAAATGGTAAAGTTATTAGGCTGTAAGGTACAATAAAAGAAGCATCTCTTCAAATGAAAAACCCCCAGGCATATGCACCTTCAAAATGCTATTGGAATTTTAAACACTGATAATTGCTTTGTAATGTAAGCAATTGCATGAGGAGCATGAACACTGCAGCCAATGCATCATCATCTCAGCCGCACCTTCAGCTCTGGCTTCGGTTTCCCTCAGCAAAGCACCCTCCGATTGCACAAATGTAACTCCTGGCACAGCTGATTGCATGTGCGAAAGTGAGTTTGTTCAATAGACTAACCTGGTTTCCCCACAGCTGTCTGTGCAAGGCTTGCAGTGGGAGAAAGCCCCACGTGTGGGGCAGCTCTGGGGGATGGATCCAATGCTGCCAGCCGGGAAAACCGCAAGAACAAGGCAACTTTTTTAACAAAGAAAATTCCCCTTCTTTGGGTGAAAAAAAATTAAAACAGGACTGAAAACAAACCTGACTGCACCGTTGCAGGCTGTTTGTTGTTTCTTTTAGGCTCACTCTGAATTTAACAGCTTCAGAGGTGGCATCTAAAATGTATTAAATATCCCCTTGGTCTCAGACATTTTCTCACCCATCAGCACAGCTGCCCCACACTCAGCCTCCTTGCCCCAGAGGCAGCAGCCAGGGCAGAGCCACCTCTTCTGGCGACTAACTCACACAGTAAATCATCAGCAAACAAACAAAAGCCCCACTGTAGCACAGGACTAAACTTAGCAGTGAAATTGCCTGAAGGTACAGGAGCACTTGAATTTGGTACATGGCGACCAGCAGCTCTCCAAACCCAGAGCAGGAGCTGCATGTAGGCAAAGTGCTATAGGTGGGTCACCTATAGGTGGCAGATCCTCCAGTCAGTTTCCTACTTATGCTTTACATAGAATTCAAGCTGAAAATGGTGCCTGCCACAGGCTGAGTTTTGGGGGAAAGCATCACAAAACAGCTTCGCAGTTTCTGATTAGGAGGCTGGAGAGCCAATGCTGTGTTTTGTCCGTGTTAAAGGCTCTGAAGCATCTAATTGAAGAGCTTTAGCAACCCTGTACTTAGGAGGAGGAGCTGGGAATTTGGCAGGAAGGTTTTGGTGTCAAAGGTGTGCCTTTTAGTGCTAATATTTCAGGAGGGGAAAAAAGAAAAAAAAAGAAGCTGAACTGGCCAAATTGTGAACCTATTGAGTGTTTGCAAACACTCAGTTAAGACCTACTTAGACAAACATAGCTGCCAAATTCTGCAGCCAGGCTTTGTCCTGGATGTTCTCCTTCCCACCAGACCCCTGAAGGGGACACTGCCCCTCTTGAGCCCTCAGGCTTCGAGGGAGAAGGCAGCAGCTCATCCTCCCCACATCCTTCAGCACAGCCATCCCCAGTCACATCCCATGGCCCTGAGCTGGGGACTTTCTGCCAGCATCAAAGGTCCCACTGCTGCTGCAAAGGCTGCACTGGACCTGCCTGCTGCCCTCCCACAGCCCCTGATGTGATGTGGGATCATCCACACTTGGGATCCAAGCCTGTTTTCCCTACACCTGTACCCGTACCCCAGCTCTTAGAGCGCTGCTACAGTTGTAGTCATTATCATCCCTGAGAGTGTTGCAATTTTCTGTACTTTCAGTTCATCAATTAAATTGATTATCACATTAAACATTTCTAGTGCTACAGTAACAGACTAAAAATAATAAGCTTGTATCTTCGTAATACAAATGAAACCCATTTGTACTACTGAGAGTGTAGCAGGCTCATTGTTTTGCAGTAATGAAGCTTTCACCTCAAGAGACCCAATTCATAAAAAATACTCACCAAGGCTGTGCACATTTCCCTGGGTTCCCCCACCTCCTCTTTTTTTTTTTTTTTTTTTACTGCCACTAACATTCCTTTAAGTTCAAATCTGATTCAGGATTAGGCCAGCAATTGAAATAA